>JAVGWX010000019.1:56851087-57239158 GCA_036924085.1 Ariolimax columbianus
GCTGCTCTTTCAGACAATCACAAACAATTATGGATTAAATGTCAGGGCTATGCAATGAGAGAGGAAGACGATTATTGATAGAAAGATAGTTTGCGATTTATTTAGCCGACACCATTGGTTAATCTCTTTATGTGTTCTTAACCTAACTTCTTTATCCTGGTTTAGAAGACTCAGCAGAGTCTGTATACAACTAGTTTCATTTATATGTCCTTGCTCTAAAATCTTTGCGCATCCAATCCATAATTAAATACATTAATTGTCCCTGCCTCCACTACTTCCAGTGGCAATTCATTCCAAGCAATCACCACTCTCTGACTAAAGAAATATTTCCTAATATCTAATCTGGACCTTTCTTGAGTTAATGTGTACCTAGGCCCTCTTGTTCTTGCAGGTAGTTGTATTTTGAAAAACGTGTTATAGTCTAATTTAACCATTTCTGTGAATATCTAAAAACGTGTATTAAGTCACCTTAAATTCTTCTCTTTTCTAGACACTCTAGGCCGTTTTTTCTGAGTTTTTCCTCATAAATGTAATTCTAAAATCCCACTATCAGCTTTGTCGCTCTTCTGTGCATCATTTTCAGTATATTTATATCTACTCTACGATCAGGACTCCACGCCTATACACAGAACTCCAATCTAGGTCTAACTAATGCTTTATACAGTTTGACAATCATATCCTCGCTCCAATGTTCTTCTTCTTCTTCTTTTTCTTCGTACGCAGTCAGACAGAAACCATTATTTTTTCGAAAAAAGCGGCGGTCATCCTGAGGCTGTCACCACTGCCATAGAGCTTGTCTTGCAGTTCCACTGGTGATGGCCACGTCTGCTCTCTCTGATCCTCGTATGTCGGGCAGTTCTGCAGCAGATGTTCAGCGGTCATTTTGCCAGTACCGCACGGGCATTCGTCGGTACCACCTATCTTCAATTTGTTGAATAGGTGGTACCTCATTCTATTGTGGCCAGTGCGAAGTCTGAAGACAACGACCTGCTCTTTTCGGTTCAACTGGTAATAGGCATCGTTTTTGGTGTAACCAGTATGTTCGGTTTCCCATTTGGTCATGTATCTGGCGCTCCAGTGTTCAATATTTATTTGTATTTATCTTATCTGAATTTAAATAGTGTGGGAACACTCTATGTATTTTAAAGCAAAAATGACATTAAATTAACGGTAAAGGCCGCAACAATCGCTGTCGGAAATAAAGATACCTCTTCATGGACTAAGCCCCAGCCTAAATGAGGTGTAAAGGGAGGGAGTGGGGTAGGCTGGTTGGAGCGTCAGTTCCCTTCCTTGCTGTTTTTTTTATCTTCCAGATCTTTTTCTGTCCATCCATGAATTAGAAAACTGACGGACTATAATCCAAATCTAGCAAGCTAACTCACGGTAGACTCGGTTTTCCCCTGCACATTAATTAATGCATGCCTAATCGTATTGTGTAGATTGGAACACAATATTTAATTAAATAGGAACACGACACAAATTCGCAAACATTAGTCGTCTACTTGCCTGTCAACACACGATTCTTACTGAAAATCCACAAATTGTAAACATAATTTACTCACACACCCCCCCCCCCCCTCCTTACGATCAATGAAAATACGCCTGCGGCTATTAATGCACTATCTATTAGCGTAAGTACTGTAAAATGCAAATACTTTGGTCACATCAAGAGACACAACGGTCTTGCGAGAACGGTGATGGAAGGTATGGTGCCAGGCAAAAGAGGAAGGGGTAGACCAAGAAGACGATGGCACAAAGATATCCAGGAGTGCCTGAGTATGACTGTGGCGGAAGCTGGAGTGTTGGCAAGGGAACGAGTTTCTTTCAGACAGACTGTGATGGGAGCGACGTTCTACAAAGGACATGCTACATGAGAGACTGTAAAATCTGTTTATGTATGAACGAAAAATGTTGGTGTCATGGAAACAACAACCACTTATATACATATATAATATTTCGACATAACATTTCCGTTGTAATTATAATATAGGTTATATATATAAACATGTTGGTAGGTTAATTAATTATTGAGAGAATGCATGTACTCCAATGAAAAGTATTTCTGAATGCAACTATAACGAATTATAACAGTTTAGTTTAGTTTAGTTTGGTTTGGTTTGGTTTGGTCTGGTTTGGTTTGGTTTAGTTTAGTTTAGTTTAGTTTAGTTTGGTTTGGTTTAGTTTAGTCGAAGAATCAACGTTACTGCACACGACTTAACCAATACCTGCTCCATTATCTCCAGCTTTATTTAGAATCTCAGAACATTGCACGAATTCCGTAGCAAAGGCCAGGACCCTGTTATATATTATGTAGATTTTGAATTTAGAATTGTGCCCGGGCAGCAGCCGTTAATCCTAAACTTTTTGATTTCCAACTTCCAAAGAATTTTTAACGTGCGCGACACTGTCCACGGGCGTCCGATCTCTACTACCCAGAGATCAGGGGAATTACCAGAAACCCCGCGTGAACAAATTCATGTCTCCACCGTTATTTGAACCCGCGACCTCCACCACTTGAGCCTGGAAACCACTCAGTCCCCAATTAAAACCGTTGCCTATAGCTAGATGTAAATAAATGTACATTGTTACGAAGCAGTGGGACTTGACAAAAATTGATAGGGATACTACGACGCAGCAAAGGTGGGACAGCAAATTATTGTGAACAAAACAATGGAAATGAGTAAAGAGACTTCATTTAGATAAGTGGTCAGATAATTCAAGAAGTGCCACATTGTAAATATTTGGGAAGTAACATTGATAAAGACAGAGGAACAAACCAATGTGTTAACGCCAGGAATAACAAGGCCAGATTTGCTGTCCATCGTGTTCCTTCAATGTGGAACTCGACAGGATTGTTCACCAGATTTGCTGTCCACCGTGTTCCTTCAATGTGGAACTCGACAGGATTGTCCACCAGATTTGCTGTCCACCATGTTCCTTCAATGTGGAACTCGACAGGATTGTCCACCAGATTTGCTGTCCACCATGTTCCTTCAATGTGGAACTCGACAGGATTGTCCACTAGATTTGCTGTCCACCATGTTCCTTCAATGTGGAACTCGACAGGATTGTCCACCAGATTTGCTGTCCACCATGTTCCTTCAATGTAGAACTCGACAGCATTGTCCACCAGATTTGCTGTCCACCATGTTCCTTCAATGTGGAACTCGACAGCATTGTCCACCAGATTTGCTGTCCACCATGTTCCTTCAATGTGGAACTCGACAGGATTGTCCACCAGATTTGCTGTCCACCCTGTTCCTTCAATGAGGAACTCGACAGGATTGTCCACCAGATTTGGTGTCCACCGTGTTCCTTCAATGTGGAACTCGACAGGATTGTCCACCAGATTTGCTGTCCACCATGTTCCTTCAATGTGGAACTCGACAGGATTGTCCACCAGATTTGCTGTCCACCATGTTCCTTCAATGTGGAACTCGACAGGATTGTCCACCAGATTTGCTGTCCACCGTGTTCCTTCAATGTGGAACTCGACAGGATTGTCCACCAGATTTGCTGTCCACCATGTTCCTTCAATGTGGAACTCGACAGGATTGTCCACCAGATTTGCTGTCCATCGTGTTCCTTCAATGTGGAACTCGACAGGATTGTCCACCAGATTTGCTGTCCACCATGTTCCTTCAATGTGGAACTCGACAGGATTGTCCACTAGATTTGCTGTCCACCATGTTCCTTCAATGTGGAACTCGAATGGATTGTCCACCAGATTTGCAGTCCACCATGTTCCTTCAATGAGGAACTCGACAGGATTGTCCACCAGATTTGGTGTCCACCATGTTCCTTCAATGTGGAACTCGACAGGATTGTCCACCAGATTTGCTGTCCACCATGTTCCTTCAATGTGGAACTCGACAGGATTGTCCACCAGATTTGCTGTCCACCATGTTCCTTCAATGAGGAACTCGACAGGATTGTCCACCAGATTTGCTGTCCACCATGTTCCTTCAATGTGGAACTCGACAGCATTGTCCGTGAAGAATAAGATTAGACTGTTTAACCCGAATGTAAAGTTGGTCTTGTTATATGGCTCTAGGAAACGACATGGGATTAATGGTATCACATCAGGACTGCAGACTTTTGCTTACAAGTGTCTTCTTCGCGAACTTCTTGCTAGACGGCCCGATGAAATGGCAGACATAGATCTGTGGGTAAGCCCACAGCAACAGCCAATACAGCAGGAAGTCGGGGAGAGGAAGTGAGGATGGATAGGACGCTTTCTCGGAAAAAAGTCAGACATCATAACCAGACAAGTTCTGGGTTGGAATCCACGGAGACAGAGACGAATTAGAAAGGCAATCAACATCTGGCGGCGATGGGTCGCGGAGAGACTCAGTTTAATCGGGGTCTCTTGAGCAAAACAAGAAGACGGTGCAGAATAGGAACAGGGAGAGCATATGTTGAAACCCCCAGGTCCCAAGAGAAACCCTACACATAGATTATGATGATGATGGTGATGGTGATGATGATGTTGATGGTGATGATCATGGTTATGATGATGATGATGATGATAATGGTGGTGATGGTGATGATGGTGATGATGGTGATGGTGATGATGGTGATGATGGTGGGGATGATGATGATGTGATGTGATGTGATGATGGTGATAGTGATGGTGATAGTGATGGTGATGCTGATGATGGTGATGATGATGATGATGGTGATGATGATGATGATTTACCCGTTACACCTAGAATCGCACAAACTGCAGATACCTGATATTATCTGAAGCATATTTGGGGTGACCAGAAAGTCACGATCGATTTGTCAAGGAATTGATAGACGATATCTCCCCCAGCATGCACTGCGGTCGGGCAATGGGCGGTGCATACTTCATTGTACCTCAGTTTTGTGTATGGTCGTTTAATAAATGTATTTTTCATTGTCTTGTCTTTCAATAACTGCTATATACAGCTAGGTAGACTTAAACGTATCGAAAAGGGGATTGAACACTGCACGAGATCAAGATGGTGAGCGGTGCATGAGCTGTAACGGTCAGCGACCCAAAGCTGACTGTTAGAGTGACTGTTAGCGTCAGGGCCAGCGTCCCTTAGCTGTCACGACACTTCTCCACCTGCACGTGGTGATCCTGGATAACAGGCTGTAACAGGGCAGACTGGTTAGGGAGAAGGGATCGAAGAAGGAAGGCTGACCTGGTACCTAAATTGTCATGCTGAATTCTTCTTCTTCTCTTCTTCGTACGCTGTTAGACGTCAACTTGAATTTGTTCGAAGAAAGCAGCTGTCATCCTAAGGCTGTCAACACTGCCATAGAGCTTGTCTAGTGTTGCCACTGGTGATGGCTACATGTGCCTTCTCTGATCCTCGTATGTCGGGCAATTTTGCGGCAGATGTTCAGCGGTCATTGTTCTTGTACCACAGTTGCATTCGTCAGTAGCATCTATCTTCAGTTTATTGAATAGATGGTACATCAGTCTGTTGTGGCCAGTGCGGAGTCTGAAGACCACGACCTGCTCTCTTCTGTTCAGCTGGTAATAGGCATCATTTTTTGTGTAGCCAGTATGTTCTGTTTCTCATTTGGCCATGTATCTGGCCCTAATAAACCTTTTGGACTCTTCGTAGGTCACACTAGAATATGGTTGTGGTAGTCTTGCATCTTCTTTTGCCAGTCTGTCTGCCTCCTGGTTGCCTTGGATGTTACAGTGGGATGGAACCCACTGTACCACTACTCTTTTTGGTGCGGACTGCTGGCATAGTTGACAGAGTACTGCTCTTAAATCATTAAGTTTATTATTTTTCTGGCTTTTTAGTCCTGTAACCATGGCCAGGGCATCTGTAAACAGGACTATCTGACGTTCATTGCTTTCGCCTGTCATGCTAAATTCGGATGTGTCGGACCGAAAGGAAAACATATTGCAGTCAAATTGTAAACTACGACACAGCGCAATCCGTTATCTAGGCTACATCGTGCTTTTTGGGCTTCGCAGCGGGAGTTTTAGAACCAACACAGAAGAAAAAGACGAAGAAGAAGAATCCGGTATTGTTCGATGACTGGCAGTCACTACATCCATAAGCCATGTGCGAACCGGCTGTAAAACACCGAGAGACGGGTGGCTCTGCATGAGTGCGCGTTTGTTCTCTACAAAACCGATTTATTTTGGGAGAATCGACAATAAGCCTAATATTCCTGGAGGATCAGTCCCCCAAAAAATGGAGAAATAATCGCAGACCACATGTTGAGTTGAGGTGTGGTTTAGCGTGACGAAAACACCAGGTTGTAACGCTACATACATCTTAATCAGAATACAAAACACAAAAACAATAAAAACTCCAGACAGCCTAACACAGAGAAGCATTGCGGAAAAGTCGACATTAATGTGGCTTCCCAAGGTAGAACGCTTGGGGTAAAGTAACTGGTAGAGAAGTCAGAGACTGTTGATCTTGCAGCCAAGAGATTGGGTTCGTAACATGGTCTAGGTAGACTCCGCTTTACCCAGATGTAAGTTAATTTATCTGCATTAAAGAAGTCCTAAAAAGTTCATCCTTATGGCCGGACTGCACTAATGGTCGATAATGATAGTTTTATTTAAAAAAATAACATTTGGCAATAACATATACTGGTCACTGAACGTTTTGCCAGTTGTTGACAGCGGATCTGAGAAGTGGTGGACGCTTGTTGTTGACAGCGAGTCTGAGAAGTGGTGGACGCTTGACATTGACAGCAGATCTGAGAAGTGGTGGACGCTTGTTGTTGACAGCGGGTCTGAGAAGTAGTGGACGCTTGTTGTTGATAGCAGATCTGAGAAGTGGTGGACGCTTGTTGTTGACAGCGGGTCTGAGAAGTGGTGGACACTTGTTGTTGACAGCAGGTCTGAGAAGTGGTGGACGCTTGTTGTTGACAGCGGGTCTGAGAAGTGGTGGATGCTTGTTGTTGACAGCGGGTCTGAGAAGTGGTGGATGCTTGTTGTTGACAGCGGGTCTGAGAAGTGGTGAACGCTTGTTGTTGACAGCAGGTCTGAGAAGTGGTGGACGCTTGTTGTTGACAGCGGGTCTGAGAAGTGGTGGATGCTTGTTGTTGACAGCGGGTCTGAGAAGTGGTGGACGCTTGTTGTTGACTGCGGGTCTGAGGAGTGGTGGACGCTTGACATTGACAGCAGATCTGCGAGGTGGTGTACGCTTGTTGTTGACAGCAGATCTGAGAAGTGGTGGATGCTTGACAAATGACGAGTCTGAGAAGTGATATCTAGCTCCTTGCATCATAGGAGAATAAATAGCCCCATTTCTTTATATTCAAAACTTGACAATGTGTCTCAGACTTTCCCCCTCACCACCCAGTTGGGTTTGGCCAGGGTAATACAGTCACTTCGCTTCTCTCGTGGAGTAGACACGCCTAGAGAACATGACCCACTATGTTAGATGTGTGCAGGCAGAACAATGAGACAGAACCATGAAACGCCGGCCGGTCTTGCTCAATTTGGGGAAAACGATTATGTTATCGTGTTATTTGTTGCTCCTTGTTTTGGCTGATTTGAAGGTAATGGAAAGTATGGGTAACAGAAATGTGAAAGCTGAGCGGTCTGGATACGCGTTGAAGGTGAAACGAAACAAAAAATACTAACCCTAATTAGGCGTTGAGAGACAGGATAGCTTCAAGGAATGCTAGATTTCTGAGACAAAACATCAAAGATTAACAGAGACATTCACTACATAGCTCTTTGATTTTCCTACCAGGTGCTAGTATTTGGGTAGTCTAGCGTTAAATATCGGACATGTGAGGATATATAAGGCTGTCACTTTGATTGATAACACTGGGGGGTGTTTTCTTTTTGACTGATAAAGAAATACTAAGCTTGTCTTGGCTTTATTTACCACGACAGGGACTAACGCAAAACAATGTTTCCAACAAACATGGATTCTCCAGTTACTGAATGGTTTGTTCTTTTTAAACGTTCTGACATATGTTATTATGTTTATTGTTGCTTTGTCATCTTTCTTCCACGCAGAAGCTTCTATTCTCATTGTTGGTCTTAGTTTATTGTTTGTCTCGGCTTATTGTTGGTCTTGGTTTATTGTTGGTCTCGGCTTATTGTTGGTCTTAGTTTATTGTTGGTCTTGGTTTATTGTTGGTCTCGGCTTATTGTTGGTCTTGGTTTATTGTTGAT
The DNA here is from genome assembly GCA_036924085.1 of Ariolimax columbianus. Lineage (NCBI taxonomy): Eukaryota > Metazoa > Mollusca > Gastropoda > Stylommatophora > Arionidae > Ariolimax > Ariolimax columbianus. Next base: position 56,859,228 of record JAVGWX010000019.1, read on the forward strand.
CTTTGCTTATTGTTGGTCTTGGTTTATTGTTGGTCTTGGTTTATTGTTGAACTTGGCTTATTGTTGGTCTTGGCTTATTGTTAGTCTTGGATTATTGTTGGTCGTAACTTATTGTTGGTCTTGGCTTATTCTCCGTTTGATTTAATCTTGCTGGTGCTTTTGACTTAGTTTGCCTGGTTCCTTTGACGTATTCCTTCTGGTTCGCTGGCGTTAATCCTTGTTGTCTCTTTGATCTAATCCTGGTTAACCCGACTTTATCATCCTGGTTCACCTGACTATCATTCTTGTTCACCTGACTTTATCAACCTGGTCCACTTGACTGTATCAACCTGGTACACATGACTTTATCAACCTCGTTCACATGACTTTATCAACCTGGTTCATCTGACTTTATCAACCTGGTCCACGTGACTTTATCAACATGGTTCACCTGACTTTATTAACCTGATCCACTTGACTTTATCAACCTGGTTCACCTGACTTTATCAACCTGGTTCACCTGACCTTATCAACTTGGTTCACATGACTTTATGATCCTGGCTCAGTGATTTAATTATGCTGGTTTTTTTTTCCTTAATGCGTCTGGTTATTTTGAATTAATCCTCCTGGTTTATTTTAGTTAAAGGTTAACGTTCACCTGACATAATTCCTCTTGTTTCTTTAAATGAGCCCTTGTTGTCCATTTGATATAATCCGTAACGATGTGACTCAATTCTTCTGTTCAGCTAATTTAATTCTTTTCATCTATTTGACTTAACGCTTCTGGTTTAATTTACGTACTTCTGCTGGTTCACTGGTCTTAATTCTTTTGGTAGATTTGACGTAATCCTTTTGATTCACTTGACACAATTTATGATTCACCTGACACAATTCACCAGACTCACCTAACGTGATAATTCTTCTTTATTCGACTTTATTATTCCTCTTTTTATTCGAGTTGTCTACGGCATTATACGCAATCCAAAGATTGCTTAGAACTCATCTTTTTCTCTGTAGGCTTTTATCTAACTCACGTCTAATTGCATTGACAGGTTTTCAGTCGAAAGTGTGATCAATCCATCTACAATTGGATATTCCCTCTACAAATGTGTGGACGTTCATGTTTCTGACTATCCAATTCGAAGCGTGCGAAGTGATATATCTTGGTCAAGGTCTACCGTGCTGGATGGTATACACTTAATTACACGTCACATTAGAAGCTATTTGAAACAGAAATGTGACCGACGTTCTATAATCGAAGTACAAACTCTGAGAATTATGTCATTTGATAAATTAACATACGGTCACAATCTTCAACTTCACAAATAGGTGTAACGTCCACCATCTTTCATAATTTCATTTCCAATGTGATCTCCCCCAATTATCTGAGTATGTTATTTTATCACAAATGCTGTCCCTAGAAACATGAACAAAAACGACACGAAGAAGAAGAAAGACGTCTCATCGTCACATTCCATCCCCTTCTGTCGTTAGCCTCCGTGCGGATGTGTAGTTTTCTGCCGTGTGCCAGCTTACTCGCTGATGTTGGTGTCATTCTGTGTTTCTTTCGATATTACTGGTCACATTTCATATTTTTCATTTTTGCAGGCGAACATTCACTGGTGGCTTGCCAGGCCAATGCCAGTTATTCTTAACTTAACGTCTTTATACTGGTTTAGAAGACCCGACAATCTTTATACAACCAGTTTCTCACTCTACTCGAGAAGTTTCGCGAGAACAAGTGCCAAGTGGACGATTGTAATGTCGAAGTCATACTGGCGTTAGACGGATCTAGGCTGAGGGTCAACTCTTTCCTGATCAGGTGGTCAATACTGACGAGGGCTGTTGGTTTCACTACTTCTGCTCGGCTGCTGCACCACTCCTTCAGCCTCCGTCCATGGTGTTTACTTGTAAATTGACTGCCTCTTGAGAAGTATAATAATGAGGATTCTACAAAGTGGTTTTAATAGATGTGTAATATTTTGCAGGCCTGTCCACTGTATACCGACAAAAGAATTAGCATTCGGCAACAGCCAGTGTCCTTCCACGAGAAGCTGTACGGAAGCGTACAGAGCCTTGAGTCGACTGCTGCCTTTGTTAGAGTCATTGAAGTTGAGGTCTGAAGATAAACGTGGAAGAAGAAGAAGAAATGATATTGAATTACGCTGATTGATTTAAAAGTTATAAGGGGAAACCAGGAGCCGGTAGCGAGTGGGACACCCTATAGTACAACCGATTTTACATTCACCCAAGTAGCCCAAGGGACTAACATAAAATATGGCCACTGCTTCCTTATTTGTATTTCATAAGAGGTGACTAAATAAGAGATGTGCATGGATCTGTCAATTTTATAATGTAAAAACCAATTCGATTAAACGGCGAAGCAAAGAACCAGAATCTGGATTTTCAAACGGACATTCACATTTAAGTTCCGTCAAATAAGATGACAGCACAAGGAAGATGAAGACGCAAGAAGAAGAAGAAGAAGAAGAAGAAGAAGAAGAAGAAGAAGAAGAAGTGGGTGTAGAAGAAGAAGAAGAAGAAGAAGAAGAAGAAGAAGACGAAGAAGAAGAAGAAGAAGAAGAAGAAGAAGAAGAAGATATTAAAGTTCAACAACCCAATCACATTTCCCATCTCGAATCACGCTGAGCTCCATGCTGGAAGAATATATTTTAAAATAAATCAGTCTGTATAAATCAACGAGCTGACATCTTGTGGTGTGTACACCACGTTGTTTGTGAAAACAGTACCTATTGATTTTATCACTTTGTCATTTCTGTGTTCGTCAAAAACCTCATTCTTATCTGCAGTTTCCTCGCTCCGTCTTCTAAAATTATTACATGTCTGCCTCTATTTCATTGTGTAATATTTTATTGTTGCTACTGCTTTCGGGATTATCTAGGCCTGAGACGCAAGGCGCTAGCCTATCAAGATACAAACGAAAGAAAGAACGAAACAGTGCGTGGTTCGAATCCCACAAGCTTCAAGAGTATCTGGTCTCAAGAGTCGTGAGATCTGCGACTAGTCTTGTCGGAGATGGACGTTAAATCAGGTTAAATGTCTACGCTTTTCACGCTAATCAGATCATGCATTTAACATCTGTGTACAATTATAAAAGTAACGAAAGGTCTAGACTGTAGGAGTCTGCATGAAAACCAAACAGAAAAGGCACAAATAACACAACATATCATTCACTCATCTCTCTGCACGCGTGATTGTAAGCATTAAACACATCTACATGATATCAGGGGTAGAAGAGGAGTGACTGATATAAGGGGTAGAAGAGGAGTGACTGACATACGGGGTAGAAGAGGAGTGACTGACATAAGGGGTAGAAGAGGAGTGACTGACATAAGGGGTAGAAGAGGAGCGACTGACATAAGGGGTAGAAGAGGAGCGACTGACATAAGGGGTAGAAGAGGAGTGACTGACGTAAGGGGTAGAAGAGGAGCGACTGACGTAAGGGGTAGAAGAGGAGCGACTGACGTAAGGGGTAGAAGAGGAGCGACTGACGTAAGGGGTAGAAAAGGAGTGACTGACATAAGGGGTAGAAGAGGAGCGACTGACATAAGGGGTAGAAGAGGAGTGACTGACATAAGGGGTAGAAGAGGAGCGACTGACATAAGGGGTAGAAGAGGAGTGACTGACGTAAGGGGTAGAAGAGGAGCGACTGACGTAAGGGGTAGAAGAGGAGTGACTGACATAAGGGGTAGAAGAGGAGCGACTGACGTAAGGGGTAGAAGAGGAGTGACTGACATAAGGGGTAGAAGAGGAGTGACTGACGTAAGGGGTAGAAGAGGAGTGACTGACATAAGGGGTAGAAGAGGAGTGACTGACGTAAGGGGTAGAAGAGGAGTGACTGACGTAAGGGGTAGAAGAGGAGCGACTGACGTAAGGGGTAGAAGAGGAGCGACTGACGTAAGGGGTAGAAGAGGAGTGACTGACGTAAGGGGTAGAAGAGGAGTGACTGACGTAAGGGGTAGAAGAGGAGTGACTGACGTAAGGGGTAGAAGAGGAGTGACTGACGTAAGGGGTAGAAGAGGAGCGACTGACGTAAGGGGTAGAAGAGGAGTGACTGACGTAAGGGGTAGAAGAGGAGTGACTAAGTGATGTTACGTTAACGCTGTCCATTTGATCCATTATAATTCAACAAACCATTTTCTTTCTTACTTTCCACTCTTGCAGTGCATTCATGATTGTTGCTTTCTCTCGTCACATGCTTCATGTTAGTGACATGACTAGGTTATTCCTTTTTGTTTAGAGCACAATAGAAGTCGCCTAACTAACTCCAGGAGTGTACTCCAAGCCATCTGAAGCCCGAAACAAGAGAGACTATCACATGAAATAAATTACAACATAGGATTGCTGTCTCAAATAACAGATTTAGTCCTACAATGGATTCCGGCCCACTGTGGGATCCCATGAAACGAGAAAGCAGATGAGCTCGCAAAAGCCGGAAGTGTCGGCAAGCAAATTCCCTATCTACAGAGCTATAAAGAAGCAAAGATAATCATCAAACGATCCATGAGGACAGAATGAAGAGACCAGCACAAAGAATGCAAGCTACAAAATGACAGCTTAGACAAACTTGGCAGAGATGAGCAGACACAAATCCCCAGAATCAGAACGGGACATTGAAGACTCAAGGCCCACCACAGAATGGGTCTCAGGGACACTGCCACGTGCGGTTGTCAGGCACCCAAGCAAACACCAGAACATATTATGCAGACCAAAGCGAGGCAGTCTGACCTGGAGAAGCGACCATGCTAGAAAAGCTGAGGTGGGTTGGCAAAGATCTGAAACGCGCAGTCTCACCGGACTAGAAATCTAGAATCAGTTGATTGTGAACCTCATCGGACTAGAAATCTAGAATCAGTTGACTGTGAACCTCATCGGACTAGAAATCTAGAATCAGTTGATTGTGAACCTCATCGGACTAGAAATCTAGAATCAGTTGATTGTGAACCTCATCGGACTAGAAATCTAGAATTAGTTGATTGTGAACCTCATCGGACTAGAAATCTAGAGTCAGTTGATTGTGAACCTCATCGGACTAGAAATGTAGAATCAGTTGATTGTGAACCTCATCGGACTAGAAATCTAGAATCAGTTGATTGTGAACCTCATCGGACTAGAAATCTAGAATCAGTTGACTGTGAACCTCATCGGACTAGAAATCTAGAATCAGTTGATTGTGAACCTCATCGGACTAGAAATCTAGAATCAGTTGACTGTGAACCTCATCGGACTAGAAATCTAGAAGCAGTTGATTGTGAACCTCATCGGACTAGAAATCTAGAATCAGTTGATTGTGAACCTCATCGGACTAGAAATCTAGAATTAGTTGATTGTGAACCTCATCGGACTAGAAATCTAGAGTCAGTTGATTGTGAACATCATCGGACTAGAAATGTAGAATCAGTTGATTGTGAACCTCATCGGACTAGAAATCTAGAATCAGTTGATTGTGAACCTCATCGGACTAGAAATCTAGAATCAGTTGATTGTAAACCTCATCGGACTAGAAATCTAGAGTCAGTTGATTGTGAACCTCATCGGACTAGAAATGTAGAATCAGTTGATTGTGAACCTCATCGGACTAGAAATGTAGAATCAGTTGATTGTGAACCTCATCGGACTAGAAATCTAGAGTCAGTTGATTGTGAACCTCATCGGACTAGAAATCTAGAGTCAGTTGATTGTGAACCTCATCGGACTAGAAATGTAGAATCAGTTGATTGTGAACCTCATCGGACTAGAAATCTAGAGTCAGTTGATTATGAACCTCATCGGACTAGAAATGTAGAATCAGTTGATTGTGAACCTCATCGGACTAGAAATCTAGAGTCAGTTGATTGTGAACCTCATCGGACTAGAAATGTAGAATCAGTTGATTGTGAACCTCATCGGACTAGAAATCTAGAGTCAGTTGATTGTGAACCTCATCGGACTAGAAATGTAGAATCAGTTGATTGTGAACCTCATCGGACTAGAAATCTAGAATCAGTTGATTGTGAACCTCATCGGACTAGAAATGTAGAGTCAGTTGATTGTGAACCTCATCGGACTAGAAATCTAGAGTCAGTTGATTGTGAACCTCATCGGACTAGAAATGTAGAATCAGTTGATTGTGAACCTCATCGGACTAGAAATCTAGAATCAGTTGATTGTGAACCTCATCGGACTAGAAATGTAGAGTCAGTTGATTGTGAACCTCATCGGACTAGAAATCTAGAGTCAGTTGATTGTGAACCTCATCGGACTAGAAATCTAGAATCAGTTGACTGTGAACCTCATCGGACTAGAAATGTAGAATCAGTTGATTGTGAACCTCATCGGACTAGAAATGTAGAATCAGTTGATTGTGAACATCACCGGGCTAGCATCACAGCATGAGTTGATCGATGAAGAAGATGATGCTGGCATGATGTTGTCGATGACGTGTCACAGAGAGAAGCGTCAGACTTTGATTCATGGAAGATAAGTAAGGCAAAATAATCTACACAAGGTAGAAGAGGAGTGACTAAATAAGATGTTGTTGTTGTTTAGTGCATATAATGAGTAGGTTTACTCTTTCGTTCGCTCTGAAATGTGGCGGGTTGTAGTAGCTTCCCTCACATCCCAAGAGTGCTGATGAAGGTTGACCGTTATTCTCCAGGCGGTTGTGCTATGCTTGGCTTCATCTGCGTGACGTTCACTACTACGGAGATCACGTCGATCCACATCCCCCAGCCAGACTGCCTTGAAAACAACTGTTTCCAGGGAAAACCGCATTGAAGAGAGAAAGTGGTCTTGGTCAGTATATTACGCCTGACCCTGACGCGAAGTCCTGGTCAGTATGTTGTGCCTGACCAGACTAGCGTCTCAGCACCCACAAATTAAGATAGAATACTCTACATACAAGTGTAGAAATGGACTGACTAACTAAGTAATACTCCACACACCATGGCAGAAGAGCAGCAACTAAGTAAATAAGCAAGTAATTGTCATTTTAAAAATAAACATTTAATAATACGAACACAGCACAAAAGCGTAAGATACACGCATACAAAAGAAACGCTGCCAAAAACGGTTAAAAAAAGAGGCAGCCTGGACATTACCGGGAAGGAACTAAGAAAATCATTATAAAATTACAATTGAGAAGCCATAACGATGAGATTGTAATGGAAGACACTTTTATCAGCAATAAAAAAAACATTTGGAGGCTGGAATTGATGTTTCTGTGGTTGAGTACAAAGACGACTTAGAAAATATTTACATCAAATAAGAAATATTGCAGACGGTGTAGCTTGCAGACGATAAGATGAAGACTAGAAAGATCAAGTTAACGATGGATTGATAGTTATAAAGAAATATGACAAGAATAGATTAAAGAGGCCTCAGGTCGAATATGTGAGACGCCCATATAGATCTCACTTCTGTACGTAAACTAACGAGAAATGTGATGAGATGAGATGAATTTATGATAAAGGCAACAAAATTAAACGAAAGATCATGTGAAATAAACTAGACGATGTAGGACGAACGTTGGATAAAATACGATCAGACTAAGATGATTAAGGAGCAAAGTAGATGATAAATTATGCAATAAGAAGATAGGGAAGAATAGGAAGAAATAGATGATAATGTTAGATGACTGAATGTTAGAAGATCATACTGTAGTCAATGTGATCAGTTAGGACAAGATAATGTAGTCAAGACACGTCAGTTTGTAATTATACGGTAGTCAATGATCGTCAGTTAAATGATGGTACTGTAGTCAATGACTGTCAGTTGATGGTACTGTAGGCAATGACTGTCAGTTGATGGTACTGTAGGCAATGACTGTCAGTTGATGGTACTGTAGGCAATGACTGTCAGTTGATGGTACTGTAGGCAATGACTGTCAGTTAGATGATGGTACTGTGGTCAATGACTGTCCGTTGATGGTACTGTAGGCAATGACTGTCAGTTAGATGATTGTACTGTGGTCAATGACTGTCAGATGATGGTACTGTAGTCAATGACAGTTAGATGATGGTACTGTAGTCAATGACAGTCTGATGACGGTACTGTAGTCAATGACAGTCGGATGATGGTACTGTAGTCAATGGCCGTCAGTTAGATGATGGTACTGTAGCCAATGACCGTCAGTTAGATGGTGGTATTGTAGCCAATGACCGTCAGTTAGATGATGGTACTGTAGCTAATGACCGTCAGTTAGATGATGGTACTGTAGCCAATGACTGTCAGTCAGATGATGGTACTGTAGCCAATGACTGTCAGTCAGATGATGGTACTGTATCCAATGTCCGTCAGTTAGTTGATGGTACTGTAGCCAATGATTGCCAGTTAGATGATTGTACTGTAGCCAATGAATCAGAGACACACAGATTACTTGGGTTTGAAATCTAACTTGGGTCGAGAAGGGAAATTGCCATCTTACTAATGAAAGTGTGTGGACTCAGCGAGCTACCTTAACCATCAGCACCACCCGTTACTTACTGAATGATACTGATCAAATAGGAGTCTGTCCAAACTGCTGTGGTGTCTTGTTATACTGAAAATAACATACATTGCCCTATTCGACGTGTAAATCTTCAATAGAGCCAGGAATACAGAAAACTGACAGATCTGTACAGCGGGTTTTCTCTCCTGGATCGACAGGAAGGTTTCAGTCGTAAATCTCACTGACAAGAAAGACCCTCTCCACATTCTCTAGTTTTTGCCGTATTTTTCAAAAAGCGTCTGGAGTTTTAAAAAAGAAAATTTATGTTTTTTAAAATATTAGAGCTTGAACGAACAATCGATTTGTATGACTCATAGAGACATTTTAATAATCATTTTTGACAAATAATTGTGGGTATTTATCTCTGGTATTGTATTAGTGTGTACTTTAATAAAGAGTATTGTTGTTGTTCATAACCCTTTGTGCTGAGATGAGTTAACTCTTGATGTTTATTTGGTGGTTAGTTAGAGTGGCTCTTCATATATCTTGAAGAGTAATTGAAAAGATGGGCCGGATCCTCCTATCTGTTGTGCAATGAGTGGCCCTAAAGTATAGCTATATGGTGGGGCATTAAATGAGCAGCTTAAAAGTGAGATGGATATTATAAAAACACGGTGTTGTCCTGTAACTTGTTAATATGGTTGTTAAGGATGCCAATAGCGTCCTGCGCGTGCAATAACGGTGCAGACGCACTACATTACGTCATAGTTGCAGTGTAAATGTGGTCCCCTACTATTGACATGCACCAAATAGGAGCAGCGTTCGGTTATCCGTTTGTGTTTTTTAGCAAGGAATGGGTGAAATATATACAAATTAAGGAAGAATTGAAACCTATACAAATTAAGGAAGGGGTGAAACCTATACAAATTAAGGAATGGGTTAAACCTATAAAAATTAAGGAAGGATTGAAACCTATACAAATTAAGGAAGGGGTTAAACGTATAAAAATTAAGGAAGGATTGAAACCTATACAAATTAAGGAAGGGGTGAAACCTTTACAAATTAAGGAAGGATTGAAACCTACACAAATTAAGGAAGGGGTGAAACCTATACAAATTAAGGAAGAGGTGAAACTTATACAAATTAAGGAAGGGGTGAAACCTATACAAATTCATCGTCGAATGGAGGTCCAGTAAGACAGACCGGACATATCAGGTTTGTTTTTGTCTGCATGATATGACTACATCTTTCAGTTGACCCAGCTTTAAATAGATACCTAACAGAATCAGGGTGAAATTTTTGAGCCGCGACGGAATCTACTGAATTTGTCCTCTGTCGACGGCTCTTTCAACAATGAATGAGACTGATTTCATGTAAACTACGACGCAGCGCATTCCATTCTCTGGACTGCATTCTGTTACTTACCCTTTCAGGGCTTGGTAGTGGGAGCTTCAGAACGAACGAAGAAGAAGAAGAAGAAGAAGAAGAAGAAAAAGAAGAAGAAGAAGAAGAAGAAGAACACTCTACCTCTAGACCACTGGGTCCATCCTCCATTTTCCATAACATTTTCAATATGCTATTTCCATAAAAATATGTATTTCATTCTTTTAAAACGGCAACAATCGAAATGAAAGGTAAAGTACACGCACTCTATAGAAATATACGCTGAGTGCTAATAATATTTTCTTCTTAGCGATCGTTGTCGATAATATATGGTTTATTTCTATTCGTTTCGTCATGAAAATATACGAAGTTAAACATATATACTTAAAACTACTAATTTCTTTATGTCCTAATGCTGGCGGCAATTACAGGACACAAACTTTGCTAGCTTCAGATTAAATTCTTAGAAAAACCGACAGGATTATGACACTTGGGAGTTACAACCAATGTATGGATACCCTTCGAGTAAAACGCTGAAGAATAATAGCTCTTTGTCTTTGTTGTTTGCTCTCAAATAATCACATTCCTCTTAAACATGGCTGATTGTTTCAATCATGAATCAGCACTGTTCGATTTATCTACAAATTAATCATATATATTTTTCTCACAAACGTGTTTGATTGTTTCAATCATCAATCGGCACTGTTCCGTTTATCTACAATTAATCACATCTATGGGGAGGAAGACTAGCGTCTGGTCAGGCAAAATATACTGATACAACATGTTAGTCAGGGTCAGTCAAAACATACTGATCGGACATGTTAGTCAGGGTCGGGCAAAATATACTGATCAGACATGTTAGACAGGTTTGGGCAAAATATACTGATCAGACATGTTAGTCAGGGTCGGGCAAAATATACTGATCAAACATGTTAGTCAGGGTCAGGCAAAATATACTGATCAAACAAGTTAGTCAGGGTCGGGCAAAATATACTGATCAGACATATTAGTCAGGGTCGGGCAAAATATACTGATCAAACATGTTAGCTAGGGTCAGGCAAAATATACTGATCAAACATGTTAGTCAGGGTCGGGCAAAATATACTGATCACACATGTTAGTCAGGGTCGGGCAAAACATACTGATCAGACATGTTAGTCAGGGTCGAGCAAAATATACTGATCAGACATGTTAGTCAGGGTCGGGCAAAATATACTGATCAGACATGTTAGTCAGGTTTCGGGCAAAACATACTGGCCAAGACCCTCACCTCGGCTTCCGATTAGCCCTCCTTGGAAACGGGATGTTTTCATGGCAGCCTGGTTAACGAGGTGAGGAATCGATATGATCCCCGTAGTAGTGAGCGACACGCAGATGAAGCCAAGCATAGCACAACCGTCTGTAGGACCCAGGTCCACCTTCATCAGCATGCTCGGGATGTGAGGAAAGTTACTGCAACCAGCCCCTTAATGTCCTTTTCAGGGCGCACAAAAGAGTATCCTACTCATTGTGGGTATTCGCAAAACAAGAATCTCATATATTTCCCTCATAAACATGACAGATTGTCTCAATCGTCAATCAGCACTGCTCAGTTTATCTACAAACTAATCGCATCCCTCATAAACATGACAGATTGTCTCAATCTTCAATCAGCACTTCTCAGTAAATCTACAAACTAATCACAATTTTTTATATTATAAAAATGAGTCTGTCCCATACTTTATGCATGGCCCTATATAAGTCCTTCAAATACCAACATATTTCCGCCCCTCGATCCCTGTATTCTGTCACAGGCTTACTTTGTCAGCATCCAATGCGCCATTATCTAGTTTAAGAATGGTTATTATGTCGCTCTGCTCTTCTCACAAATTTGACAGACATACAGAACATATCCCACTGTTTTTATATCCTCGCCAGACGGGCACATGTCTGTGTGCCAGATCTGTTAATGTTTCGAACAGATGTCTGTGTCATGTCAGAGAATGGACATTATCGCTTGATTTACCACAAGAAAATCAATGATATGAAAATGATTTTCTTTACTGGACAATAGTTCGATCATATTATATCAGACGATGTACATAACCTTAGTCGCTGACTAAGACAATTAAAAAGATAAATTATGGTGTTTTTATTATACATTTTTTACAAACTGACAACTATCAATGTGCATCGATGTTGCTGTAGTGTTTGGCTTGGCTTGGCTTCGTTCATTCTCAATCTCTCACTACCAAAACCTGAAAAAGCATAAGTAGCAGGATGTAGTCCAGAGAACGGAATGCTTTATAACGTAGTTAACAGCTTGATTGCGATATTTGCACCTTTCGGTCCAACACATCCAACTTCAGCAAGCATTTTTTGAGTACTGGGTTAGCATTCCCTCTTCGATCTCTTCTCCTTAGCCAGTCTGCCCTGCTGCAGCCTGCTATCCAGGATCACCGCGTGGAGGTATAGAAGGGTCTTGGCAGCTCTGGTTCGCTGACCCGGCCGCTAGCAGTAAGCTATGGTTCGCTGACCACTGCAGCTCATGCGCTGCTCAGCATCTTGATTCCGCTGTAGTGTTTAACAAAGTAGAGACTGTCTTCGTGGATTATTTAAAGACTGCCCGTTGCCTTGCACATTCTAACATTCACGCAATGCAAAATCCGGCTGAGTTTTGATGAGCATTCCTGGCTTGAAACTCTACTCTGGAAACAATACCCAACACACGATAAAACAGCCAAATAACTTGTTAGCTTGGGAACGCGAAAAGTATTATTTAAAAAGACGCGTGCTCCTGATTCCATTATTATGCTTGTCCCCGCTCTACTAGTTCTTTGTCCTGACAGACAACATAAGGGCTGAAAAGTCGCTACAAAAATGTTGCCATGAAAGAATCCTAATAAAAACAAAGCCAATTAACGGTTGACAAATCTAACAATTGGGCTCTTGAATGACGGAAAGCAAATCCGGTATGACGGAAAGACAAGGGGAGACAATTCTAATTCAATATTAAAGTTGTCCGGGCCATGTCAGAATGGCTTCCACCCTGGAGGGTTTCTTTAACAAAGGTTTACATTCATCCACATGTTGATAAGATGTTGTTGATGTCGCAGAATGGATGGATTTGTGCGAAACAGTGTCGATGACAAAGTGCTGATGTGATTGGTAAACTAGGTTAAAATACATTTACACATATGTGATAAGGAAAGATTAATGGTGTGATTGGTAAACTAGGTTAAAACACATTTACACACATGTGATACGGAGAGAGTAATGGTGTAATTGGTAAAAGAGGTTAAAACACCTTTACACACATGTGAAAAGGAGAGATTAATGGTGTGATTGGTAAAAATACAATTAGTCCATCTCTACACACAAGTGATAAGGAGAGATTAATGGTGTGATTGGTAAACGAGGTTAAAACGGGACAACCCAGATTCAACATGATAGGTTATAATAATAATAATAGCTGCCCATCGCAAGCAATGGGGACAACAGCAGTCATACATGTTGTGTTGCTCCTCACCAGGGAGTCCGAAGGTGGCTGTATAGTCCAATTCTGGCACGGAAAATCCTTCCACATACGCGGCATTTAATGTCAGAATTGGATATGTTAGTTGTTTTGTCATTTCGCAAAGTGCATTTTTTTCTGTGCTTCGGAGGCCTCGCGTTCCTCAGAAACAAAGGTGTCTCTTATGGTGGCTCTACGCCATGCCTTGCAGTCCTGTGCGAGGCATTCCCATGCGTTTGCATCGATGCTGAAATGTGTCAGAGATACTTTGAGGGGATCTTTGAAATGCTTCTTGTGGCTACCGGCTTGACGCAGGCCATATTCCAGCTCACCATACATTGGTTGTTTTGGGATGCGGTCTGGCATTCGCACGACGTAGCCGGCCCACCATCAGGGTCTTCTGCAACAGTGTGTGGATGCTCGGCATTTTTGCCTTCCTGAGGATATCGATGTTTGGTCCCCTATTCTGCCACTTTATTTTGAACAATCTAAGGAGACAGCTTGTATGGAAGTGGTTTATTTTCCTAGCATGTCTGCAGAACACAGTATACGTCTCATTGGCATACAGATGGCGTCACACATTAGAGGTTATATCCAATCAGTCTATTGGCTATATGGCATATTTCAGCAGTTCAAATGCTCTTTTATCGGTTGTGCGTAGAGAATAAATTAATATGCATGAACCTGTGAAACTCTTGTGGTCTTTTTGGAGACTGGTTGGATGCTGAGAAAAAGTCTAATACTCTTGTAGTGGAAGTATTATTATTTATAAGCTGAATAAAACTTCACAGCTCCAGTCTGACAGCGTCTTTGTGTCTACCTGTGAAGGTGAAACCTGTCCCAATGCCTATCAGCTTTAAACGCTCGGACATTGGACATTCTTTCCGCCTGCACGGAAGTCAAGAGGATTAAGAGATCACATGTCCGCGATTAAACGTCCACACGGAGACGGGAATCGGCTAACAGGCCGGAGACTTCAAAGACAGGCGTCCAGCATTAATCATTCCGTAACATTTATTAAGTAACCACAACATCAGAAATGACCTTGGTAATTCTTTCTCGCACGCGCTGACGGTCACCAATTAAAGCGAGGGGTTCTCGTGTAGATGAGTAGTAGATAGAACATACAATGGCGCTTTTAATGGCGGAATAGTAGAGACAACGTGTAGATGAGTTGTAGATAGGAAATACAATGGCGGCATAGAAGAGACAACGTGTAGATGAGTTGTAGATAGGAAATCCAATGGCGGCATAGAAGAGACAACGTGTAGATGAGTTGTAGATAGGAAATCCAATGGCGGCATAGAAGAGACAACGTGTAGATGAGTTGTAGATAGGAAATCCAATGGCGGCATAGAAGAGACAACGTGTAGATGAGTTGTAGATAGGAAATCCAATGACGCTTTTAATGGCGGAATAGAAGAGACAAGTGAATGGTTAATGAGCTTGCTGCCTGCAATATACGACCCGGTTAACCTCACTCTCAACTCGTGTTAGGCTTACATTCAAAGCGTTATTGGCCACCCTACCTACAGTTCATCAATACGAAACTGCCTACTAGTTGATGCCCTTAAACGCGTGCAAGAAAAACGAAAGAAGATTGATCCTGAAATCTTCACGCTCCATACTACTCATCTAGCAATGGGTACCTGATAAAAATGTTTGTTGAGACAGAGCTGCGAAGAAGAGAGCCGGGTACTAGTCGTAATCCACCCCAAAGAATAGAAATATATATTTTAGCATCGGGTATCTATATTTAGAACCGGATTTTGAGGTTGTGACGTCACAGAATAGACCACTTTTTAAATACCGGGGAGTCAAACTTCGCGTTAATAACGGGATTGACAATCAACCTATATTTAGTCATCAAACAGTAAATAACTCAATCAGCTTTGTGGACCCTTCCTCACGCGCACATACTCAATGCATAGAACGTTCTTGGAAAACGGCAAGGAAGAGAAATACGCGCCAAGATGGCACAGACATGCATATGCTTAATTCGTACATGTGTGAGTTCATGTGGCGTCAACACATCAAAGTTTTGACGCATTCTGCGTCATTCTTTCCGACATTGTTCAATTCTGACCACCTCAATAATTAACATTGTGGTGTTTGGTCGTCCAATTATTTCAATCCACCTGCCAGGACATTTCCTTCTGCTTCTTTTTTGGTTCTACATTCTTCAAAAAGATTGGTCGGAGGACTGAATATAGCCAAGGTTTATATTCATCTGTCCTTATCTAAGTTTTTGCTTCATTGTTGAAAATATAGTTATATGACCTGTCCTCCCTTTAACCCGAAATGGAATGTCCAGCTACAGTCATCAGCTGTTAAATACTTTTGACGGGGACTCATGGAACTCTATTTGGGGGGAATTAAGATGCAAGTACCGAGAACGGATTACCTCAACTTAAAGAAAAGTATAGGTTCATTAAAATGAAGTCTCCACTACTCAATCGCATATCAGTACTTGACATACTAGAGATACCCTCATTTTGAAGACGCGCTGGGATGTATAGCTGTAACATTCAGATATAAAATGGCTCAAGCCGAAGTCTACATGTGCGTTACACGAAGACTATACTCGATGAAAGCGCCTTGCAAAGTTTGTAAACCATACCCAGACCGAGCAGATACAGTGACTGGGAAGGAAGGTGTACACCCAGCGAGCTACGGAATCCATCTAGTCCTACACTTGTCGTCATTGGCTAAGTGGGAAGGCTTTCTCTTTCTTCTTACCTCAGCCTCTGTTTAATTTTACTCTGTCCAACAATCACAGTCCTACACAAGTCTCACACGCGTCCTCAGGGTGAGACCCTTCCATTGCGCTTTGGTTTGGTTTACTTCTGAGAGCGCCCAAACTAGCATATGCACATGCAAACGCACACATACATCCAAGCGCTGGTTAATGCGTCCTGATGTGACCATAAAGGCTGCGGCCCGGGGTGGAATAGTTCCGCAAGCCTCCGCCAGAAAAAAGAGAGGAAAACACTTTTTTTCAAATTAATTTTTTTTACAGTGGGACTAAGCACCTTTAGATCTGCCGGGAGTGCAATGACGTTGATTCGGTGTCACACATAGAGAGAATTGTAACCGACAGGACTACACCGTTGTTAGTCGTCTCCCACGGCATATTGTCAGTGTCAGAGTTGCCCATTCACGTCTCTATCACGGTCAGCTTTTCCAGAAAAGGAACGGGCTACATCCATGTCCAGAGCTAACAGCTTATCAATCTAAGCCCGGATTCATGAACTGGCTACAACCATGCTCTGAGCTAACAGCGTATCAATCGGATTCCGGAACTGGCTACATTCATGTCCAGAGTTAACAGCTGCTCAATCTAAACCCGAATTCTGGAACTGGCTACATCCATGCTCAGAGCTAACAACTTATCAATCTAAACCCAGATTCATGAACTGGCTACATCCATGTCTAGAGCTAACTGCTTATCAATTTTAACCCTGATTCCGGAACTGGCTATATCCATGCTCAGAGCTAACAGCTTATCAATCTAAACCTAGATTCATGAACTGGCTACATCCATGCTCAGAGCTAACAGCTTATCAATTTGAACCCGGATTCATGAACTGGCTACATCCATGCTCAGAGCTAACAGCTTATCAATCTAAACCCGTATTCATGAACTGGCTACATCCGTGCTCTGAGCTAATAGCTTATCAATCTAAGCCCGGATTCGTGAACTGGCTACCTCCATGCTCAGAGCTAACAGCTTATCAATTTGAACCCGGATTCATGAACTGGCTACATCCATGCTCAGAGCTAACAGCTTATCAATCTAAACCCGTATTCATGAACTGGCTACATCCGTGCTCTGAGCTAATAGCTTATCAATCTAAACCCGTATTCATGAACTGGCTACATCCATGACCAGAGCTAACAGTTTATCAATCTAAACCCGGATTCCAGAACGAGGGCTCTTCGTGCTAGTTTTGTAGAAAGTAGCCATTCATTTTCTCACCCAATGCAATAATCTCAGGGCATCAAACACAACGCTAGCAGCTTTCTGGATACATCAAAGTCCAGTCTTCCGGGTCACCGGAAACAATGGTGGAGAGTTATCTATGTCTCGCGTGATCACAAGGCAGGCAACTATGAGAGTTATCTTTCCTTTCTGGCGTCAATGGCTCCGGTACCGGAACCTACTTATAGTGGTCTGTGATTCGTCGAAAATGAAGAAAGAAAAATTGTAAAGACAAAAAAGAATAATTTTATCT
Source organism: Ariolimax columbianus (assembly GCA_036924085.1). Classification (NCBI taxonomy): domain Eukaryota; kingdom Metazoa; phylum Mollusca; class Gastropoda; order Stylommatophora; family Arionidae; genus Ariolimax; species Ariolimax columbianus. The sequence continues at coordinate 56,876,746 of JAVGWX010000019.1, forward strand.
CAAACAGTTATTAAGTTTGGATTTCATGCTGTCCCCGGTGCTCGAGATGGAGTTAAATACTTTTCTGGTATATGTTTGGGTCACGGGGCCCGCAACGACAAATGCAAGCTGTTTAATAAAGCCGTGGTTTGGTCTATTTGCAGTATTTTGGGATAACTGTGTTGTGTTTTTGTTGTGCTGCACAAGACTTTAGGTCGGAATGTCCAGTAGTTGTGGACGAATATTGATTAGTCATTTATTGCTAGTCATGTCAGGCAGAACATACTGACCAGGACGTCGGGCCAGGGTCAAGCACAATATACTGACCTAGACTACTATCTCTATTTCATGTAGCTTTCCCTGGAAACGGGCTGTATTGAAGGCAGTCTGCCTGAAGAGATGTGGATCGACGTGATCCCTGTAGCAGTTAGTATCACGCAGATGAAGCCAATCATAGCACAACCGCCTTGAGGACAACGGCCCACCCTCTTCAGCACGCTCGGGATCTGAGGAAAGCTACTGCGATCCGCCATTTAAAGTCCATTGTGAGCTTTCGAAACAACAACAACTTTACTTAACTTCATATTTTTATAATGTAGACGACTGCATACTATAAATACAACCAGATCATTTTACATTTACTTGACCTAAAATAACTATGTGCATCAAATATATTCTTGAATGCATTAATTGACCCTTCCCCCACAATTTCCTGTGGTAATGCATCACAAGCATTCACCACGCTCTGACTGAGCAAATTGTTTTGGTATATCAAATAAATGAAACTGTGCATTGCGTGCATTTACACTGGGAACTTAACAAACACACTGCCATCGGTAATGAAGTGTTAGATAATTCATTGTAAAAGATCATTTCTCTTGTGTGGCTCCAGCATGAGTCAGCTCTGACGACCTCTCCCATGACCTATTAGACCTAACACTAGACTACAGTCTTGTGTGGCTCCAGCATGAGTTAGCTCCGACGACATCTCCCATGACCTATTAGACGTAACACTATGCCACAGTCTTGTGTGGCTCAAGCATGAGGCAGCTCTGAGGACCTCTCTCATGACCTATCAGACCTAACACTAGACTACAGTCTTGTGTGGCTCCAGTATGAGTCAACTCTGACGACCTCTCTCATGACTCATCAGACCTAACACTAGGCTACAGTCTTGTGTGGCTTCAGCATGAGTCAGCTCTGAAGACCTCTCCCATGACCTATCAGACCTAACCCTAGGCTACATTATTGTGAGGCTTCAGCATGAGTCAGCTCTGAAGACCTCTCCCATGACCTATCAGACCTACCACTATGCTACATTATAACTTAGTAGATGAGGTACCATATAATGAGGATTTTATTATCAGAACCCTTCTCTTAACCCATCCATACAAATGTGTCTTCTATTGGACAATGCGGTGGTTAGGAAGGAGTTAGGGCCGTGCTCAATAGACCTGGGACACGAGAACTGCACTCGCCGCACCATGACACTCGAGGCCAATCATAAAGGCACAGTGGTAATAGTCGTGACGATCCAATTGTTTGGAACTTTTGGTCACAGATCTAGAGACTAGGAGAACTCGGCCTAACCAGTAGATAATTGGTGGCGGTCACAGGTCTAGAGCCTAGAAGAAATACGGCCTAACCAGTAGACAATTGGTGGCGGTCACAGGTCTAGAGCCTAGAAGAACTCGGCCTAACCAGTAGACAATTGGTGACGGTCACAGGTCTAAAGCCTAAGAGAACTCGGCCTTAGCAGTAGGCAATTGGTGGCGGTCACAGGTCTAGAGCCTAAGAGAACTCGGCCTAACCATTAGACAATTGGCGGCGGTCACAGGTCTAGAGCCTAAGAGAACTCGGCCTAGCCAGTAGACAATTGGCGGCGGTCACAGGTCTAGAGCCTAAGAGAACTCGGCCTAAGCAGTAGGCAATTGGTGACGGTCACAGGTCTAGAGCTTAGGAAAACTCGGCCTAAGCAATAGACAATTGGTGGCGGTCACAGGTCTAGAGCCTAGAAGAACTCGGCCTAACCAGTAGACAATTGGTGACGGTCACAGGTCTAGAGCCTTTTAGAACTCGGCCTAAGCAATAGACAATTGGTGGCGGTCACAGGTCTAGAGCTTAGGAGAACTCGGCCTAAGCAATCGACAATTTGTGAACCCTACCGTGGCATCGGTGCCTTAGAGCGTTGCTAAAGCACCCCCTCAATTACTTAATGTCAGACCAGTACAGTCCTTGCGTCTGCCTGGGGTGGGAAGAAAATCCACAGACTTACCAGCCCGACTAGCTTACTGACAAAAAAAAAACCCAACTAAAATTAGAATTGAAGATACAGGAAATCACGAACAGACATAAATATATGACAGTTTGTATACGGGTGCTTTTGCCATCTCAGGCAGTCAATGAATAAGGAATATAATAAAATGCTAACACGAAAAACAACAAGTACTGTGAAGGAAAAGGGGAGGTGAGCGTAAACACAGATAAATAAATAATTACTGGACTCAGACGAAGGAGTACGAGACTGTTAAACCAGGCAGTTTATGGGAGCTAGCGGTAAGCCATAAAATGGCGGGACAGACAGAAATCGATTAACGTATCTTTGATCTTGGTATCGATATTTATTATCGAAGACACAATTGGGATAAAGTGTCTATCAATGAAATGACTGGCAGTTTTGTCTCATATTTCAGACCAGGCTAAAGGGAGAGTACCAGTTGGATACTGCTTGGTTTTAAGTAGGTTCTTAAGTAGGTTAAAAAACAAGGTAAAACTACAAGTTATGTTTACATATATGTGTATATTGATAACGTTCAGGGCTTGGTAATGGGCGTTTGAGAACGTCTAGGGCTTGGTAGTTTGAGAACCTCCAGGGCTTGGTGGTTTGAGAACATTTAGGGCTTGGTAGTTTGCGAACGTTCAGGGCTTGGTAATGGGCGTTTGAGAACGTCCAGGGCTTGGTAGTTTGATAACCTTCAGGGCTTGGTAGTTTGAGAACGTCCAGGGCTTGGTAGTTTGAGAACCTTCAGGGCTTGGTAGTTTGAGAACGTTCAGGGCCTGGTAATGGGAGTTTGAGAACGTTCAGGGCTAGGTAATGGAAGTTTGAGAACGTTCAGGGCTTGGTAGTTTGAGAACATTCAGGGCCTGGTAATGGGAGTTTGAGAACGTTCAGGGCCTGGTAATGGGAGTTTAAGAACGTTCAGGGCTAGGTAATGGGCGTTGAAGAACGTTCAGGGCCTAGTAATGGGAGTTGGAGAACGTTCAGGGCCTGGTAATGGGAGTTGGAGAACGTTCAGGGCCTGGTAATGGGAGTTTGAGAACGTTTAGGGCCTGGTAATGGGAGTTTGAGACCGTTCAGGGCCTGGTAATGGGAGTTGGAGAACGTTCAGGGCTTGGTAGTTTGAGAACGTTCAGGGCTTGTTAATGGGAGGTTAAGAACGTTCAGAGCTTGGTAGTTTGAGAACGTTCAGGGCTTGGTAATGGGAGGTTGAGAACGTTCAGGGCTTGGTAATGGGAGGTTGAGAACGTTCAGGGCTTGGTAATGGGAGTTGGAGAATGTTCAGGGCTTGGTAATGGGAGTTGGAGAATGTTCAGGGCCTGGTAATGTTAGTTGGAGAACTTTCAGGGCTTGGTAGCGGGAGTTGGAGAACGTTCAGGGCCTGGTAATGTGAGTTGAAGAACGTTCAGGGCTTTGTAGCGGGAGTTGAAGAACGTTCAGGGCTTGTTAATGTGAGTTGGAGAACGTTCAGGGCTTGGTAGCAGGAGTTGGAGAGCGTTCAGGGCTTGGTAGCGGGAGTTTGTGAACAAACGAAGAAGAAGACGATCCTTCGTTAATGGCTAGCGAAGAGCGTCTCGCTACCAATGTTTGAACTCGATACATTTACCATAAGAAGCAACAGCATTAACCACTCCACCACTCGTTGTGCCCAGCACATGAAAATAATATGACCACACGATATTTCCCATAGAGCGGATGCTAGCAATCGCCTCTGATAAAACCAACGTGGCTCTTACCTCCAATATTGACAGAATGTTCATATTAATTGATACAGCTTCAGAAACGCCCATGTGTAAAGTCCATTTAAAATCCATGAGTCATTCATTGATTCCAGACTCTAAGTGCGCAAGACAGCGAGAGTACCGATGCTGACAGAGCTTCCACAAAGGCTGCCCCGTAGCTTTCCGGTTAAGCTGTTTCCCAGACCCAAATTCTATAGGTTATTTCTGATATTCTTGTCGTTTCATGGATTATTTATTAACCCCGTTTCAATTTATTGAATTTGTGAATGGGTGCCTGGTAATATTTTTGATTTGATTTATTGTGTTTTCGTGGGTTAGGTAACTGATGCTGAAAGGACTAGTATTGCACTACGGCTAGGAGTGCCAATGTTCACTTTCATATGGTCACTATGGGATATACGAAGAGTCTGTATACAATGTGTCCTGAGAATATTCGGCAACAGGAAACAATTCCGCAAGAGTAGATTTGGACTACAACAACAGCAACAGTAACAGCAGCAGCGACGACGACAACAACAACAGCATAAAAAACAACAACTAAAACTGCACCAAATGTAACAACATCAACAGCAGCAGCATTGTCATCAATAACAGCAGCAAGAAAAACAGCAACAGCAGCACACCACCAACAACACCACAAACAGCAATACACCAGCAGCAACATCAACAACAACACCACAAACAGCAATACACCAGCAGCAACATCAACAACAACACCACAAACAGCAATACACCAGCAGCACACCACCAACAACACCACAAACAGCAATACACCAGCAGCAACATCAACAACAACACCACAAACAGCAATACACCAGCAGCAACATCACCAACAACACCACAAACAGCAATACACCAGCAGCAACATCAACAACAACACCACAAACAGCAATACACCAGCAGCAACATCAACAACAACACCACAAACAGCAATACACCAGCAGCAACATCAACAACAACACCACAAACAGCAATACACCAGCAGCACACCACCAACAACACCACAAACAGCAATACACCAGCAGCAACATCAACAACAACACCACAAACAACAATAACAAACACAACTTCAGCGACCGTGTGATTCTTCAGGAAAACTGTGTGTGATAGAGGCGAGAACAGATCCACTGCCATACTGAAATCCTGTCGTAAGAGACAACATACATTTCGATCCCTACAGTAAAAACCACTGCAATTCCTTGCATTAAATACCTTATTACTCACACCAACTCAAAGATGAAAATGTTAGGGATCAGAAAGGCACCCACCGTGTGTGATGTAAACCCACTTTTAAAATATCCGCTGAAGTCGGACACACCGAACCGTAAGGGTTGGTCTGGTAGACATTTTCTTTCTTGTTATTCGCTTTTGCTTCTGCTTGTGCCTTTCATAGTTATGTTATGAAAAGGTTTGTTTGTTTTAACCATGCCGGAGTACGTGCTTCTTACATTGGGAGCTTTATTGCTTCTGTTATTTCGGCTATCCATCTTTTACGTGGTTGGCCCCTGGCCTCGTATCTGTATAGTATTGCTTTCTGATGGGTACTATATTTTGTTTGACGTGACTCGTGGTCGAAATATTTGGCTTGCTGTCTCTTGATGAGGTCTAGCACTGGTATTGTACTTACTTGTTTCCTAATATATTCGTTTCTGATTTTATTCATTCATGGTACAATGTTTCTTATATCTTTGTTTGTACTGTCAAATTATGTCCCCGATAGCACAATGTAGGTAGGAATATTCTGTTTTATATCGGTCTTTTTGTATCCATTGTCACGTGCTTACATTTTAATATCGGTGACATTTGTCTAACGATTTGAATTGCTTTATTACATCTGTTTTGGATTTTAGTGTCGCCTTTGCTGTCTGCTAAGATTATGTTTCCCAGGTACGTGAAACTGTTCACCTGTTTTACCTGTTGGTTTTATATGTTACCCAGGTACGTGAAATTGTTCACCTGTTTCACCTGTTGGTTTTGTACGAATGTTTGGCAGGTACGTGAAATTGATCACCTGTTTCCCTAACACATCACCTGCATGAAGGTAAGATTGACGTGGCATGTATCCAGGAAACGCACCTCAACAATAATCATAAATTCTCAATCAGAGGATACCAGACCTTCCGTCTAGATAGAGAAGGCCCCAAAGGAGGGGTCCTGATACTGACCAGAAACTGCATACCGAGTAGCGCGGTATCTGTCAATCACACCGGACAAACAGAAATTGTAGGAGTTGACATAATGGCTCAAGAGACGAAGCTCCGCATTTTCAATCTGTACGGACCACCAAATAGAGACCTATCGCTCTCGAGTATGGAGGTCAGAGACTCCAACTGCATAGTAGTTGGAGATTTCAACAGCCACTCGGAGAGATGGGGATACTCACACAGACAGCAGAGGTGACGAAGTGGAAGATTGGGAGATAGATGCAAATCTCTCCCTAATCAATAGGCCGGAGGATAGCCCTAGCTTCTATTCAAGAACATGGCATACCACCTCGACTCCAGATTTGGCCTTCTCCACACAGGACATACACCATAAAATAGACCGCCAGGTGCTAAACCAACTGGCAGGTAGCGACCACAGGCCGATCAGGCTAACCATTGACATGGAAGTAGGTCCACAGGAAACAAAACCGCTCCTACGTTGGAATTACAAACGAGCCGACTGGGACAGATTTGCAATCCTGACAGATGGGCTGTGTGAAACCATCAACACACGAAACACCAAAATGAGCTCATGGTAGAGAGCCTAAGCAAGGCAATAATGCAAGCCGCCACTGAAACCATCCCAAGAGGAGCTAGGAAAAACTATAAGCCCTACTGGAATGATGAGTTGCAGAAAGTGGAAGATGCAGTAACAAATGCTAGGAACATGGCAGAGCGAGAAAAATCCATGGAGGCAAACATCGCCCTCAAAGCCGCCACGGCGAAGTACAAACACACTCTCAAGCAAACAGCAAGAGAAAGCTGGAAAAATAAAACGGAAAGTCTAAACCTGGACAAAGACGGGAACAAGCTATGGAAGCTAGTCAGAGCCATGAACGACGAAACCCCGTCAAATAAACAAATTACTATCAAGCAGGGCGAGAACTTGATCACAGGTAAGAAAGCCGCAAACGCCTTTGTCGATCACTATGCCAGAGCAAACCACATCGAGGTCCCTGCAGATAAGCATAAGAACATTAGCGAAGAGCTAAAGGGGCACGAAAACATGAATACGGCACCTGAAGAGCACATGATGGCCAAATTAACAATGCGCGAAATGGAAGAGGCTATGAGAAAACTAAAGAAAAGGAAATCTCCCGGAAAAGACGGGATAACAAACGAAATGCTGATGGGGCTGGGCCAAACAGCGAAGAGGAAACTACTATCGGTCCTGAACCAAAGCTGGAAAAGGGGAATTGTACCACAGGCATGGAAAGACGCAGTACTGGGACCAGTACCAAAAACAGGAAAGGACAAAACAGATCCTAATGGATACAGGCCCATAAGCCTACTGAGCTGTGTCGGAAAGTTGATGGAAAGGATGATAAACACCAGACTGATGTGGCATTTGGAAGAAAAACGAATACTAATTCCACAGCAAGCCGGCTTTAGACAGCACAGATCCACTGAGGACCAGGTCATCCTCATAGCCCAGGAGATAGAAGATGCCTACCAGGCACAGAAACACACAGTAGCTGTTTGGGTGGATCTGGAAAAGGCATTTGACAAAGTCTGGAAAGATGGACTTAGAGTCAAGCTAAGAAGAAGTGATGTTTGTGGGAAAATGTACAAGTGGATCAACCACTACCTCAAACAAAGAACGGCTAGAGTCCAAGTACAAGGGCAGATGAGCAAAAAGGTGACACTCTAGCAGGGAGTACCCCAAGGGGGAGTACTGTCACCCACACTCTTCCTGGTATATATAAACAATATTACAGAGAATATACCAAGAAGAGTCCATAGCTCAATGTTTGCAGACGATCTGGCTATGTGGACCTCTGAAATGAATCTCACCTTAGCAAGAAATCGGATGCAGACGGCCCTAACATCGCTGGAAGAGTGGGCGAACTCATGGCTGGTAAAAATAAACGAGGAGAAAACCACATGCACAATATTCTCGCTTTCATTAAAACCCCAAAGTACCAAATTAAGTCTAAATGGCAAATTCCTGCAGCCAAACGACAACCCAACCTATCTGGGAGTCACATTTGATCGGCGCATGACATGGAAGAGTCAGATTGAGAGAAACCGAATGAAAGCCAGAGAAAGAATGGCAATCATGAGGAAACTTGCTGGCACAAGCTGGGGAGCAGACGAAGGCATACTAAAGAAACTGTACACTGGAAGAGTGAGACCAGTTCTCGAGTATGGCATTGCGGCATGGACAACAGCAGCGAAGGCGAACTTCGATAAAGTTAACAAACTTCAAAACCAAGCCATGAGAATTATAACAGGTGGCATGAAGTCAACGCCAATTGTAGAACTTGAAAAGATTACAAAACTGCAATCCATGACCGATAGAAGAGACTGCAGAGCCCAGCTGCAGTCAGAGAAACTCCGAAGACTGACGGACCATCCAATGTACCAGAGACTAAACAATTTGGGAAATGGGAAACTAAAGCGGAGAAACTTTGCAGAAATAGCCAAAGCAAAGATGCACGAAGATCCCATAAACGCACTAACAACACCAAAACCCATCACTACTGTACGAAAACCTACCTGGAGGCAGGATATATTTCCAGAGATGGTAGAAAATATACCAGGTATTGCAAACAAAAACTGCCAGACTGAAAAAGAAAGGAGAGACACTACCCTAAGCTTCATAACGAAAAGCTACCCAAGCATGGACTGGACCCATGCATACACCGACGGTTCTGTAACAAACACTACACAGAACGGAGGGGCAGGAGCATTCCTGAACCTACCAAATGGCAGAAAAATAACACTACGGCTCTCGCCGTAGTCACAGCGCTAAAAAGCCAGAAAAACACTGAGCTTAATGACTTAAGAGCAGCACTCTGCAAACTGTGCCAGCAGTCCGCACCAAAAAGGGTGGTGGTACAGTGGGTCCCATCACACTGCAACATCCAAGGCAACGAGGAGGCAGACAGACTGGCAATAGAAGGTGCAAGACTACCACAAACAGGTACCAGTATGAGGTACGAAGAGTCAAAACGGCTTATCAAAGCCAGATACATGACCAAATGGGAAACCGAACATACTGGTTACACCAAAAACGATGCCTATTACCAGTTGAACCGAAGAGAGCAGGTCGTTGTCTTCAGACTTCGCACTGGCCACAATAGACTGAGGTACCACCTATTCAACAAATTGAAGATAGGGTGTACCGACGAATGCCCGTGCGGTACTGGTAAAATGACCGCTGAACATCTGCTGCAGAACTGCCCGACATACGAGGATCAGAGAGAGCAGATGTGGCCATCACCAGTGGAACTGCAAGACAAGCTCTAGGGCAGTGGCGACAGCCTCAGGATGACCGCCGCTTTTTTCGAAAAAATAATGGTTACTGTCTGACTGCGTACGCAGAAGAAGATGATCACCTGTTTTACCTGTTGGTTTTGTATGTTACCCAGGTACGTGAAATTGTTCACCTGTTTCACCTGTTGGTTTTGTACGAATGTTTGGCAGGTACGTGAAATTGCTCACCTGTTTTACATGTTGGTTTTGTATGTTACCCATGTACGTGAAAATGTTCACCTGTTTTACCTGTTGGTTTTATATGTTACCCAGGTACGTGAAATTGTTCACCTGTTTCACCTGTTGGTTTTGTACGAATGTTTGGCAGGTACGTGAAATTGCTCACCTGTTTTACATGTTGGTTTTGTATGTTACCCATGTACGTGAAAATGTTCACCTGTTTTACCTGTTGGTTTTAAATGTTACCCAGGTACGTGAAATTGTTCACCTGTTTCACCCGTTGGTTTTGTACGAATGTTTGGCAGGTACGTGAAATTGCTCACCTGTTTTACCTGTTGGTCTTGTATGTTACCCATGTACGTGAAAATGTTCATCTGTTTTACCTGTTGGTTTTGTTTGTTACCCAGGTACGTGAAAATGTTCACCTGTTTTACCTGTTGGTTATGTAGGAGTTGTTTTGTTGCTATAATTTTTTTTTCTTTTCTGGATAGACATATTTATTTTCAAATCATGTGACGTCACCGTCTGCCTGTCTTGTCTTTTCGTTACTGGTACACCACACAGGGAAGGTAACCCTGTTCAGCTACCGGCAGCTAACTCACTTAGTTCATTCCTCAGGTGTGATAGTTCATCGCCCTTGGAGGCTTGTGGTACAGATAATGTGTCTCTGAAGATGACTACCTGATGACAGTGGAAATTGCTGTTGTGTATCATATCAGCAGCTTGTTCTGAATGTTGGACCTGAGTTGTGTTATTTGAACAGAATTTACCAGCAAGAAAGTTCATTGTGTACGGAGATTATCAGGATGCGAGACAACGACACCAGCGTCTTCATTATTAACATCATCTGCTACTGACCCACCTGTCCTTTCAAAGAGGTCACAGAGGATATAAGCCTAACCAACACTGTCGAAAGGACAACACATAACATAGAAGAGAAGTTGACATACTCATTAAAACACAAAATAAGATTCAAATAAAACAACGAATACTCATAAAATAACAAAGCAGAAACAGACAATTTATTGCAAAGAAGTGATCACGTAACAATGGTCGGACTGCGAACGGACCATTGCTGACTTTGAGATCCTCTGGTTGTACAATTTAACTCATTCACTCCGGAAAACTTTGGACCACTAAACACATGTATTCCATTAATGTAATATTACCACTAGCAAGTACTGGTAGGTTCATCAATTTAGGAAAAACTGGTATTGAAAAATTTTCATGTATAAGTATAACTACTGTACAAGCCAATATATCTGCTCTACGGCAACGTAAGATAGTGTTGGTAACGATATATGGGCTCTTCGGCATTGTAAAGCTGTCTTGGAGTAGATATATCAGCTCTACAGCATTGTAAAGCTGTTTTGGAGTAGATATATCAGCTCTTCTGCATTTTAAAGCTGTTTTGGAGTAGATATATCAGCTCTACGGCATTGTAAAGCTGTCTTGGAGTAAATATATCAGCTCTACGGCATTGTAAAGCTGTCTTGGAGTAGATATATCAGCTCTACGGCATTGTAAAGCTGTCTTGGAGAAGATATATCGGCTCTCGGCATTGTAAAGCTGTCTTGGAGTAGATATATCAGCTCTACGGCATTGTAAAGCTGTCTGTGAGTAGATATATCGGCTCTACGGCATTGTAAAGCTGTTTTGGAGTAGATATATTGGTTCTTCGGCATTGTAAAACTGTTTTGGAGTAGATATATGTGCTCTTCGGCATTGTAAGAACGTTTTGGTGTCGATAAATGGGCTCTTTGGAGTGAATCAGTAAAAAGTCTAATTATGACATTTGCTATGTACAGACAACAAACAAGCGGTGGAACATCTAAGTATGTCGGCTCTGAGACAAGCGTATAATGACAGCACGGCCTTCTTCTTCATCTCATCTGAGGTTTAAACTGTGTGACGACGATCTATGCTGAGACAGTCAAAGTTTCCGTTCTTCAGATAGCATCCTGCTACTTGCAAGGACCTGTTCACGGCTTGGAAGCGGGAGAATGAGAACAAACGCAGAAGAAGAAGAAGTGAGAAATAGATGTGCTTATTTGTGGGATAAACCGTGCGCTAGCGAAACAAGCTGGAGAAAGATAACCACGTTCATGAGAGAGATATATGTAGTTCAATTGATCAATGATTCAATCAATCAATCATTCATTAAATCAATCAATCAATATTTAAACCATTTAATAAATCAACCATTGAATCAGTCATTCAATCAAATATTCAATCAATTAATCATCCAATCAATCAACCATCCAATAAATCAATCATCCAATCAATCAATTATTCAATAAATCAATATGTCAATCATTCAATCAATCAATCATTAAATCAATCAATCATTCAATCAATTAATCGAAACATGTTTAGCTCCTTTTGGAGCAAAAGTTTTCTACAAATACACATCATAACAAGTTTGCTTGTTGAATTATGTCACATGATTGGGGTTTAACACTTCTGTACCACCAAACTGAGTTCCGGGATATTGTCGACTCTGCCTCAATGGGAAAGTACAGAAGAGAGGGTGTCTTTCTGCTGGATATGCAACTACAACCGCCCGAGTGGCAGCCATCCAACAAGACGGATAGATGATCTGCACCCCCTTTTGGACCGTCATTGTACTCCAGGGCGACTGAAAAACACGGGTTCAAGCAGTTTTTGGTTACATGGCACCAGGAAACCGTGTCTGTATTCAAGTAGGATAGGTAACCAGACCCATACACAACCCTCTTTAGACACCTAGATATACTAGAGAACACCATTTTTATGAGGAACAACAATTTAGGTATTGGAGGAAGTCAATGTATCTTGAGTGGCCACCAAGGTTATATATGAAATATACAAATATTTGTAAGCGAAAGACGGACGATAAACCAGTGGATTCATATTCTGGGCTGTGGACTTGAACTCTCCTGACGTCAATACATGTACTCTGATCTATCCTGCCACTGCTCTATATCTGGCAATTATGAACTTAAGAAACTTGTATTTCAATTATATTCAATAATACAGTTTTCACACCAATATCACAAAGTATAGATTTATATCAACAGTAACAATACGAATACCACATATAGAAACAGCAAACATGATTTAAACTCCAGAGTCTAAACACAGTAAATTGCGTCTCGGGCGAGTCAAATATCTGTCGCAGATAAATCAGCAGAAGTAAACGATGACGAGTAGGGTCCTCGCGCTAGGCTCGCTCCAGTCTGGCACCTCGTGACCAGAACGAGGTAATGGAGTATACAAGACAGACAAACTCAAGAGCAAACCGGAAGTTGGACAAACAAATATGTAACTAGTCTACGAGGCGTTCGCGAGAGTTAAAAAAGGTTACAGGGTTAATAACGTCTTGTCACTGTTGGACATTGGTCAGAGGAGAGAAAACGGAATTGGTCTGGGAAGATTGCCAAGCTAAACTTGAAGAAAATGGGAAATGGAACACGTACACAGATACAGGCATTACTAATCGAAAATTGTGGCAATGCTTCATAAACGTGTTTTGCCCAGACATTTTCACCATTTTACATGCTATTGAGGCCACCAAACTGAAATCTGTAGGTTTACTGTTTTATTTTTCCAGCATAATTCATCACCATTATTTATTACCTGGTTCCCATTGGATTATAGTGCCGCAATACATGCTCTAGTTATATTCATATTATGAGCCGTCTTCTTGAGTCAGGTTCAAAAGTCAATGATCGACTGACTTCCTCCAGAACCGTTTTTCACAGGTGTTCTTTGGTCTTTCCACTCACCTCTTACCTCTTTCCATGTGGCTTCCAATGCAGCGCATGTCTGGTTATATTGTAGGGCTTATTTCCGATGTTGTATCCTATCCATCACCTCTTTTCTTCGTAATTCCCTATTGTAACAGCTGATTGTCGTGTTCTCTCCAATGTACCAGTTTTTGTCAATGCCGGTGGACATCTAGCACAAAGACAACATAATTGGCACACTACAGCTACTCAGAAATATGGTTAACAATGACTGGACTCCAATACTTCAATGCAAGCATGTAACAATAACTTCTAAACGAGCTTCACACAACACGATTCTCGTCACGACACGATGCTATCAATGTCAAGAGTGGACACTAACATCAAATGAAAACCGACACATCATAACAGCAGAAATGAAATGTCTGCCAACAAAATTGTGTGTACCAAAGAGAGACGTCAGAAACGATTTTATCAGGAGACTTGTAGGAACAACACCAGTATTAGACTTCATCAAATGACAGCAAATAAAATGGTTTGGCCACGTAACAAGTCTACCACCACACAGCAACTCTCCCAATAAAGCAATGTTATTTAGATGCAACGGATTCATTATTTAGATGCAACGAATTCATTATTTAGATGCAACGAATTCATTATTTAGATGCAACGAATTCATTATTTAGATGCAACGAATTAATTATTTAGATGCAACGGATTCATTATTTAGATGCAACGAATTCATTATTTAGATGCAACGGATTCATTATTTAGATGGGTTATAGATTAACACGAATGGGTTCATTTGTTCCATTCTCAACCTTCCTCAAATATCTCTTTAGATACATCTTTTAAACATTAAGATGAATTTAGGCTAAGTCGGAACAAAATATTTGTCCACTGCAACCTCCCAACCATGTTGAAAAAGGAGATTAAAGAGGGCTGTGATTGAAGCTTGCCAGCTCATAATCTTGTAAAACCAATGTCGCCATGGTATCCTCTGCTGCGGCTTTCTATTAAGGAACCACCTAAGGTTAAAATGTATGCTCCATACGGGAACGAGAAAACGAATAATTGCAAATGGAAGAAGACGAAAAAGAAAGCGAAAACGAACAAGAAGAAGAACAACAACAAAAACAAGAAGAAGATGTAAAGGATCACCAACAGTGGCATCCCAAGATTCGCAATGGATCGAAAATGTAAATTATTTGTAGTTCTATAACAGACACTGGCGAAGTGGATAAGGTATCAATTTACAGCGTTGTAAACCAAGAGCAGAGCTGGAGCCTGGAGATCGGACCAAATACTTCGCCAAAATAAGAAAGAGCTCTAACCGTTATGTAACTCAGACGTTCACACACCACCTGGCGTGCAATAAACTCGACCGTAGGCTAGTAAGAGAAAGTTAGTAAAGAGTTATAAAAACTTCTGGATAATATTAAACAAAGAAAATATCATTCATGACTAAACGCATTACTTTGGTGCACTATCAGAGAGTAACAGGTCTAAGGAATAAAAGCCGAATGAACGTGCAGTCGCCACAAAGTGTTCTTGAATTGTTTTTATTTCCCCCTTGACTGAAAACATAACTTTACTGGGGGTTGATCCTAAGGGGTAGAATAGTATCCTAACCACTGAGTCAATTGCTCCCCAACGTTGTTGAGAAAAATTGTTACAACCTCAACCACCGCACACACCCCCCCCCCCCCCCCACCCCAACCCCCTCTGTGAGGGTTTCATGAACCAAACAAGTTTCATCAGTTTCCCCGGAAATGTCACAGGGGCACCCAGATAAATATATTTAGCATAATCGCGTGGAGGTCCCAGGATTACCTATGGTGAAGCCTCATGGACAACCAAGCAAGAAGTCTAAACCCCTCCCATTGAAGTACCGTAGTCGTAGACATTGTAAAGTCTCAGGAAAAAAAAACCTGAAAAAGAGGAATCCCGATGAAAACTCAGGAACCCCCATGGTAAAACCTGTGGTACCCCAATTAACAGTCTCAATGACACCCATATAAAATTTTCTAAGACACAAATAGAAAAGTCTTGAGGACATCCACGAAAAGTATAAATGGAACCCTTTAGAAAAGTCTCAAAGACACACATAGAAACGTCTTAAGGATATCCACGCAAAGTATAAAGGGCACCCTTTAGAAAAGTCTCAAGGACACAATTGGAAAAGTCTCAATGTCATACATGGGAAAGTCTCAAGACCATAGATATAAAAATATAAAGAACTTAAAATAAATCAGGGACTCCAATAAAAAAAAGTTTCAGGAACTGCCATGGAAAAAGTCACATAGAGAAAACTCATGGACACCCGTGGAAAAGTGTCACGGAGAAAACTCATGGTCACTCATGGAAAAGTCACATGGAAAAAGCTCACGGACACCTATGGAAAAGTGTCATGGAAAAACGTCATGGTCTCCCATGGAAAAGTCTCAAGGAAAAGTTTCATGGAAAAGTCTCATGGAAAAGTATCATGGAAAAAGCTCATGGATTCACATGAAAAAGCCCATGGACACCCATGGAAAAGTTTCATGCTAAAAACTCACGGACAGCTTTGGAAAAGTCTCATCGAAAACGATCATGGATGCCCATGAAAGATGCAAGGACCCACCAGATGTCCATCTGCCGAACATTTAGAATCACTGTGTTATAGGAAGCCCAAAATGTGAAGGACGGAGAATTGAACAAGCTAACATGTGAACTGCGTGACCCCTAATTTGAGGCCCTGTTGCCACAAGTTAAAGACAGGGCGAGAAGCTGCCAGAACGGACGTGTTAGGCTAGTTTGTCGGACCCTCGCTCGTTCGTCTTAAGGTGTGTACTAATTATCTCGTTCTTTGATTGCTTTGTGACATTTGACCTCTTTCTCTTCCTCTCTCTCTCTCTCTCTCTATCTCTCTCTCTCTCTCTCCTCTCTCTATCTCTCTCTCTCTCTCTCTCTCTCTCCGTTTTTGCTTTCTTACAATGACAGATAACTAGCTGATCTGTAGTTATTAGACTACGTATTGCTTTATTTTTCTCTTTTTCTTCGTCTTTTTCTTTGTCTTCGTCTTCCCTCTTTCTTGTTCTTCTTGTTCTTCTGCTTGTTCTCCTCTTCCTCCTCTTTGCTCTTTCCTTTCTCATTCTTCTTCTCCCTCTTCTTCTTTTCCTTCTTTTTCGTCTTCTCCTTCTTCTTGGTCTACGATATATCTCTCTCTCTCTCAATCACTCACATTCTTACACACACACACATGCTCTATATCTTCTGTCCAGCCCCACTTCTCCTTCTATCTCTCACCACTAATCTCTCTCTCCCTCTCTCGCTTTCTCTCTTTCTCTCTCTCTCCATTTCTCTCTCTCTTTCTCTCTCGCTCCATTTTTCACTTGCTCTCTTTCTCACCATGTAATTTAACACAGTATTTTCATTCAAACCGTGACTGACCCTTCTAGCTCCAACAAGACCATATGAAGACCATATGAAGACCATATGTCTCCCACAAACATTCACGACTATCTTCTATATTGAATAACGCAAATGACTTCACGATATCCTTATCATCATCACCAGTCACATAATCTAGAAGGTCGATAAGGCACCGTTATTGCAGTTTATAGTACCAGCTACCGCCATACAACAACAGTGTGTCTTGGGCCGCTACACACATGGTGGAGCCCATCTCTCTCCAGGTGACAGTTCATTATAGTTCTGTCTAAATTTCATACAACAAAGCTGACCCTATCTTCAGGTAGGGCGAAGGACGCCAATCTCGTGAAGATCAGCTGGGTGAACTAGCCGTGAAATATGACACAGGTTTAAGCGTAGTGCTAGTCATATAGCCGATGTCCATTCAAGGATAATCGGCTGGACTAAAACACACAAAGCGAACGAATTCACCAGTCAAAACGGAAAACAACAGCACATTTCGTGAACACAAGTGTAAGTCGTCGACTAGTGTGAATTCCCGGCAAATCTAAGGTCTTGTGACATCTATAATTAACTAAAACAATAGAGCAATGTAGACCCGCAGCCAGTTATGGCGCCATCTTTGCTGCTCTTCTGTAACGTTTAGATTATCTACGATTTTCTGTAAGGTTTAGACTTACATTTACCTTCTGTAAGGTTTAGATTTACATCTACCTTATGTAAGGTTTAGATTTACATTTACCTTCTGTAAGGTTTAGATTTACATTTACGTTCTGTAAGGTTTACATTTACCTTCTGTGAGGTTTAGATTTACATTTACCTTCTGTGAGGTTTAAATTTACATTTACCTTCTGTGAAGTTTAGATTTACATTTACCTTCTGTGAGGTTTAAATTTACATTTACCTTCTGTGATGTTTAGATTTCCATTTACCTTCTGTGATGTTTAGATTTACATTTACCTTCTGTAAGGTTTCGATTTACATTTACCGATGTACATGCATGTACAGCTCAAAAACCTGCAGATCTTACAGGGTGATCGGGAACAGCTCAAGGTTTTCCCCATGTGCTGTCATAGATGTATTCTTGGAGTTCAATGATAAGACCTAGTTATATCTCGACAGAGACAACTCAAGAGCATTTCCCCAACGCTGCATCGGCGTCGCCTCTATTTCTTCGGCCGTATGACCTGCGTATATTAGAACATCTCAGCTCGACAAACTGCTGCACATGTTTCTATAAAATAGGGGCAGGTCAAGACCGTGCCCGTCATTAAGTCATCCCCAGAGACGATCGAGCAGCACCTGACTCAGACACATCGTCTCTACCCCCTGTGCTCTGTACGCTGCCTGGGACTCTGCCGTCAAGCGTGGTCCTGGACGATAAGCATGGCGATCCCTGCTAAGGTGGATTATTAGACCTGATTTGACTTCTGAATATACTTTCGTGAGCTGCAACTTGCTCTGACTTTCCACCAAGATCCGCACTAGATGTCTTTGCGACTGTCCTCTTTTTTTTTCCCTTACGGATTCAATTCAACCGCATATTTGGTTTAATTCACATTTTTGTATCGCATTATGTACATATGTATGTCCGCATGACTTTCTTTCTATATGCCCATACACCCATCCAAACTCATCCATCCACCCACCCGTCTATCTATCTATCTATCTATCTATCTATCTATCTATCTATCTATCTATCTATCTATCTATCTATCTATCTATCTATCTATCTATCTATCTATCTATCTATCTATCTATCTATCTATCTATCTATCTATCTATCTATCTATCTATCTATCTATCTATCTATCTATATATCTATCTATCTGTCTGTTTGTCTGTCTGTCTGTCTGTCTGTCTGTCTGACTGCCTGTCTAACTATATATCTTCTGGCAAGGTTTTCATATGTACACCTACACACATTCACACCTACACACATACACACATACACACACACGTCTAAGACATCACTTTAACCAGACACTTATGCTCTTACTCTCTCTCTCTCTCTCTCTCGCTCCCTAACTCCTCAAATCCGTACTCTCTCTCTCTCTCTCTCTCTCTCTCTCTCTCTCTTTCTTTCTATCTTTCCCTAACCACATCCAACTCGTCGCGTGGCTGGTTTCAAGTTTCCTAAACCCTGCTATGTCCACACTGTGTCGCCTTCTTTAATATCATCTGTTACCTTCTTGAATTTTTTTTGTTTTTTTCATTTCATTGAATTATTCATTCCTCGATCTTAAAATTCAGCCTCAAAAATTTGTCGCTACAACTTTTTGTACACGGTGGCAATAACCTTCTTCTCAGACAATTTCCGTGCATCTGCAAACTATCATCTATCATAGAACCGTGTAACTGTGTTAAACGTTATCAATAAAAGATACGCGGTTTATCTATTTGGAGATCGATAAGTAGATCTCTTCGAGTTATTGATATTAGAAGAGATCAAGCTTACAGAAATCCACATTTACAATCTGTGAGGTTCAGATGATCATTTACCTTATCTGAGGTTTAGAATATCATTCATTAATTTGAGATATAAATTATCGTTTACTCTTTAAGAAGTTAAGATCATCGTTTACTTTCTAAGCTGTTCAGATTAGTGACTACTTCCTGTGAGGTTAAGATTAGTGACTACTTCCTGTAAGGTTCAGAATGCAGAAAACAAGCATACAACTGTTTTGCAGGTTTTTTTTCCGGTTGTCTGTTCTGCTTGTCCGCACCTAGACATGAGTGGCGTGGTCTTGTTTCAGCCTGTGTACGTAGCTTTTCATTCGGTTATGTCCTCTTATCACGCGGAACAGGTTCACCTTATCGACTCGATCAAGGCAGTGATAGTTGTCTCTCGTTCGGTAAACTCTTTTTGGTTAAGATAAGAGTATTATACTCCTGGAATATGTTTGTTTGTTCCGTTCCTCTCGTGCTGGTTCCTCCTTTGCTAACCTATTATCTCCTGTTTCCTCGTTCCCACAGTCTTGGTTCCCACTGTAGCAATACCCGACTTTTTATGTTAGTTCTCTAAGGGATGTTGGCAGTTTCTAATAATTGAGAGTTTGCAGAAAGTATTTTGCATCTATGGATATAAGCTGCTGGCATTGTTTTGTTATTTTTTTAATTAATTATGCAGCAATGATATGTGCTTCTAGTTCAGCGGAGTTATTTTGAAACATAATTTTTCAGTTGGTGAAATGTCATCAGAAACGATGCCATCAGGATACTAGTGGGAACAGCACCAGTATTAGACTATATCAAAAGACAGCACTGTAGCAATGCTACTACCACGCACCACCCCCCCCCCCTCCCCCCCAAAAAAAAAAAAAAAAAAAAAACCAAAAAAACAAGCAATGACATTTAGAAACACCGGATCCTTCTTCTTCGTACGCTGTCAGACGTCAACTTGAATTTGTTCGAAGAAAGCAGCTGTCACCCTGGGGTTGTCAACACTGCCATAGAGCTTGTCTAGTGTTGCCACTGGTGATGGCCACATGTGCTTTCTCTGGTCCTCGTATGTCGGGCAATTTTGCAGCAGATGTTTAGCGGTCATTTTCCCTGTACCTCAAGTGCATTCGTCAGTACTACGTATCTTCAGTTTATTGAATAGATGGTATCTCAGTCTGTTGTAGCCTGTGCAAAGTCTGAAGACCACGATCTGCTCTCTTCTGTTAAAATGGTAATAGGCATAGTTTTTTGTGTAGCCAGTATGTTCTGTTTCCCATTTGGCCTAATAAACCTTTTGGACTCTTCGTGGTTCACACTAGAATCTGGTTGTGGTAATCTTGCACCTTCTTTTGCCAGCCTGTCCGCCTCCTCGTTGCCTTGGATGTTACAGTGGGATGGAACCCACTGTAATATAACTCTTTTTGGTGCGGACTGCTGGCATAGTTGACAGAGTACTGCTCTTAAATCATTAAGTTCTGTATTTTTCTGGCTTTTTAGTGCTGTAACCACGGACAGGGCATCTGTAAGCAGAACTATCTGGCTTTTATTGCTTTCGCCTGTCAGCATTGCTTCTACTGCAGCTTTCAGTGCCTCTATCTCCGCCTCCGCCCTGAAATTGCTTGGGAATTTTCCAGTTTCCACTGACAGTGTTATTTTTCTACCGTTTGTTAGGCTCAGGAATACCCCTCCTCCTCCATTATGTGTTGTGTTTGTTACAGAACCGTCAACACCGGATTCAAGACCGAAAGCCTATCACGAAAATTTTTTTTTTTATAAAGGCGTGAGGCGCTGAATGCCACTGTTCATGAGACACACAGTCTGGCTCGTTCTATAGATCTCTTCATACCCTGACGCTGAAAGGCAAAACAGGACACGCGAATAGAAAGAAAGAAAGAAAGAAAGAAAGGAAGGAAGAAAAAAAAAGACAGAAAAACAGGAAGAAAGAAAGACAGAAAGAAAGAACGAAAGAAAGAGAGGTGAGATGTGTGTGATTTCCTGTTCTTGATCTGGATAGACAACATGGGAAGAGCGGCTGTAACCCGCAGACAAAGAAACTTTGCCAAGAGTTAAATTAACTCAACACCATTAGCTGCAAAACAGAACAACAACTAAATGAGAGGGCAGTGGGGTTGAATAGAAGAAATGCTACAAAGACTCTATGAAAGTATTTAATAACAGTTGACTCATTGACATCTACACAGCTTGCTCCCGTCGCTCGGGTCGCTCAGCCTAGATCACTGCTACCACACAGAGTGCTCGAATAAGCGTGGAAAAAAGCATCGTTGCTTTTCAGAGACAACGAAATGTACTAAAGAAACAAATGCAAGACGGTTCAATGAATAACGCTGTCCATGTGTACCTCATGTGCAGTGGAGTCTCGGTTGCGCTCGGATCGGCTTGTACAGTTATATACATTTAATATCAGTACGCATGTCTGACCCTGCCGTCATCTTCCTTCGCGACTGGCAACTATCACTATTAGTATTATTATTATTAATATATTATTATTATGTTATTATATTATTTATGTATATTCACATAAATACATACATATATGCTGTCGAAGACGGACGTGTCGGACCAGAAGGTGCAAACATCGCAACCAGTCTGTAGACTAGCGACATAACGCATTCCGTTCTCGGGAGTACATATAGCTACTTGCAAATCACTGTTGAGAGCTTTGTAGTTGGAGATTCAGAACAAACACAGAAGAAGTATATATATTTATATGTATATATATTTACACATGTGTTTTTGTGTGCATTTTTTTATGTTTGAAAATTGTAACATAATTGCATACCGATACGTTCTTGGCTGTTACTGAAAGCCATATAATTGTCTTAGTACAGTCTGAGTGTGAAGTGACCTTTCGCTGACCTTCAAAATCTGATTTCATTAAATTAACGACTTTCCCGACAGTTTCTCGCAATTCACCTGTTGATCACAAAATGGACAATAGAAGCGTTCACTGACGATCTGTGCTTATTTTGTCATTCATTTCGTTCAGCATCGAACAACTGGACGAATGCCATGCACCGCGCTAAATGGAAGGTTACGGGCGGTTGACATATTGGAAGAATAAATGTCTCTGTGTCTGTAACAAGACAATTTGATGTGTTAAGGCAGACTGTTAGACTATGGTTATATATATATATATATATATATATATATATATATATATATATATATATATATATATATATATACATATATATATATATATATATATATATATATATATATATATATATATATGAATATGGTGGCCAGAAATGAGTGCCTTTATTTAACATATTCATAACAAACTGTTAATAAAACAATATTTTGGTGAAAGTTGTGGTGACATTTAACACGGCCCAGGGAGCCACACTTGTAGATTTTTATTTTGAAAATCGATGGTCTACTGTGCGGATACATGCGTTATTACCAAGTGAGGTATTGCCTCTAGTCATTACCAAGCGAGGTCTTATCTATAGTCATTACCAAGTGAGGTCTTATCTCTATTCATTACCAAGTGAGATCTTACCTCTAGTCATTACCAAGTGAGGTCTTACCTCTAGTCATTACCAAGTGAGGTCTTATCTCTAGTCATTACCAAGTGAGGTCTAACCTCTAGTCATTACTAAGTCAGGTCTTACCTCTAGTCATTACCAAGTAAAGTCTTACCTCTAATCATTACCAAGTAAAGTCTTAACTCTAATCATTACCAAGTGAGGTCTTATCTCTAGTCATTACCAAGTGCGGTGTTACCTCTAGTCATTACCAAGTGAGGTCTTATCTCTAGTCATTGCCAATGTGAGGTCTTACCTCTAGTCATTACTAAGTGAGTTCTTATCTCTAGTCATTACCAAGTGAGATCTTATCTCTAGTCATTACCAAGTGAGATCTTACCTCTAGTCATTACAAAGTGAGGTCTTACCTATAAATCAGTAATTTCTCGCATGATTTATCGTCTCTAAGAACACGGTTCTGTGGTCGAGTGGTCATAAGTTAGAAACCACGTGCAACTAGGAGAAGGGGAATCGTGTTAGCAAAGCATTCAGCAAAGATGCAACACCATCCACTCGACGCGTTCCTGATGTCCCAAGACCGTTCTTCCTGCGAATAGGAAGGGACTTCCACAAGTATCCATGCAAGGTGCAATTAGTGCAAGTGACAACCCCGATAGATTATCGGCGACAAAGTATTTGTCGTCTTCATTCTCAAGATATAGCAGGCTCCGGCAATGAATGGCTTCACAAACTAATCATGGGTAATAAAGCCCATTTTCACCTCTATTAATTCCTGTGGGGATACCTAAAGAAACGGGTCTACATTATCCACAATATCCATCAGCTGGAGGAACGTTTACGAATTAAAATTCATGAACTGGGACCCGACACGCTAACCCATATCATGAAAAATGCACTTGAAAGGGTGGTCGGTTGTGAGGTGGCATATGGAGTTCATTTGCGTGACATCATCTTTCTTACTAATACTTAAAAATGTTAAATTGTCATTTAGAGAAACTTCCTTTCGAAATAAATAAATGTAAAAAAGTGATTATGGTCTTAAATAATAGAGCGTATTGTAGGCCAGCCTGAGTGTGTATGTGTTTATATATGGGGTCGAGAGGTAAGGCACTCGCCTTCCAAGGGGTTAAAAAGACACTGCGTGGGGTCCGGCAGGTTCCAATCAACCTTTGATCTCAAAGGAGGTGGGACCAGATTGCCTGCATTATAAACTACTTCCAGTCGTCTTGACGTATGCCTTGCCACTGGCATCAGGTAGTTCGGGACAAGAGAGCGAGGTTGATGACCAGCGCTGCTTTTTCTCACTATTATCCAAATACAGCGCAAGTGAAAGCATTAAGACAAGATGTGTCTTATGGTGTCGCCATTATCGCTTGCGATCGACAAGTTAACGTATATGTATATATATGTATCCTCACATATGGCTTGCCCTGGCTTCGTTTGTTCTCAATCTCCGGATACCAAATCCTGGAAGGGCTTAAGTAGCAGAATGTAGTCCAGAGAACGGAATGCGTTGTATCGTAGTTTACAGCTTGACTGCGATATTTGCACCTTTTGGTCCAACACATCCGACTTCAGCAAGCATTTTTTGAGCACCAAGCTAGCATTCCCTCTTCGATCCCTTCTTCTTAGTCAGTCTGCCCTGCTGCATCCTGTTATCCAGGATCACCGCCTGGAGGTCTATACGAGTCTTGGCAGATCTATAGGTCGCTGACCACTGCAGATCATGCGCTGCTCAGCATCTTGATCCTCGTCCTAACATATGAAGGAGCAACAACAGCATATTGAAACTTAGCACTGTCAAAGAAGCTCATATTTCCATTTCGTCTATGAATTTCAGTTTTTTCTGCAACGGGTTTTCCCGTTTTTGGTCACCGTGCCACGTGCCATAATAAAAGGATTTGTTTCTTCAGCAAAATGAATACGCCAGATCTGTGATTACATTCTTGACGCCACCAAGTAAAACATCTACAGAAACACGCAAGGAGATAGAACCAGTGTTTCGTGATTCTTGTCCTTCGTATGTGTCTTAACATATGTGAAGAAAGTTGAAGTATGCCGCTCAATTGTTGAGGATCTGTCAAGATCCCGAAGACCCGTCTACGAGTACAACGATGGTATTGCAGCAAATAGTGATGAAAAATATGGACCAGGGTCGAAAACAAAACTGACAATGGCGGATATAGCCTGCACGGTAAACGTAATCAAACAAGAGTCGGTCGAATGTTTGAGCAACAAACTGAACAGATAAGTGTGTGTTCTTATGTGTTAGGTTCCGCGTCTGCTGATACGTTCGCTGAAGTGAATTAGAGTGATTTGGGTACTTGCGACTTAATTCACCCCCTGGCCTAGTGGTTAAGTGGCACGGGTCACAATGCGAAGGTGCTGGGCTCGATACCCATCACAGCACCTGCCGTTACCCCGGGGAAGCAAACCCTTAGAAAATGCAAGTGGAAGCAGACCCTTACATTAAATGCATGCTGAAGTCGGATACGCTGGGCCGACAGGCGCAAAATAAAAACCACAGTGCAACGCACACCGCCTTGGGGATAGTAGAAATATGGCGAACGCAAAGAAAAACAACACAAAATTCCCCCTCAAATCAAAATAAATATGTAATTTAGCCCCTTATTTGAAGAGGTGATGTCACAGAATTGTGCTGTTTTATAAGTTCTGGGGGTGTCAAACATTCTTTGAGAATAGACGCTTATTCCTGCCTTCTAAGCAATGAATTTCACGAGTCTGTCGACGTTGGAGAGCAGCATCCAGCTTCTACAGCAGCATTGCATAATCCATGCTGTCGGAAGATGTAATTTCAATCATGTTATCAAACCCTAACCATAACACTTAACCTATTTCTTCTTCTTCTTCATCGTACGCAGTCAGACATCAACCTTTATTTTTTCGAAAAAAGCAGCGGTCATCCTGAGGCTATCGACACTGCCAACACTGAACCTAACCCTAAACCTAACCCTAACCTTAACCCTAACCCTGAACCTAACCCTAAACCTAACCCTAACCCTAACACTAAACCTAACCCTAACCCTAACCCTAAACCTAACCTTAAACCTAACCCTAACTAACTCAAAACCCTAACCCTAACCCTAAAGCTAACCCTAACCCTAAACCTAACCCTAACCCTAACCCTAAACCTAACCCTAAACATAACCTTAAACATAACCATAACTAACCCTAACCCTAACCCTAAAACTAACCCTAACCCTAAACCTAACCCTAACCATAACGCTAAACCTAACCTTAAACCTAACCCTAACCCTAACCCTAACGCTAAACCTAACCTTAAACCTAACCCTAACCCTAACCCTAAACCTAACCCTAAACCTAACCCTAAACCTAACCCTAACCCTAACGCTAAACCTAACCTTAAACCTAACCCTAACTAACGCTAACCGTAACCCATTCTATCACCCTCAACTTCGCAGAACTGAATTTAACAATCATGTCTACAATTCTATCTTTATCTAAGTCTTTACGTATTTATTTGAAATATAATTATATCGACCTTTCTTCCACTTAGCCGGAAATTGAATATCCCGTTATGTACGATGAGAATCCAGGGAACTCTGTTTGGGGTGAATTAATTGACAGTACTGTGTACATCTGCTCACTATACAAAGAAAGGCTGTGATAAGAAAATGAAAGATAGCATGCATTGAAAATCTGCCATTGCTTTAAGACAACGCGCTCTCTCACAAAGCTCGTCTTGCGATAAAAGCATCCAAAGATTTGAATATTCCAGCTCTTTCATCACACGATTTTTTTGCTCAAAAACGTAAAAATCAACTCAATGGAAATCATTTTGACAGTGATGAATAAGTCATACAAGAATGTCATAAGAGGTCTCATTCGAAAAATTGGCTGCTCAATTCCCAAGGTCATTTAAAGGTCACCTAGACATGGCAGAATTGTCACTTATAGTGAGAGCTATATCGAAAAGGAATAAATTGTGTGAAATATGCAAGCTCTCTGACATTTCCTTTATGGTACAGGTCAAGACTGACGACCGGCCTCTTGGACAATAATGTTAAGTATATGTAGATATATATATATATTAGTGCAGCATGGATGGCGCCTAACAGGCTGCGAATCTATTTTGTTCTAGTGTTTGAGTCTAATAAGAGGAGCTCGCACATCGCTTAACCACCCTCCGTAAGAGATTGTCCCAAGGCAGTGGAGCATTAAGCGGCTCGAGCCTAGTCCGCTAAGCAGGAAATCCTTCTCCCAGCTACATTCAGCTCATTCCAGAGCTGGGACCTGCCCAGGGGCATCTGGCCCTGTAGAAGTTCATGTCGACTAAGAACTATGTATATCCTGGTCAGTATGTTGTGCCTGACCGGACTGGATGAAAAAGCTTTGTATGCTGATGACCTTGGAATATGGCTGAACCTTGAAGACATTGATAGTGGGGAGACCTAAATGGAGACCTGAGGAGACCATGACTACTGCCACACATGGAGACCTGAGGAGACTGCATGACTACTGCCAAACATGGAGACCTGAGGAGACTACTGCCAAACATGGAGACCTGAGGAGACTACTGCCAAACACGGAGAACTGAGGAGACTGCATGACTACTGCCAAACATGGAGACCTGAGGAGACTGCATGACTATTGCCAAACATGGAAACTAAAAATCAACTGTAAAAAGACAGTGTATACCATCTTCAACAAGAACCACAAAGTTGCCAAATAAAATGTAATTTTGAGATTAGAGGAATACCAATTGATTAGAGAAGAACACCCCCCATATCTTGAAGTCACGCTTGGCCGGCAGCTCAACCTCAGGCATCACATCTAGAATGTGAAGAATAAATCGAAGAGGGAATGCTAACCCAGTACTCCAAAAACTCTTGCTGAAGTCGGATGTATTGGACCGAAAGGTGCAAATATCACAGTCAAGCTGTAAACTACGACACAACGCATTCCGTTCTCTGGACTACATTCTGCTACTTAGGCTCGTGTCAGGATTTGGTAGCAGGAGATTGAGAACGAAGCCAAGCCAAGCCAAACCAAGCCAATCCTAGCCAAGCCAAGCCAAGCCAAATGTATATATAATAAATTCGTCCATCGTCGTCAATGAGGACCACCATTGGCTCTTTCCCTTTTGTCAGAAGACAGTAATTTAAAAAAGGTATGTAACTACAGTTGATATCAATAACGCATGTGACTCAAAATACCAGTCCAGCCAGAGCAGCGTCTTCCACAGTGTGTGCAAGGAAAGTCAGGACCGTTTGCGGCATCGCATGGTGTGTCGTGTCTTCTCAAACTCTGAGTCTTTAGCCTATCAGCAATCAGTATCTCCTTTGTCTGTAGTCCATGCTTGATCCTGCCCCCTCCATGTAACGCGCTCAATGGCGTCCTTTTCCCATGATTCCAAATCGATGCTTGCGTCATTCATATCCCGCTTGCCTACATCCTTGTACCGTAGTAATGGCCGGCCCTGAGACCTTTTCCTCAACTGTAATTCCCCATAGAGAACATATTTTGGTATCTTGCCATGATCCATCCTCTGAGTGTGTCCCAGCCAGCGGAGCCTTCGAAGACTAAGCATGGACAAGATTGTGACAGTGCCTGTTCTCTCCAACACTTCTGCGTTGGTGATCTTGCCTTGCTACTCAACCCCCAGGATTCTGCGTAGGCACCTCCTGTGATAGCTGTTAGCCGTCTCTCCTGGTATGTGTAGGTAGACCTTGTCTTACTGCCATAAAGAAGAGTGCTGAGGGCACAGGCCTGGCGAACAACTGTTTTTGTTTTAACAGTGCGCTTCTTTTTTTACCAGAACCACCATTAAACTGCATACTTAAGCACGCGAGTGCCCCGATGGCTGGGCAAACCAATGGGAGCGCTGGAAATTCTATGACACGACTGACAAAGTCCGCAGCTGTCTCTGGTATTCCCTCTGCTCTAGACTTCTAAATTACGCGTCTATCCTTGGCTGCCTGAACACAGAGGCCCTCGCTGAGTGCAACGCCGTTCCTCGCCGCACCCTTCCAGGTTGAACGATTTGGAGCCAAGTTTTCACAGGTGTAAATATCTATTTGACTATTAGGTGACTCATTCAAACCGTACTTGAAATGCTTTTTTCCGGACTTCCATGTGACGTCTACATTCATTCAGTTCACTATAGAGAATCTTTCTTGTAAGCCTTTCGCTTGACATTCGAACAAGGTGGCTTGACCATCTCACTTGCTTTAAATGAACTTAACGTTTTTATACTGATTTATAAGACTCTACCGAGCTTGGATACAACTAGTTTCTTGGAGGGTGGTTTAACCGGTGTGCAAGTCCATTTTAATAGATTCAAACACTAGAGTTAAGTAGACCCGCAGCTAGTTAGGCGCCATCTATAGATACTCTTAACGAACCACCTGGATATTGCTGTTGTTGCAAAAAGACATGACTACCTGGCATATTGGCGTTGCATCGCACTTCGTCATATACATGCAGAACTCCCCGGTATACCCAGCTTCAAAAATGTACATGACCTTCATTTCGAATGGCTAGTGAGCGATAGCGAGAAACGACCACTTCTGCTAACAAAAACAGCTGACAAAGTATACTGGTCGGCACAGAAGGCTGGAGGGTGGGGAAGGCTGGAGGGTGTGATTTCAACTGTATCTTATGGCGAACCCGCTGATCGGTTCGCGTACTCATCTCCAGATCAAGGGGACATGTTCTTCTTCTTCTTCTTCATCGTACGCAGTCAGACAGTAACCATTATTTTTTCGAAAAAAGCAGCGGTCATCCTGAGGCTGTCGACACTGCCATAGAGCTTGTCTAGTATTGCCACTGGTGATGGCCACATCTGCTTTCTCTGATCCTCGAATGTCGGGCAGTTTTGCAGCAAATGCTCAGCGGTCATTTTCCCGGTACCACACGGGCATTCGTCGATGCCACCTATCTTCAATTTGTTGAATAGGTGGTACCTCAGTCTATTGTGGCCAGAGCGAAGTCTGAAGACCACAACCTGCTCTCTTCTGTTCAACTGGTAATAGGCATCGTTTTTGGGGTAGCCAGTATGTTCGGTTTCCCATTTGGCCATGTATCTAGCTCTAATACGCCGTTTTGACTCTTCGTATGTCATACTAGTATCTTACCTGGTAGTTTTCACATTCTTTTGCCAGTCTGTCTACCTCCTCGTTGCCTTGGATGTTGCAGTGCGATGGAACCCACTGCACCACTACCCTTTTTGGTGCGGCCTGCTGGCATAGTTGACAGAGTACTGCTCTTAAATCATTAAGTTCAGTATTTTTCTGGCTTTTTAGTGATGTGACTATGTCCAGAGCATCTGTAAGCAGGACTATGTGGCTTTTATTCCTTTTACCTGTCACCATTTCTTCCACTGCCGCCCTCAGTGCCTCTGCCTCCGCTCTGAAATTGCTTGTGTATTTTCCAGTAGCGAATGAAAGTGTTATTTTTCTGCCATTTGGTAGGCTCAGGAATGCTCCTGCCCCTCCGTACTATGTTGTATTTGTTACGGAACCGTCGGTGTATGCATTGGTCCAGTCCATGCTTGGGTAGTTTTCCGTTATGTAACTCAGGGTAGTATCTCTTCTTTCTTTTTCAGACTGGCAGTTTTTGTTTCTAATACCTGGTATATTTTCTACCACCTCTGGAAATATATGCTGCCTCCAGGTAGGTTTTCGTACAGTAGGGATGGGCTTTGCTGTTGTTAGTGCGTTCATGGGGTCTTCGTGCATCTTTGCTTTGGCTATTTATGCAAAGTTTCTTCGCTTTAGTTTCCCGTTTCCGAAATTGTTTAGTCTTTGGTGCATTGGATGGTCAGTCAGTCTTCTGAGTTTCTCTGATTGCAGCTGGGCTCTGCAGTCTCTTCGGACATGTTCAAAACCTAGAAAAAAAGGAAAGTAATATATTCTGTTCTATGGGGTTTAACACAAAAGTCTACCTGCGCACACTGCACGGCGACTGCGGGTTAGATAGCCTTATAAATCCTCCCAGTGGACCCACGGGAATGGCAGTGAACGTGTTCAGGATATTATTGTGTAATCTAAAAGAACGTGTCTACATTTGACAAATAATGTTGTTTGCATAAATTGTACAAGCAATTTTAAGGGGAGGGATATCTATGAAGACACCCTAGAGAGTGAGGGGGTGGGGTGGGGTGAAGGTGACAACGTTTGACGTGGGGTCGGGGCGGAGGGAAGGAGTATTTAGGAGGGAAGGGGACGCCCCATGCATACATCACGTGACAGCTCTCATCCACAGCGCTCGTCCTGACAATGTGACGCAATAGTGTAGCTCACGGACTAAAGATCTCACACAGGTGAGTGCCCATGTAGAACAGGGGAAGTCAGAACCATGCACACATGCTGCATGAATGCCGGCTTTATAGCGAACTGAGATGTGAGACCTGACCAGAGGGTGCGAGGCTGAGACAAAAGGCAGCCACCTCTTTTTGGTGAAGACTACAGAATCGGCATGGCGACCGGGCTGCAGTTATAGCAACGGATCATGAACGTAAAGAAGTAAGAAAAATGGCGAGGCTACGGTATCTGCACCTTTCGGCCTAACACATCCTATTTCAACTCCCTTTGTTTTCTGGACACCGAGTTTGCCTTCTCTCTGCGATCACTTTACCGTAATCAGACTACACGTCTATTGCAGTCTGTTTCCAGTACCGCCATTGGGAGACAGAATAGGGTCTTGGATGTGTCTCGCTGACACTGATGAAAGCAACAAGCTATGGGTCGCTGGCTGCTGTCAGCTCATTCACTAACGTATATTTGACCAAGCCCACAAACAAACCTATCTAAAGTAACAACCTCTCCTATCTTTGAAAACCTCTTACTGTCCAGATCAACTAATAGTAACGTCCTTCGGAATGTCCGGCCTTCTAGTTTTTTCAAATATATCCTGCGATGAAGATTTAACTACTATGCTCCTGTTATCTGGAACAAATAATCTGAGATCAAGATGCAGAGCAGTGCATGAGCTTCAACGACCGGAGGCTGACTGATGGCGTCAGGGGGCAGCGATCCACAGCTGACTGCTGGCGTCAGGGGGCATCGATCCAGAGCTGACTGCTGTCGTCAGGGGGCAGCGATCCAGAGCTGACTGCTGTCGTCAGGGGGCAGCGATCCAGAGCTGACTGCTGTCGTCAGGGGGCAGCGATCCAGAGCTGACTGCTGTCTTCAGGGGCAGCGATCCAGAGCTGACTGCTAGCGTCAGTGGGCAGCGATCCAGAGCTGACTGCTGTCGTCAGGGGACAGCGATCCAGAGCTGACTGCTAGCGTCAGGGCCAGCAATCCAGAGCTGACAAGACCCTTCTACACCTCTACGTGGTGATCCCGGATAACGTGCTGCAACAGAGCAGACTGAGTAAGGAGACGGGATTGAAGAGGGAATGTTAACCCGGTACTCAAAAAATGCTTGCTGAATTCGGATGTGTTGGACCGAAAGGTGCAAATATCGTAGTCAAGCTGTAAACTACGACACACTGCATTCTAGACTACATTCTGCTACTTGGGCCCGTTTCAGGGTTTGCTAGCAGGAGATTGAGAACGAACGAAGCCAAGCCAAGTCAAGACATAACAGGCTGCAACAGAGCAGACTAGATGAGAAGAAATAATGGCAGAGGGAAGGCTAACCAAGTATCAACAAATATCTGCTGAAGTTGGATGTGTCAGACCAAATTGTGCAAATATCGCAGTCAAGCTGTAAACTACGACACAACGCATTTCGTTCTCCGGACAACATCTTGCTGCTTGCATTTTGAGTTACTGTTATGGGTCAGTTACCCTGATGTAAGTAGCAAGCTATAAGTTACTGTTATGGGTCAGTTACCCTGATGTAAGTAGCCAGCTATAAGTTACTGTTATGGGTCAGTTACGCTGATGTAAGTAGCCAGCTATAAGTTACTGTTATGGGTCAGTTACCCTGATGTAAGTAGCCAGCTATAAGTTACTGTTATGGGTCAGTTACGCTGATGATAGTAGCCAGCTATAAGTTACTGTTATGGGTCAGTTACGCTGATGATAGTAGCCAGCTATGAGTTATTAGTTGCTGTCAGCTGATTCACTGATGTATTATCGATTCCATTTCATGAACGATTCATTCCATCGTGAATGTCTTGTGACAGCATGTGTTCGGACACGAGCAGTGAATCACGTGCTGACAGAAGCGGCACACGCCGATCAAGTGCTCACAGAATAGTGTTAGTTTATCGTGAAGCTTGAACTTAATGATTTAAGAGCAGTACTCTGTTAACTATGCCAGCAGTCCGTACTAAAAAGGGTAGTGGTACAGTGGGTTCCATCCCATTGCAACATCCAAGGCAACGAGGAGGCAGATAGACTGGCAAAAGAAGATGCAAGACTACCACAACCAGATCCTAGTATGACATACGAAGAGTCAAAACGGCTTATTAGAGCTAGATACGTGACCAAATGGGAAACCGAACATACTGGATACACAAAAAACGATGCCTATTACCAGTTGAACAGAAGAGAGCAGGTCGTGGTCTTCAGACTTCGCACTGGCCACAATAGACTGAGGTACCACCTATTCAACAAATTGAAGATAGGTGGCACTGACGAATGCCCGTGTGGTACCGGGAAAATGACCGCTGAGCATTTGCTGCAAAACTGCCCGACATACGAGGATCAGAGAGAGCAGATGTGGCCATCACCAGTGGCAACACTAGACAAGCTCTATGGCAGTGTCGACAGCCTCAGGATGACCGCTGCTTTTTTCGAAAAAATAAAGGTTGATGTTTTATTGCGTACGATGAAGAAGAAGAAGAAGATCGTGAAGCTCACTTTGGATTTAAAATGCCATCTGACTATTGTCGCCTTGTCAGTGACTGGACAATTTCAAAGCGTGTATGCAGCTCGTGCATAATGCGCTATCCATCTCATGCAGCTGTCAAATGTCACAAATATTTGGATTATAATGCTACAATTGATCCAAATGACGCAACTAAAGCAAATCAGATTGGGGAATTAACACCAAGACTTGATTTCAAGCACATGACAATAACTACCGAAAGAGATTTATGCAGCGCCATTTTTTTGCCGACACTTTGCTACCAACGCCAAAACTGGATACCAACATCAAATGAAAAACTACAGATCGAATTTGCAGAAATGAAATGTCTGCAAAAAATACTGGGTGTAACACGGAGAAAAAGGATCAGAAATGATGACATCAGGATACTGGTGGGAACAACACCAGAATAGAATACAAGAAAAGACAGCAACTAAAATAGTTTGGCCAAGTAACAAGAATAACATCACACATCAACCCCCCCCCCCCCCCGCCCTCCCACATATCAATGCGGATCAAGGTCAAATGCCGACCATGAAAAAGATGGATTGCATAACTATTGAAGGCGGTGAATGCCACTGTGCACGAGGCACACAGTAGGACTCGTTCTACAGATCTCTTCATAATTTGACGCTGAAAAGGAAAACAGGATAAGCGAAAATAAAAAGAAGATGCAGACAACAGCAATGTTAGTGAGGCAGACGCTGCATGAAATCAACCATACATCAAGGTAATAACACTGGGTTCGCTACTGTACATTTCCTTTTCGACTGGCTGCAGTCTGAATTCACTGTTAAATAAAGGGCAAACATTCACATTAACATCGTATCAGTTAACAGGTATCGTCTAGAAAGAATACTGTTACAGTACGCCATGTTTCAGAACGTTATGACATCCCACAAAGCGTCATCTGACATCGGTTTTAATAAACAATATTTTGCAGATGATAATTTATACAATTTTACTTCGTGATCAGATTTCTTAATTTTTGTATGGCCTTGTCACATAATTATTTTGCCTCATTAATTGTTCAAGCCTTATATTTTTGCAAAATAATCATTTCTTGGGTTCAGTGGGTTTCTTAAACTTAGAAAATCCATATTATTATTATTTGCATAGTTTATGCATATTAATCTGTAATCATAGCCTTATAAATTGGATTTTTTTCTTCTTACTTACTGCAAGATTTTAAGCTTAAACCGTTTAACCTGTGCGTAACACTCCCAGGTAACCTATCTCCGCTGATACGCCTTCATACCGGGCTACGCCTCTCAGACCCCGGTAGACCCCCTAGAGGCAGTGGATCGATCGGCTACCCATCTAGGCTTGCAAATTTCCTGGACGAAGACGAAAATCCAAACCCTCAGCAGGTGCCCCAATGCGCTGAGCATTACTATGAACGACAACCCTGCAGCAGCCCCCAAGACTGCGTCTACCTCAGCAGCATAAACCTTCGGATGCAGGCAGCAGCCCGACATCACGAGTAGGGTGGGCTTAGCGGCTTCAAACATGCACTCACTCCGCAGAGTCTGATCCCAGAGAAGGATATCACTGGAGACCAGGCTTCGTACCTACTCCTCCTGCAAAGTCCACATTCTCCTCTACGGCTCAGAGTCATGGACACTACTTCATCAGGACCAGTAGCGTCGTGAGACCTTACACCTGCGCAACCAGAGGCGCATCCTCGGGATCGTCTGGCATGACATGATTTCCAACAGTGAAGTAGTTCGATGTACTCATCTTGCAGGCATTGCCTCAACGATTGATCGCCGTCGCCTCTCCTACTTCGGTCACATTGTTCGACTTTCCTGGGAAGTCCCAGCCCATGAGATGCTTCGACAGGCTGTGGGAGCGAGATACGGGAATAAGCCGCGCTCTTCCTGGAGACATTCTCAACACCTGGTTAAAACAGATCGCCACTTCCCCAACGGAACTGTAGACCGCCTGGGACTCGGCCATCAGACGTGGTCATGGACACTGTCATTTGACGCTACGGGCCCTGGTTCCCTAAGCGTACTGTTGTATTGTAACATTTGAGATGTGTATGTTCCTATGCAATGTGCACTATTTATTTGGTTATGTTTCACTTAATTAAATATTGGTTATTTGTCTACACTGTAGATGTTGCTGTATTGTACAGAACGAATATATATTCTAGAAACAGATAGGTGCTTGTGACGTATGTTTGTGTCTATGATCAAGGCCGCGCGGAGTAGTCGTCTATAAGGTGATCGATGGTTAATCAATATGGACAGAGATTATCATAGGAAACTGTGGGGTTAAAAATGTCATAATTTTGTGCATTTTTTAATGAATAGTCTCCGAGTAAATATGACTAATTAATTTACTTCATTTGACAAGTAATTTAATGGGGGTCAATCTCATTCATAATTTATTATGCATATATTTTATTAGTATATTAATGTGCGTATAATTGACAAGTAATTTAAGTCCATATATTTTACAAGTAATAACATGGTAGAGGAGACAAACGCCTGGTCATGAAAATCATACATGTTAGTCAGGGTCAGGCAAAACATAATTATCAAACATGTTAGTTATGGTCAGACAAAAATATACTGATCGGATATGTCAGTCAGGGTCAGGTAAAATATACTGGCCAAGAAACCCCCTCGCCCACCACTTCCCTGCTCCCACCCCCCCCCCCCACCCCCACCGAATTCCTGGTAGTTCCTCTGAAAATTGGCTGCTTTTATAGCAGCCTGGCTGACTAAGGAGGTTGGTGATCAACGTGATCCCCTGTAGTAGTGAGCGATACGAAGATCAAGCCAAGCATAGCACAACTGCCTGCAGTAGCAAGGTCCACCTTCATTAGCACGCACGTGATGTGAGGGAAGCTACTATAATTCGCCACTTAGCTAGTAAAATTAATGTGAGGGAAACGGGAAAGAAAAGTGAGGTAAAAGTTAGTAAAAGGTGAGATAAAAGTGAGGGAAAATTAAGAGAAAAGGAACAGTAAAAGAAAATTGAGGGAAAAATGAGGGAAAAGTGAAATAAAAATTGAAGGAAAGGTTAAGGAAAAGTGAAAGAAAAGTGAGGGAACAGTAAAGGAGAAGTGAAAGAAAAGTGAGGCAGAAGTACGGGAAACGTGATGGAAGAGTGAGATAAATGTTAGGGAAAGGTAAGGGAAAAGTGAAGGTAAAACAGATGAACCGGTCGTTTACACGCTAATTGTGGGACATTAGGGAAAACATTGTTAGGTCCACATTTTTCTTTGAACAATGGCCCACTAGGAGTCTTGTGGGGACAATCAACACGGCCGTCTTTAATTTGGTCCACAACATTTGAAACTGAGTGAAACAGTTCCGCTTAAGATCGAAATAACATCCCGTGTCAATTAAGGATTGAGCCTAGATCGGTCGGCTTGGCAGCCAGTGCACTAACTACTGCGACACTGGGAAGAACATTAGAAACGTGATGAGAACTATCCCTTTTACTGAAAGTATTTCTTTATGGAAATATAAATCGATAGATAAGGGCACAACATGATCAACTACCACTACGCGCTTACAATGGAAGACATCATGGCTACATGTAAATATAAAATAATTCTCATCTGCCAGGGATGAAATGTTCGAGACTTCAATGTGCTAAGCCACAGGTTGTATGAGGTGGGGTGACCAGATCCATATCTTGCCATACACAAGTACAAATGACACTTTTACAAATGACAGTTGCAGCATGCAACAAGTGCTTTACCATTACGCTAATAAGACACCTTACAAGTAAGTAATTGTGTGTGTTGTAGTGAGTGTTTATATATATACATACATACATATATATATATATATATCATCATGTAGCATGTCCTTTATAGAACGTCGCTCCCATCACAGTCTGTCTGAAATAAACTCGTTCTCTTGCCTAAACTCCAGCCTCTGCCACAGTCTTACCCAGGAATTCCTGGATATCTTGGTGCCATCGTCTTCTTGGTCTACCCCTTCCTCTTTTGCCTGACACCATACCTTCCACCACTGTTATCTCAAGACCGTTGTGTCTCTTGAAGTGACCAAAGTATGTGCATTTTTTAGCCACAATCGAATTGATAAACCAGTTCTCCTCTATGCTCAACTCTTGCCGAATGTCTACATTTGTCTTTATCTCCGTCCAGGGTATTCTGAAGATCTTTCTGTGACATTTTGGCTCAAAGGATTCGATTCTTTGTCATGAAGTTTTGGTAATCGTCTATGATTTGCAGCCATAAGCTGCCACAGGAAAAACACAGGCTCTCAAGACCTTAACTTTTATAATTTATCTGCCATAATTTCTTCAGGCTGTCCAGTCTCTGCATTGTCATGGCTAGTCTTCTTCTGATTGATCAATTCTGGAGCCCAGATATTCAAAATGTGTGACCTGATCTATTTCCTCACCACCCACTGTAAATTTATACTGACATTGTGTTTTGTTGGTGGTCATTATCTTTGTTTATAATATATATATATATATATATATGCCGTGCCATGGAAAGGGAAAGCAATTTTGATGAGACAGCAGAATATATATTTCATCTTTTGCGGACTCTGGCATTCTAATCTCGTCCAACGAAGTTGCTCTAATGTTAAGAAGAAAAGTCGTATCAAAATTAGGAAGGGATATGGGGACAAACCAAAAAACGAAAGTGAATAAAGAGAATGTGATAGACCGAGGTAAGATAGAAGAAATCAGAAATGAAGAAACATCCAAATGTGAACGCGTGATTTCACTTCGCCCTGTCACAAATGGAGCGTTAATGATTGAATCCAACATTACACATCAATAGCTCAACAAATTAGGGAACTCTTTGACACAAGGGAAAGCCTGAAGAAAAAGGAGAAATGGTTGTCTTGTTGTTATTGCTGGACATGTATTATCGAGGCCAGAAAGGGGAGCTCAAGCTAGTCAGACGTAACCTGCCAGACGATTAACTAGGGTTTAGCATGGGTTCACTGGAAGTGTATTATCGAGGCCAGAAAGGGGAGACCAAGCTAGTCAGACGTAACCTACGAGACGACTAACGAGGGTTTAGCATGACTTTGGACATAACTTCTTCTTCGGCGTTAGTCCTGAAAAGCACGATGTAACGATGTGTCGAAGTTTACAGCGAGGCTGCGATATATGCGCCTTTTGACTCGGCATATCTGGATTAAGCTGCCTTTTTTTTTGGTACTTGGTTTGCCATCCCACTGCGATCCCTATTCTCTTAGCCAGACTAAATTAGTGCAGACCGATTCCAGGGTCGACGCTTCAATGTGGAACAGAGTCTTGATCTGCTGTGTTTCTGATACCAGGCAGCCAGCTATGGGTCGCTGATTGCTGTCAGCTCATTCACTGTCCTGAATCTTCGACCCTGGTTCAGATACAAAAATGATCGTTGGATTACAGAATTATAGTTATGAGGAGAGACTTAGAAAAACTGGTCTGCAGTGTCTAGAACAGATACGAATTCGAGGTGACTTAATACAAGTTTATAAATTAATCAATCAAAAGGATAAATTAGACTACAGCAAGTTTTTCAAAGTTCAGCGGGCAACAAGAACTAGAGGTTACAACTTCAAGTTACTTAAAGGGATCAAGAGGCTGAGCAGCGCATGAGCTGCAGTTGTCAGCGAACCATAGATGACTGCTAGCGTCAGGGCCAGCGAACCAAAGCTGGGATCAAGATGCTGAGCAACACATGAGCTGCAGTTGTCAGCGAACCATAGATGACTGCTAGCGTCAGGGCCAGCGAACCAAAGCTGCCAAGACCCTTTTACACCTCCGCGAGGTGATCCTGGATAACAGGCTGCAGTAGGGCAGACTGGCTAAGGAGAAGGGATCGAAGAAGGAACGCTAGCCCAGTACTCAAAAAATGCTTGCTGAAGTCGGATGTGTTGGACCGAAAGGTGCAAATATCGCAGTCAAACTGTAAACTACAACACAACGCATTCCGTTCTCTGGACTACATTCTGTTACCTACGCCCTTTTAGTGTTTGGTAGTGGGAGACTGAGAATGAACGAAGCCAAGCTAAGCGAAGCCAAATTATGTAAAGACTGGTCCAGACTCAGTTTAGTTCATCCCGTAACCCATCAGGTCGTTGGGGTACACTTGAAGACACTCCCACAATGCCACGCCTTCTTTCTCTGTCCGCTTCCACCGGTGGTGCCTCACAGGAACGATGGTCCAGATTAGATATTATGAAATATTTTTTTCTGGATAACAGACTGCAACAGAGCAGACTTTCCAAGGAGAAGGGATCGAAGAGGGAATGCTAACCCGGTACTCAAAAAAAGCTTGCTGAAGTCAGATATGTTGGACCGGAAGGTGCAAATATCGCAGTCGAGCTGTAAACTACGAAACAATGCATTCCGTTCTCTGGCCTACCTCTGTTACTTAAGCCCTTTCAGGGCTTGGTAGCGGGAGATTGAGAACGAACGAAGCCAAGCCAAGTCAAATATTTGTTTAGTCAGAGAGTGGTGAATGCTTGTAATGCATTACCAGAAGAGGGGATGCAGACAGTGTCAGTTAACGCATTCAAAAATAGATTGGATGATCACAGTCATTTTCAGTATCTGTGGATTGAAATAAACTGGTTGTATACAGAATGCAGAGTCTTATAAACCAGTATAATGAAGTTAGGTTAAGTTACACCATTCTGTGGATACATTGTGCAACAAGAAATATTGATGATCCCATAGAAGAGAAATGACCAAGGCGTTTATGGATCTTTT
Organism: Ariolimax columbianus; assembly: GCA_036924085.1. NCBI lineage: Eukaryota > Metazoa > Mollusca > Gastropoda > Stylommatophora > Arionidae > Ariolimax > Ariolimax columbianus. Next base: position 56,916,997 of record JAVGWX010000019.1, read on the forward strand.
GTTAATGTGTATATAATTCAGATTTGCTGGGCAAAAATGGTAGCCGTATTTTCGAACTGCCAATACTTGGGTCGTTAGAACGAGAAAAGATGGCTACAGTATTTGTGGATACTCGTTATAGAAGCCTCAAGCCTGCAAGGGCTTGTGGATAGCGGTTATAGAAGCCTCAAGCCTGCAGGGGCTTGTGGATAGCGGTTATAGAAGCCTCAAGCCTGCAGGGGCTTGTGGATAGCGGTTATAGAAGGCCTCACGCCTGCACGGTCTTGTGTATTTGTGGATAGCGGTTATAGAAGCCTCAAGCCTGCACGGTCTTGTATATTTGTGGATAGCGGTTATAGAAGCCCCAAGCCTGCACGGTCTTGTGTATTTGTGGATAGCGGTTATAGAAGCGCCAATCCTGCACGGTCTTGTGTATTTGTGGATAGCGGTTATAGAAGCCTCAAGCCTGCACGGTCTTGTGTATTTGTGGATAGTGGTTATAGAAGCCTCAAGCCTGCACGGTCTTATGTATTTGTGGATAGCGGTTATAGAAGCGCCAATCCTGCACGGTCTTGTGTATTTGTGGATAGCGGTTATAGAAGCCTCAAGCCTGCAGGGGCTTTTGGGTAGCGGTTATAGAAGCCTCAAGCCTGCAGGAGCTTGTGGATAGCGGTTATAGAAGCCTCAAGCCTGCACGGTCTTGTGTATTTGTGGATAGCGGTTATAGAAGCCTCAAGCCTGCACGGTCTTGTGTATTTGTGGATAGCGGTTATATAAGGCCCAAAACTACGTGGGCTTGTGTAGATCTGCTGTACGTAATATGCTAATGTTCACGATGATGAACGAACTGACACCGTCACCCCCAGAGCATCAAATAGCGGGATATATGGACATGGATAGTTGATATTCTGTAAACAGTTCTTGTATGTGGATGATGCAGTTGAGGATATGGTCATCCACATACTGCAGAATTATGAAACCCGAGTTTGGTTAACCGCAGAGTGGCGCATGAGAGGAACAAGCAGGAGTATGAACAACGAGTTCGATACTGGAACCATCAGTATCCACACTCTGTATCATCTTCTGGGAGAGACTGAGCACCTATGGGTTTCGCCGGAGTGCAGTGGCGCCGTTTCTTCATAGAACAGAACAGATACGTAAGAATCGTAATACACATTTTTATTGCAAGGGCACATGTAAAAGGTGCGACAGGTTGGACGCAACTGACAAGGCAATCCATGTCGCTGGATACTGGATACCTGATGTATGACGTGGTGCTTGGATACGGAAAGTAGATTAAGTGAGTATCTTCGAATTTACATCGCCATTATCTTCTAATACGATTGTTTTCTGGTTTCTTTCTATAATTTCTAAAGCATAACAATACAAAATATATTGATCAAAATATTCAATTCTGCCATCGGTGTTACTAACGTGTTCACATTAGCATTAGTGTCCTTAGCCATTCTCTAAAATCAACTTCGTGGATTACTTGTTCTCTGATAATATATGCAATTCCATATTCAGCGTCGGGAACGAAGCACACACACAATCCAAATTGGATTGTGCCATCCGATCACGCTGGGAAAGACGATTTTCTTAAACACACAACTTTCAGAGTATCATAAAATAAATGTTCTAGAGGGGTCTCGAAACTCGTTAATTTTTCATTAGATTCTCGCACTGGTTCGTTTTGAAGGTCATACTGACATGCATGAATGACACGGGAAGTAAAAACGGTGGCACAAAATCAATGTCAAGGTGTCGCCTTGACCTCCTTTCAGTTCCAAATCTTAAAGACGTTTTTCTTTCCTTCGTTTCAAAGACTTCGCATTGTCATTCCTCTTTCAACGCTCTTATTTCATTTGTAAATAAGAATAACCTACAATAATTAGTCGCCAGAATGAACGCAAAAGTGTTGGCTGTCGTTAGTTTTGTGGAGAAAAACGAGGGAACCTTCATTTTCTTTATCTTCTTCCACTTCGACTTCTTTTTAGTCTCAAGAATAATGCATTTTTGCTTCGTTATTTGTGTAACATGCTTGAGGTCTTGTTCCTGGAGCTTTCTGTTGAGCCCAGAAGGATATTCCACAGTCAGCATATTAGGGTATATGTGAAATGCCACTAGTTGGAGAGGATGCTACCTTAGAGAGGTTAGGTTGAACTGTTAAATGTCTATGGCGACATGTTTTCATCTTATTCTAGTCATACAGTGTTGTTGTTGTTGTTGTTGTTGTTATGTTCTTGTTGTTGTTGTCATTGTTCATCTTGGTTTTCTCGCTAATGTTGTTCTTGATTTTGTTGATGTTGTTGTTGATGTTGCTGTTGATGTTGATGATGTTGTTGATATTGTTATTGTAGATATTGATGTTGTTATTGTAGATGTTGATGTTGTTATTGTAGATGTTGATGCTGTCAATGTTGTTGTTGATGTTGATGTTGTTGTTGTTGTTGATGTTGTTATTGAAGATGGTGATGATGTTATTGTACATGTTGATGTTGTTATTGTAGATGTTGATGCTGTCAATGTTGTTGTTGATGTTGATGTTGTTGTTGTTGTTGATGTTGATGATGTTGTTGATGTTGTTATTGTAGATGTTGATGCTGTCAATGTTGATGTTGTTGTTGTTGTTGATGTTGATGATGTTGTTATTGAAGATGTTGATGCTGTCAATGTTGATGTTGATGTTGATGTTGTTGTTGCTGTTGATGTTGATGATGTTGTTATTAAAGATGGTGATGATGTTATTGTAGATGTTGATGTTGTTATTGTAGATGTTGATGTTGTTATTGTAGATGTTGATGCTGTCAATGTTGTTGTTGATGTTAATGTTAATGTTGTTGTTGATGTTGCTGTTGATGTTGATGATGTTGTTGATGTTGTTATTGAAGATGGTGATGATGTTATTGTAGATGTTGATGTTGTTATTGTAGATGTTGATGCTGTCAATGTTGTTGTTGATGTTGATGTTGTTGTTGTTGTTAATGTTGATGATGTTGTTGATGTTGTTATTGTAGATGTTGATGCTGTCAATGTTGATGTTGATGTTGTTGTTGTTGTTGATGTTGATGATGTTGTTGATGTTGTTATTGAAGATGTTGATGCTGTCAATGTTGATGTTGATGTTGTTGTTGCTGTTGATGTTGATGATGTTGTTATTGAAGATGGTGATGATGTTATTGTAGATGTTGATGTTGTTATTGTAGATGTTGATGTTGTTATTGTAGATGTGGATGCTGTCAATGTTGTTGTTGATGTTAATGTTGATGTTGTTGTTGATGTTGCTGTTGATGTTGATGATGTTGTTGATGTTGTTATTGTAGATGTTGATGCTGTCAATGTTGATGTTGATGTTGATGTTGATGATGTTGTTGCTGTTGATGTTGATGATGTTGTTGATATTGTTATTGAAGATGGTGATGATGTTATTGTAGATGTTGATGTTTTTATTATAGATGTTAATGCTGTTTATGATGCTGTTGTTCATGTTAATGTTGATGTTGTGTTGATGTTGTTGTTGCTCTTGTTAGTGTATATGGAGATGTTGTTATTGTATATGTTGATGTTGTTATTGTAGATGTTGATGTTGTTTATGATGTTGTTGTTCATGTTAATGTTGTGTTGATGTTGTTGTTTCTGTTGTTATTGTAGATGTTGATAGTGTTTATGATGTTGTTGTTCATGTTAATGTTGTTGATGATGTCGTTGTTGCTGTTGTTATTGTAGATGTTGATAGTGTTTATGATGTTGTTGTTCATGTTAATGTTGTGTTGATGTTGTTGTTGCTGTTGTTATTGTATATGGAGATGTTGTTATTGTATATGTTGATGTTGTTATTGTAGATGTTGATGTTGTTGATGATGTCGTTGTTGCTGTTGTTATTGTATATGGAGATGTTGTTATTGTAGATGTTGATGTTGTTGATGATGTCGTTGTTGCTGTTGTTATTGTAGATGTTGATAGTGTTTATGATGTTGTTGTTCATGTTAATGTTGATGTTGTTGTTCATGTTGTTGATGTTATTTTTTAAGATGTTGTTGGTGATGCTGCTGATGTTGTTCTTGTCGTTGATGATGTAGTTGATGTTATTGTTTATGTTGTTGCTTTTAATTTTCTTGATGTTGTTGTTGATGTTGATATGGCATTTGATGTTGTTATTGTTGTTGATGTTGTTGATGTTGTTGTTGTTGACGATGTTGTTAATGATCTTGTTGTCGTTGATAATATTGTTATTGTTGGTGTTGATATTTTTGTTAATGATGTTGATGTTGTAGATGATATTATTGTCGTTATTGATTTTGTTGTTGTTGATGTTGTTAATGATATTGTTGTCGTTGATGTTGTTGTTGATAATATTGCTTTTGTTGTTGATGATATTATTGTTGTTATTGGTCTTGTTGTTGATGAAGTCGATGTTGTTGATGTTAATAGTGTTGTTGTTAATGGTGTTTCGATTTTGTTGATGTTGTGCTGTCGTTGATTTGGTCTTGTCAATGCCATTGTTGCTGATGTTGTTGATGTTGTTGTTGCTGATGTTGTCGATGTTGTTGTTGCTGATGTTGTTGATGATTTGTTGATGTTCCTGATTCTGTTGTTATTCTTGATGGTGTTGTTGCTGTCGATGTTTTTATTTATGTTGTTGATGATTTTCTTATCGTTGATGTTGTTGCTGATGCTGATAATGTTGCTGTTGTTGATGTTGTTGTTGATATTGTTGTTGATATTGCTGTTTATATTTTTGTCCTTATTGTTTTGGTGATGGTGGTACTGTTGTTGCGGATTCTGGGCTCTCCTCCTATAGCCCAATGCCATGTAATGGTATCTGCACGTATTGTTGTTGTTTAGTGACCTTCAAAGTGATCCACGTATCTGGCCTCGCAGGAAGAAGCTATTTTTTAAACATTGTTGACCGCAGAACACTCCAGTAGATGACGATCAACGGTTTCGTCTGTGTGTGTACACAGCTAGCACTCAGGAGTATGTTGTGGTTGGACTCGGTTCAGGTGCTTGTTAAGTGAGATGTGTTGGGTTGTCAGTAGGACAATGGTGCTCTTATCCTCCGCATGAATTGATTGATACTGCCATTTGGATTTGGGCATGTATTAGTATACCTCTCTCGTTGTGTTTGCCATGACCTATCTGTTGAGTCAAGTTTCGCTATTTGCTGTTCTCATGAGCAGTCTGTACAATTGTTGCTACGTGTAACTGTTCTTATTTTGATCCCTTATTTACTAGTCTGTCTACCATGTCATTGATAGATGTGTTTCAGTGTCCATAGACCAACTGTATGACTATTTTGACGACATGGGAGGTGAAAACGTGGTCAATATCTAGATATATTTGGACAAGATCGGTCCTACAACGACCAGCATTCTCTAATGATTAAAGCACATAACCTGAGTCTCTACTCCCTGCGATCTGCTACTGTGCCGAGAAGCGCACGCTAACGAAATTACTAGAGGACAAATTGTGAGTGACCCAGGACTCCCTTAAGAGACGCTTGGTAGGAATCACTCACCGGAACCAACGTATGCAATGTCTCCATAATTCTGACACAAGATGATTGTTCCCACAGGCACATCGGTCCGTAGAGCCGATCTATCATTTATAATATAGTCTGTGATACTCTGCGAGCAGCCGGAAGATGCTCACTTCATCCTGTTTGGTAAGTTTGCGGTATATTTCTGCAAGGCCAGAGTGGTCTCTTTTCAATTTTGATATGTACGTGGCTTTAATAATTGCTTTTCTCTAGTCATATGTTGTTATTGTGTCTCTTTGTTGCTGTATTCCTCTCTCATTGGCATGTATATCTGCTTTCTGCTTTCTGCATTGCCTGGATGTTGTAATGCGTTGATTTTAACTTATTTCTTTCGCAGCATTGAACCAAACGTTCGAGCGAGTCTGCTAGGGCACTGAACGCATTTTTTGTATTGGTTCTTGAGGGCTGTTAGCTTTGATAAGGCATCTGTTGAAACAACCATTTGTTTTTCAACCCGCTTCTCGCAGTTTATTAAGGCCTCGGATCTCTGCCAGCTACTGGAAAATACACAAGCAATTTCAGAGCGGAGGCAGAGGCACTGAGGGCGGCAGTGGAAGAAATGGTGACAGGTAAAAGGAATGAAAGCCATATAGTCCTGCTTACAGATGCTCTGGTCGTAGTCACAGCACTAAAAAGCCCGAAAAATACTGAACTTAATGATTTAAGAGCAGTACTCTGTCAACTTTGCCAGCAGTCCGCACCAAAAAGGGTAGTAGTACAGTGGGTTCCATCCCACTGTAACATTCAAGGCAACGAGGAGGCAGACAGACTGGCAAAAGAAGGTGCAAGACTACCACAACCAGATACTAGTATGACATACGAAGAGTCAAAACGGCTTATTAGAGCTAGATACATGACCAAATGGGAAACAGAACATACTGGCTACACAAAAAACGATGCCTGTTACCAGTTGAACAGAAGAGAGCAGGTCGTGGTCTTCAGACTTCGCACTGGCCACAACAGACTGAGGTACCACCTATTCAACAAATTGAAGATAGGTGGCACTGACGAATGCCCGTGTGGTACTGGGAAAATGTCCCCTGAACATTTGCTGCAAAACTGCCCGACATACGAGGATCAGAGAGAGCAGATGTGGCCATCACCAGTGGCAACACTAGACAAGCTCTATGGCAGTGTCGACAGCCTCAGGATGACCGCTGCTTTTTTCGAAAAAATAAAGGTTGCTGTCTGACAGCGTACGATGAAGGATCCCTGCCCCAGGACCTAAACCGCGGCATTGACGTTAATGTATTATCTTCCAGAAGCCACATTTCAAGGACGCCTGCTCACAAATATTTACAATCATTCACGTCGTCTCGCCAACGCGAAGCAGATGTCGCTGATCAATTTCCCTACAGTGATTATATAAAATACCGGAGATTAATTAATCTGAGCATTAATCCGCGGCAAATGACAATACGTGTTTGGCGGAATAAACGTGTGTCGCTTAATGAACCAACAGGAAGTATTACATCAACGGCCTAACGGTCTGTCACAGGTGGCGTGGAAAGCCTTAGCGGCAGGAAACTCTTAATTAAGCACAACCAAGTCGGCCTGCAACACCCAGACGGCCTTGTCAATCTTGTCCAATCAGAGTCGACTTCATCACTGGGTCTAATCCAATCACAGCCTTATCTTCCCCCACCACACTTTCACTGTCTGAGTACCCTGTTCAATTGGAATTTAATGTTCTGGCTTGATCGATTCCCATGACCGAACGGAGTATAACATATTATTTTGCACTGTCTTTAAATGAGGGTAATATAAAAACAGTCTTCATATTTAACTGACGAAGACTTACCGGGATTAAACAATCGAGGTAAAATATTAAAACAAAATTATTATGAAAAGTTGGAACTGTGGTTGAGCGGTAGGATACATAATTTCTTGTCAGAGTGATACTGATTTGAACCCCTATACTTTTTCCTATTAAAGATGAAAGAAAAATCGAATTCACACATTGTGCGGGGAGTGACAGAAAAAGCGGTCTATATGTCTCCCTCGAGGTCACCAGCTTCGTAAAGGTAAAGATTGTTCAACAGTAGACACTGCTGTCGAGGATGAAGTGTTTCATACTTCATTGTGCTAAGCCACAGAATGTCGATGAAGTCGGGTGGCCAGAAGGAGGTGAGTTAACGAAAGATCTTCGGAGACCAGGTCAGGCGCATATTGTTGTGTTAACTCACGTCCTTCTTTAAACATCGCTATCCAATTCTTCACTGTTGTCTTCGACACACTTTTCTCCCCATACATTGCCTGCATTCTGCGATGAATGTCAACTGGTCGACATCCTTCAGCTGTTAGAAACCGAATCACCGCTCGCTGATCAACTCTGGACGGATTCCGTATCACACCCGCCATGTTTTCAACGGTCTGCTGAGGAAACTATAGGTCGAAGGATAATGAAATTTTGCAAACTTGACGGTTGGTAATGTGCTATTTACACCAGAAGTGACGTCATCATGTGCATCGTACGTATGTTCACTTGTTGCAACTTGGTCCGGTTTCAATTGAACACGTCTCGTATAAATATATATAGGCTATTAAAGTTGAAAGAAAATTCGAATTCCCACATTGTGCGGTGAGTGACAGAACAAGCCGCCTATATGTCTCCCTGGCTGGCACCATCATCGTAAAGGTAGAGGCTGTCCAACAACAGACACTGCTATCGAGGATGAAGCGTTACAGACTTCATTTTTCTAGGAGGCCACAGCGTGTCGATGAAGTGGGGCGGCCAGTTTCCTTCACCGCTGCCTCCCCTACCTTAATAGTAAGACAGTTACCCATTTGCAGCTGAGTATAATGAAACGTACTGGTAACGGGAGTTGAACCCCGTAACTTAGCCGTGAAAAGCGAGTGCTCTACCACAACAATAATGATACACAAGATCTATTAGCTCAACCACCAGAAAATTAGACAAATTGACTTACCATTCAGACTAGGCGGTACAAGTTAGCCGGGTGGATTTAAAGATGACCACACAAAATTAAAAAATTAAAAGTCTTGAGAGCCTATGTTTTTCCTGTGGCAGCTTATGGATGCAAATCATGGACGATTACGAAAACTTTCAGACAAAGAATCGAATCCTTAGAGTGAAAATGTTACAGAAAGTTTCGAGAGTACCTTGGACAGAGAAAAAGACAAATGTAGACATTCGGCAAGAGTTGAGCATAGAAGAGAACTGGTTTATCAATTCCATTTTGGCTAGAAAATGCAAATACTTTGGTCACAACAAAAGACACAACGGTCTTGAGAGGACCGTGATGGAAGGTATCGTGCCAGGTAAAAGAGGAAGGGGTAGACCAAGAAGACGATGGTACCAAGATATCCAGGAATGCCTGAGTATGACTGTGGCGGAGGCTGGAGTTTTTGCAAGGGAAAGAGTTTCTTTCAGAAAAACTATGATGGGAGCGACTGCAGTAGAATACTATTTTCTATGTTTGAGAACAGCAAGTAGCGTCTGACGGTCAATTGCAAATTTGTTATTAGTACCTTGCACGACGTATTCCAAAACATATCTATACTCGTACTAACTAGTATGCCACCAAGGTATGTCCAGAAAAACCCACATGTCCCAGAGCTATTATAACTTGTGTAGTGGTTGGTCCAACAACAACAGGTGTCTCCGTCGCTGAATTCAAGTGAGATGTTCACAGGTAAGAACAAGGAAGTAACTAACAACGGACAGTACAACAATCAATGCAGGCAGAGATTATGGAAAGAAAGTTGAGATGAATTGGGCACACTCAGAAAGTTGTATACGGCAATATATTATACATGTATTGTAGTGGAACCCCCAGGAGAAAGTAGATGCCACGAGAACTCCCAGGAACTGTCATCTGTAGACCGATTCACATTTCATCATACTTCTCTAACACTTCATCGCTGAATGCAGTGTCTGCTGTGAAAGTACCTTTACCTTTACAAATGAACACAAATATGTTGACGTGAGCGTCCTATATGGGCAAGCTGCAATGGTATTCTCATATTTCGTGGTCGTAATATAGAAACCAGATGATGAAGGAGACATTATCTCCTTTCTCGTTCATCAGCCAAGCGAACTGCATGCTTCAGTACTTACGTCTTGAACAAGATTAGCGTTCCTCTGAAACACGTACATCACAGTCGTGTGGTCTCTGATAACTTTTTTTGTCGCGACCAGAATTCATTGCTCACCAATTTTCCGATTGACAAGTGCGAGTCTGTGGAAGTCCCAAATCAAATTTGCCAAGCTCAGTGACCAGGCGAGTATAGTCGAGCCGTGTTAAAACGCCATACTGTCTACTGCTTCGTTATTTCAGCATTCGTTTTGTTGGTGAGTTCAGAGCCCTGTTACTGTTCTTTGAAGCTCGCCAATACAGATCAATTGGTCACCTTGGGACGTTGCATTTTGCTAATAACAATATTGTTAGAGCAGTGCATAAAAGATATATTTGAGTGACGGAGGCAAGAAAAGAATTGATGGGGTGCTGGTAGGAGCGTCGTAAGGGCAGCTATCGCTGTGGACTAACTTTTCTAGGGTTGTTGTTGTTGGTGTTGTTGGTGCTGTTGTTGTTGGTGTTGCTGTTGGTGTAGTTGTTGTTGCTGGTGTTGTTGTTGTTGTTGGTGCTGTTGTTGTTGTTGGTGTTGCTATTGGTGTTGTTGCTGTAGGGGGTTGATGTTGTTGCTGGTGTTGTTGGTGGTGTTGGTGCTGTTGTTGTTGGTGTTGTTGTTGGTGTAGCTGTTGTTGTTGGTATTGCTGTTGGTGTTGCTGTTGGTGTTGGTGTTGCTGTTGTTGTTGTTGTTGGTGTTGCTGTTGTTGTTGTTGCTGTTGTTGTTGTTGGTGTTGCTGTTGTTGTTGTTGGTGTTGCTGTTGTTGTTGTTGTTGCTGCTGTTGTTGTTGTTGCTCTTGTTGTTGGTGTTACTGTTGTTGTTGTTGCTGTTGCTCACAATGAGTAAGGTTACTCTTTTGTGCGCCATGAAAAGGACGTTAAATGGTGGGTTGTTTGTAGCTATTCTCACATCCCGAGCGTGCCGATGAAGGAAGACCCTGGTCCTTCAAGCGGCTGTGTTATGCTTGGCTTCATATGCGTGTCGCTCACTACTACGGGGATCACGTCGATTTCTCACCTCGTTAGCCAGGCTGCCATGAAAACAGTCCGCTTTCATGGTGCTGTGGTCGAGAGGTAAGGCATTCGCCTCTCAAAGCGATGAACAAAAAACGGCGTGGGTTTTAATCCTACAGGTTTCAGGCGACCCCTGGTCTCAATGGAAATACAACCACAGTGACTGCATCTTGAATTACCTCCAGTCGTCTTGATGTGTCTTTCCACTGGACCAAGGTAGCTCGGGACTAGAGAGTGAGGTTGATGCCCAGCTCAGCTTCTTACTCATAATTATTCAAATACAGCGCACGTTACATCATCAAGAGACCATAAAGTCTGATGGGGTCGCACTAATCGCTTGCAATGGGCAACCAACCAACCAACTAACGAACTAACGCTCCGATAGCCAATCTCTTGACGTTTCTCTGTCACTGAAGCGCTGAGTTCTTCTTGCAGGCTTGCCTTTAACCATTCCCCGATTTTGTTTCCAGCAGAAATGATTGAGTTATCAAATGTGTACTTCTTCCAGTATTTCTCTTCCCATTCCTAATCTCTTCAGGACTTCCTTATTTGTTTGTGTTTTCCTCCACACAATGCGATTCATTCTTCTGTATTTCCATATTTCAAGCACCCCCATTTTGTCCTACAATTGTTTGCAAAGCGTCCACGTCTCAGCACTGTTTAGTAATCATGAATATATAAAATACCAACAACTGTTGATTCTTATTTTCAGCAGTTAATGACACATTTTTAGCAAATGATGACTCACATTTTTAGCAACTCATGACTTATTTTTGCAACTGATGACTCATTTTTAGAAAATGATGACTCATGTTTAGCAATTGATGACTCACATTTTTAGCAACTTATAACTTATTTAGCAACTGATGACTCATTTTTAGCACATGATGACAAATTTTTAGCAACTGATGACTCACATTTTTAGCAAATGCAGACTCATTTTTAGAAAATGATGACTCATTTATAACAATTGATGACTCACATTTTTAGCAACTGATGACTCATTTTTAGCAAATGAGGACTCATTTTTAGCAACTGATGACTCACATTTTTAGCGACTGATGACTGACTCATTTTTAGCAAACGATGACTCATTTTAGCAACTGATTACTCACAACTTTAGCAACTGATGACTCATTTTTAGCAAATGATGACTCATTTTTAGCAATTGATGACTCACATTTTTAGCAACTGATGACTTATTTTAGCAACTGATGACTCATTTTTAGCAAATGATGACTCATTTTTAGCAATTGATGACTCACATTTTTAGCAACTGATGATTTATTTTTAGCAAATTATGACTCATTTTTAGCAATTGATGACTCACATTTTTAGCAATTGATGACTCACATTTTTAGGAAATGATGACTCATTTTTAGCAATTGATGACTCACATTTTTAGCAACTGATGACTTATTTTAGCAACTGATGACTCATATTTTTAGGAACTAATGACTTATTTTAGCAACTGATGACTCATTTTTAGCAACTGATGACTCATTTTTACCAACTTATGACTTATTTTTAGTTTAATTATCATTTTTGCTCTGCCGAGACGTCATTAAATGGTCCATGTTGTTAAACTGGAGTGTTTAAATCCACAATTGTATGACAGAGATGAGGATATGGTCGGTGTGACTGAAATGAATATGTAAGACATCTGAACAGCTGATTGGCTAAAAAGTTATCCACGGGACAGCAACGAGACAAAGAAGAACATATCGATACCAATCAATAGATCAAAACCGTGTCTGGTCTCTAAGTAGCTTAGGTTAACAACAAATAGATGTCCATTCATCAAACATTCATCGGACTATGCAAGTTCAGCTTTTCGTTGCTTCAAGTGAATACAGGTTAGGTGGGATAAGCCAACCCATGCCCAAAACTTCATAGTCGGCTCTTTCGACATGCTTTGCACGTTACAGTGTTACTATTCATTTTTTTCAACTCGGACACCGTTAACATGTTTCAGTGTTAGCCAATTATATGTTAATCACCAGAGTGGGACCAAGGATACTAGAAATAGAACAAACTGTCACCGTCTAAGTATGTCATATAAGGCAACTTAAAAGGGGTGTGTTTGGGGTTAGCAACTATTATCATGTAAAACGCATTGCCTTTATTATCGCTGCAAAAGCTCTGATACAGGCGGCCTGTAAAGGGGTCAGTTGCAGTGATACCATCAAATAGTTCATATTTCTTGCTGCACATAGTTTCTACAGAATGTTGTATCCGAACCAGGACAACAGATGCAGCACAGTGAATGAGCTGACAGCACCCAGTGACTCATATCTGGATGTTTCCATCAGGGTATGTCATCCACAACTGACCAAGACTCTATTCCGCCTCCAAGCGGAGGCCCTGGAAGCAGACTGCAACCATGCAGCCTGACTAATAGATTTGGTATCAAGTAAAAAAGGCAATCCTGGTTTTAAAAAAGGTCGTATGTGTTGAGCCGAAAGACGGAGATATCGCAGCATCGCTGTAAACTACGACAAATCGCAAACGTCCCCTTGAAGACGAACGACAAAGAAAAAAAAAACCCATGTCTCTCTTAACGGTAAATGACAGCACATTTTTACAAACCAGTTTACTGTCAAAGTCACCATCTGCTGAAAAAACTATTGTTTTCATTTTGTAGAAAAATGAATAATAATGACGATTATTTTGAGATAAACTCATCTTAATCTTGATGATAGATCAATCAACTCACAAGAAGTGATCAGAGCATCATTTTCTGACAAAGAACCAACGCATCCTACTTAAAAAAGTACCTGAACACAATCCCATCACAACACACACCAGAGTGCCAGCTGTATACACGCCCCTGCACGACCATCGATCATCATCTATTTGAGTGTTAGGCGCTAATCAACATTGAAAAATGCTTCTTGCTCTGCGGCTAGATAAATGGATCATTTTGAATGGGATGAAACCAAAACTAGCAAACATGTGCAGATGCCATTAAATGGTTGCAGACTGAAGGATGTGATCATGCGTGCCGCAGAATCACTAACAACAACATAAGCAAAACATAAAAAATGTCCTCATAATATTCAATTAAATCAAAAATAGATCAATATGTTTGTAATAAAGCAAGTAGAAGAGCGGACTAATCATATTTTACATTAACCGGAAGTTGCTGCAGTCTTGTACAATATAGAGCTCCATGTAACCACACTTCTTGTACAATATAGAGCTCCATGTAACCACACTTCTTGTACAATATAGAGCTCCATATAACCACACTTCTTGTACAATATAGAGCTCCATATAACCATACTTCTTCGCTACATATTTCACTAAAAACAACTAATTAAGACATCAGTTCACAATTGGACATACGTATAATTTACATCAGTGGGTTCACAATTGGACATACGTATAATTTACGTCGGTGGGTTCCTAATTGGACATACGTATAATTTACCTCAGTGGGTTCCCTATTGGACATACGTATAATTTACGTCGGTGTGTTCCCATTTGGACATACGTATGATTTACATCAGTGGGTTCACAATTGGACATACGTATAATTTGCATCAGTGGGTTCCCAATGGGACATACGTATAATTTACGTTGGTGGGTTCCCAATTGGACATACGTATAATTTACGTCAGTGGGTTCCCAATTGGACATACGTATAATTTACGTCAGTGGGTTCCTAATTTGATATACGTATAATTTACGTCAGTGGTTTCACAATGGGATATACGTATAATTAACATCAGTGGTTTCACAAGCGGGCATACGTATAATTTACAGTCGAGCTTCCAGTCGCGATGATAAACACTATATCAGCTACGTAGACCATTTTTTCCTTTTATGTTAACATCCCCCATACATGTATTTATCCCTTCTTCTATGATTCGTTAGTCCAGCATTGTTGTTATTTGTTGTCCCTGATGAAGGCCTATTGGTCGTAACGTATGTTTTGTTCGTGTTCTCGTCTCGGTGCGGTATCTGTCCATACTCATTAGAAAATGTTGATTAAATTCAACTTTAATCAACTTTAAACATTTTTTTTTTCATTTATTTTTTCCAATGACGTACGTATAATGAATGATCTGTAACAGAGAACTGTCACGCTGACGATAATCGAAGCCAACTTCCAAAAAACAATTGTGAATACATGTCTACACAGGTGGATCGACAACGAACGATGCACGAATGGGAAAGCTGTTATCTTTGTCTAATATCCAGAAAACCACCGTGAATCAATGGGTATTCCCGCTGGTAAACTATGTTCTAACTAAAGAGCGGAAGTTCACGCACTGGGATAAAATGGGAATGTGATTTATAACAATAATTATGATTGTCATCAGGTAAGTTATCTTCAGACACGCACTGTCTGTACTGCTTGGTGTGAAGGGTCGCAAATTCCCGCACCTGAGGGCTGAACTAAGAAATGTATATATCAAAAGCGAACCATGCTGTAGTAACTACCTCTCTCCCCCTCCTGCCACACTGTGATGTACCGGGAATCGAGAAGACACAGGTTTACAAAAAACGGCGGAAGCTGTACAAAAGAAGACACTGACAGCACATACTGTGAGAAAGAGAGCTATCCAGGCTGTAAGAAGAAAAGAGCCAACCAAACGACGGCTATGACACATTTAATTGGCAGGGACAGATCACCATACTTCCTTTAGGTCAGAACAGACTGAACCGACACATGTAAAAGCTCCGACTGTCTGCTTCCCCATCCTGCGCATGTGGACTAGATGAACAAACTTCTGGGCAAGTATAACAGGACTGTGCACTGTATGGTGAGTTAAGTAAGATACACTGGTCCAGCGATTCAGGATAGGATTCAAAACTGTAGAGAGCCAAAGAAAAGCTACCGACGATGGTCGAGTTCATCACCGGAACCTGTCTGACGGTGCAAGCATCAAAAATGAGATCACAGAAGAAGCAGAAGAAGAAGAAACACGTTGCGTTAACTGATCATATACCCAATTGCTAGGATGGCACCTCCGGACATCAGACAAGGCGTCGCGTGTGAGATTCAAATAAAAAAAAAAGCAGTCATGTGATTCCAGAAACCCTCTTTTTAGACATACACGACAAGTAAAGCGACTGCAATCAAGGAAAAGTTTTCTGCGGACTGTACAACCCTCATAACAGAAACCTGAGATAAACGGTTTCGAAAAGTGGCCTCAAATGACCGATGAAGGTTGGATGGAAATTAAAGGTCATAATATGCCGTATACTGTGTGGATGTAAAAAGTAAGATAGTCGCGCCTGACTGGATGCGTTCTCGACGCGCTCCGGTGTATGTGTCGTTTTCTGCTGTTTGTTAGTTCTTGTTCGGATTATAATTCACGACCTCTTCACCAGGTGGTATCAAGGACTTTATCCTGTGGAATTCATGTGCTTTTTGTTTGGTGGTCCTGTTGTTATGCTGCATCTTACTGCAGCTGTGTCTGGCTTAAACCGTGAGAAAACAGTCCAGGATAGCGTTGAACGTTCCGCTTGACTACATCACAGAATCCAGTGACGTTTTCACTACTCAAGAGCCGTCCTGCTTGGACTGAAACCTACTTCCTTCTACCCCCTCCACCGGACGTTACGCTATACTTCTCCCAGCCCCGTATTCTCAGCACAGTAAGAGTCACGCTGACCCGAAGGTGGCGACAGATCAAAGGCCACCGGACCGGAACGCGAAGTAAAATGGAGTCAGACACGAACAGACTAGGACAGCCAACACAATCATTGGTTCAACACATACTCATCGCTGCCCTTATCCCGAGGCTGCAGAGTATCGGGCTCTACCTGAGGAGTCTATAGGAGATTTCGGTCGACACACTACGCATGAACAATCTTCAGTAGTTTGATAGTGGTCGATCGTCCTTACGGGCCTATGGCACCTAAGCGAACATTATTATTATTATGTGGATGTCTGTAAACATGTTATTATGTGGATGTCTGTAAACAGGTTATTATGTGGATGTCTGTAAACAGGTTATTTTGTGGATGTCTGTAAACAGGTTATTATGTGGAAGTCTGTAAACAGGTTATTATCAGATGTCTGTAAACAGGTTATTATGTGGATGTATGTAAAAATGTTAAGAACGCGTGTAGCTAGATGGAGACATGATTGGGGCGAATCATGTGAATGATAGACCGTTCAAGAACCGTAACACCAGATTAATGTGTCTCTGTATGTAGGAACCCTTTACAATGGAGACATGATAGTGGTAAATTAAGGAATATCCAAAGTGGTTGGATTTTGGGTTCATACAATGTGAGGTTGCTGGACACGAAAAGTCAGTAAGTAATTGACAATAAATTAAATAACACACAGATTAATGCTAAGGGACGGGTGTAAAACAGACCTTCACAAAAAAAGATGTCTTCGTCGCATAATCTGTCTTCATTTGAGATATGCAATAATATACATAGTTCAAGACGATACACAACACGATACGCAACACGATACACAAGACTACTCAACACGATACATAAAACGATACACAAAACGATACACAAGACGATACACACCACGATACACACAAGGATACACAAGACTATACACAAGACGATACACAAGACAGTACACAAGACGATACACAAGACGATACACAAGACGATACACAAGACGATACATAAAACGATACACAAGACGATACACACGACGATACACACCACGATACACACAAGGATACACAAAACGATACACACGACGATACACAAGACAATACACAAGACGATACACAACACGATACACCAGACGATACACAAGACGAAAGAAGATCTGGTAGAGAACGTGAATATTTTGAGGAAACCTTCAAAAAGAAATCTAACAATATAATCGAATATGCGGATCACTAGAAAAAAAACAAGGAAATAGATGAATATGGCAGCAGGCTAAACACTGCTAATGAAGTCAGGGCAACGGCCGTGTCGTGAGTGGAGCTCAAGTAACAAGTTGAAAACAGGAACCGGAAATAGAGTTCGCTGTTGCCCTTGTTGAAAAGGACACGAAGACGAGTTAACTAAACAAGCAAAAACAACGAAAACCATTTCACTTATGACGCCAATTGCTAAACACGACCATAAGATAACAAGACACTAGCCTTGACCGTCTTAAACAATAACAAACGCATCAATACACGAGGATATCATTGGACAATAACTTCACACCACGAGCGCCGAATTCATTTGATAATAACGTCCCCTTGTAAATTAGCTTCCTCCGTAGACGCGAAGGATTAGGTTATATGAAATAGGAGCCAAGACTGACGTCAGGGTCAGGTGAAACATGATCCCACCTCGCAGCCTAGTCGTGATCCTCGTTCGTATAAGTGTGAATGAGATGTGAATGACACTAGAATGCCTATAGTGCTGTGAATTCCGAGGAGCTTTCGTATTGACTGCAGCCAAAAAGACGTCGGTTCACTTCTCTGGGAGGCCTCACCTCAGGATTTTAGAAGAGCCTCTGTAGCCCGCTACTAAAAACACACTGTAATGAGTTAACTCAGTACGAGTAGCTTTGAACAAGAAGATCAGCAACCTTGGAATAGGTTGTGTTGCAGCAATCATATTGCTATGGTTCACATGAAATCAGGAAGAGGTTGGCGATGGCTACACAATCTGAGGAAAATATGGCAGAATACAGCAAACCAACAAAATTGACATTTTGGAGGACCTTTGTTTTTTATCTTTTTCGTGGCAGCCTACAGCTGCGAAACATGGACAGTTACTGAAATCTCAAGGAAGAAAATCGAGTCCTTAGGGTCACAATGTTATGGAAAGGTCCTCAGAATACCATGGACCGAAAAAAAAGAATGCAGACATTCGAAAACAGTTGGGCATGGAGGAGAACTGGTTCATAAAATCCACCATGAACAGAAATTTGAAATACTTTGACCACATGAAAAGACACAACGGTCTTCAGAGACAGGCAATGGAAGTCATGGTGCTGGGCAAAAGAGGAAGACCAAGAAGGCTATGGCACAAAGATGTCAAGGAATTCTTGGGCATGATTCTGAAGCATGCTGGGGATTTGGCAAGAGATTTGAGTTTCTTACAGACTGGCTATGATGGAAGCGACGTTTCGCGAAGAACATACTACATGATGATGATACAAGAACCATCGATGTAGGGGTCGAGAATGTAATCACCAATGGCATAAGTTTTGTAAAGAACTTTGCACTGCACTATAGAGGTGTTTTGTAAACATAATTTCTCCTGAATCGCGATGACTACTTACTTCCCAGATTGATTGAATTATTTAAAAACATTAACACTTCATTTGCTCAGCATAAATGACGAAACACATCTCCGCAGTGATTACAATATACTGTTCTTGCCGATTTGATGAATACAAAAAAGTTTTTGTTCAAATTGTTTAATGTGTGACATCATTTGCTGACAATCTACTAACAAACTCCTGAAATGATTTGGCCTGGAGGCACAATTTCTCCGGCTTGATTTAATCCATGAATGAACTCAAACTTGCTGGCACTTGCGATTCATTTGAGGAAGTAGTTTGCATGTTAGTATCGATTTGTCTGCTATAATGTAAGAGAAGCCGTATCCAAGAACGTTTAAAATGGCACATTCTCAAGACAGCTTGGCCAATAGCAAAAGACTGGCGCAGTTAATGCAGGCATGTCCACAGAGAACGCTAGATTGGATAAAGGAATCATCATTTTTTTAAAACGTCAAATCCCTTCAGTAAATATGTCTTCAACAATTACACGCCCAGCTTTCCAGTCCTGTGCCCTCTTTTCTAACTCATTCACTGTCTTCAATGTTTCCCTTATGTTTGTCGCAACCTCCAATGTCCATATTTGTTTATAACTACCCTACGTTTCATGTCCTGGTGGTTCCAGAACAGATACTGCCTTGTACTTTTGTCAGACGGTTTCCTTAATCAGTGCCCAACCCAGCGTTATCTCATCCCCCCCCCCCCCCAAACCCTCCAATCACGTCACGCATCACTGATTTGTGCCACCCCCACTCGATCCCCTCTCCTCCCCACGTACTTTCCCACGGTTCAAATTAGGGACAATCACCCAATTACCATATGTCTCTTTTCAACACAGGCACCCATTGATGTAAGCCTGAACCTTTTCCGTTGACGGTGACTGTGCAGGTTTCCCTGTTCACCGCCATGAAAAGCCATACAATAGAACGGCCAGGCTGGAATTGAAAAATGCCACTGCGGAGACATACCCAATATCACTATTGTTTATATTTCCAAATAGTGGAGACAAAAAGATCAATTACTGTCCATGGTGTATCATTACACGTTTCTGTTATCAACGTTAAACGTTCTTATAAATGGACAAGAACGAAAGATTATAACATGGGAAATGGGATGCCTGCGAGAAAAGGTCGATGACACGAAGAGAAAGTAAGAAATGAAGAAAGTGGGAGCAACATTATGCAGGGGATGCATAGACAGCGGATTAAATGGTTTGGATTAGCGGGAAGTCTGTGGTGTAGAGGTGTAAATAGAACGAAAGCTTGCTATACAATCTCAACCTACCTTGTTTGAAATCACTTCGGGTCCAGGTAAGCTGGGCATGTCTTGAAACTGTATCTCTATGACCACTTCTTCACGTGCAGAAAGGATTGACACAACTACTGTACGGTAAACCTGCCAAAGTCAAACACGTTACAGGCGGAAACACAAACGCATCCACCGTGAAACACTGTTTGGATTTATGACACGATTACTACTAAGCCCTACTCGTTAAAGAAGCCTTTAACACCAGAGAGCAAAGTTATTAGTCCAGAGCTTGACCAAAGAAACCCCAATAGATAATGGTGTCCTCGCCATGACGACAGCAGTTGACAAACAAAATGGTAGCCAGGTGGTCAGTAATAGATATTAGCCTCTGACTTCCGGCTTCAGATGGCCCAAACACGCATAGCTCGGCCGCACAAGGAAGCATCGAACACCCAGAGGTGTTTCATCATCATCATGTAGCATTTCCTTTGCATAACACCACTCTCATTACAGCCAATATTTAAGATTATCGATCTTAGATCAATTCCCCGTCTGTGTCACTGCCCTCTTCGGATTCTCTTGAATGTCCTGTCCATCTTTTCCTGGGCATTTGCATCTGCCTCATGTGTCATGTATTGTGCTCTCCAGTATAGTTCTTTCTAGACCATTGTTGCGTGTGATGTGGCCAAAATTGTTTAGTTTCTCAGAGGTAATATTCTTTACTAAACAATTGTTTTCTATTTCCAGCTCCTTTAGGATTTATGTAGTTTTCCTTCTCGCTGTACACGTTAATTTTTGCACTTTCCCGAAGCATTTTACCTGGAGAAATTCTTCTTCTTCTTCTTCTTCTTCGTTCGTTCTCAATCCTCCACTACCAAACACTGAAAGGTCTTAAGTCGCAGAATGTAGTCCAGAGAACGGAATGCGTTGTGTCGTAGTTTACAGCTTGGCTGCAATATTTGCACCTTTCGGTCCAACACATCCGACTTCAGCAAGCATTTTTTGAGTACCGGGTTAGCATTCCCTCTTCGATCCCTTCTCCTTAGCCAGTCTGCCCTGCTGCAGTCTGTTATCCAGGATTGCCGCGTGGAGGTGTAGAATGGTCTTGGCAGCTATGGTTCGCTGGCCCTGACGCTAGCAGTCAGCTATGGGTCGCTGACCACTGCAGCTCATGCGCTGCTCAGCAACTTGATCCCTGACAACTATCTTAGTCTTATTCTTAGTTGAATTGTGCTTCTACAGGGGCTTAAAACTGCTGAGCAGGTCCCATTGCTGGTGTGAGCAGGATGTAGTGGTGAGGATGATTTCCTGCTTAGCGGGCTAGGCTTGAGCAGCTTATTACTTCAATATAGACGGTGGTTAACTAATGTGAAAGTCCATCTTAATAGACTTAAACACTAGAGCAAAGTAAACCCGAAGCCTGTTAGGCGCCATCTATTCACCTCTTAACAAATCCTCTAACCATGGCCGGTGTTATGCCATGTCACACAGTTAGTCGCCTCTTACGACATGCTCTCTGTGGGGCAGTGGTGCTATTCTTGTCCTTGTCATACACAAAGACCCCGCCGGACCACACGGTTATCTGTTAACAAGTATCTGGGAATGGACAACTCTGAGCAAATGCATTAAACTCAGTTGGTTCAACAACAACACAATATCAGTATTAACATGTGGATGTTAACAACAACAACACAATATCAATATTAACATGTGGATGTTAACAACAACAACACAATATCAGTATTAACATGTGGATGTGAACAACAACAACACAATATCAGTATTAACATGTGGATGTTAACAACAACAACACAATATCAGTATTAACATGTGGATGTTAACAACAACAACACAATATCAGTATTAACATGTGGATGTTAACAACAAAAACACAATATCAGTATTAACATGTGGATGTTAACAACAACAACACAATATCAGTATTAACATGTGGATGTTAACAACAACATAAATAACACGATATCAGTATTAACATGTGGATGGTAACAACAACAACACAATGTCAGTATTAACATGTGGATTTTAACAACAACATAAATAACACGATATCAGTATTAACATGTGGATGTGAACAACAACAACACAATATCAGTATTAACATGTGGATCTTAACAACAACATAAATAACACGATATCAGTATTAACATGTGGATGTGAACAACAACAACAACAACACAATATCAGTATTAACATGTGGCTGTGAAAGCTGGAAAATGACAATTATTGAAAATAGGCTAATGCGGTTGAAAATAAATGTCTTAGACAAAAATTGATTATTCCCTGCAACGAATTTAAAACAAACAAACAAATCAGATTAGAGAACAAATGTCATTATCTTTCTATCTTATGGGGGCAGGAGGGAAGTGGGCGTACACCAGACATGCCATTAGGATCAACAGCGACATACTTCCACAAGTGCCTATCTGATATAGGACAGGCGCCACAAGTGCCTATCTGATATAGGACAGGCGCCACAAGTGCCTATCTGATATAGGACAGGCGCCACAAGTGCCTATCTGATATAGGACAGGCGCCCCAAGTGCACATCTGACATATGATAAGCGCGACAAGTGCCCGTCTGACATAGTACAAGCGCCACAAGTGCCCGTCTGACATAAGACAATCGCCACAAGTGCCCGTATGACATATGACAAGCGCCACAAGTGCCCGTCTGACATAGGACAAGCGCCACAAGTGCCTATCTGATATAGGACAGGCGCCACAAGTGCCTATCTGATATAGGACAGGCGCCCCAAGTGCACATCTGACATATGATAAGCGCGACAAGTGCCCGTCTGACATAGAACAGGCGCCACAAGTGCCAGTCTGACATAGGACAAGCGCCACAAGTGCCCGTCTGACATAGGACAAGCGCCACAAGTGCCAGTCTGACATAGGACAAGCGCCACAAGTGCCCGTCTGACATAGGACAAGCGCCACATGTGCCCGTCTGACCAAGGACAAGCACCATAAGTGCCCGTCTGACATAGTACTGGTGCCACAAGTGTCCGTCTGACATAGGACAGGCGCCACAAGTCTCGTTAATTATCTCCCAGGGTACCTTCAATAGCTGCTTTGGCTGTTATTTAACTGTGCAATTGATATTCATTCAAACTCACTCCGTTTATACGGGCCAATGGACAGACTATCTATCGCAGGCAACCTTTAGGGACAATGTTCCTGGTTCTTTATTCGTCCTAGCAATAGCGGGACTCCATTCGTCTCCAATCTACTACTGCATTGACAGATATAGATTGTGTGTGATTGCCTGCAGTCTGGCCTTGATGCACTTTACTGTCAGAAACTCCTGAGGGACTTGGGAATGGAATTTTATTTCTGTGCATCATGTCAGCTGAAATCATTGGGATGGAGGAAGCTGTAGTGTACCTGTGACGGATTGAAAGAATTGCGCATTTTTCAAGAGGAATATATCGTTTGTTGCCATTTTTTTAATCCGCAGTTGTCTACAGTTAAAAATGTCTCAGCACGACGCTGGTTCAGCCTACAGTCAGCGGTTCTCAACATTGGTTGGCAGTGGGCACTTACACTTTGCTATATCTGCTATATTTTAATGTATGCCAAAGAAATAAATGATTCGTCATCCACATACAACTCAGACTGTTCATCCAACTGCTTTCTATTTAGCAAGGGGAATAACTATAACAACTACAGTTAGTCGCCCTGGCTAGTATTTGACTGTTCCCAGCTAACCTTCAAGGCAGCTTATGATTTTGAGAAAAAGCTAGAATTATCTTAATTGTTTTGGAGTTAACTTTGATATTTGATGTTTTATTACGAGGCGTGTCCAAATGAAACCTGCCCCATTGGATGATTTATTTTAAACATTTGAAAGGAGCAACAGCTGACATAATTAAACAAAACAATTCTTATAAAACGAACATGCACCCGGGTTTGTTAGAAAAACTTGCCATAGGCCTTCAGACACGCATCCCAACACATCTCACAAAACAAACACCTGAACAGAATCAAACCACAACACACCCTTGAGTGCTAGCTGTGTACACACCCATATAAAACCGTTGGTCATCATCTCTATGAGTGCTCAGCGCTCAATGATTTTAGGAAAATCTTTTTTTCTCCGTGACCAGAAACATGGAACACTTTGTATGGTACTAGACAACAACTGATAAACCCGTGCAGATACCATTACATGGCATTGGGTCGAAGGGCGAGAGCCCGGATGCTGTTGGATCCGTAACAACAACAACAACAACATCATGCAGCATTTTAGGTCAGATTTGGACATACGCGAGTCTTTCCGCAGAATACGTTTTCTCCGTGCCCCGGAGATCCGGCGTTTCTTGGCAATGGAGATCCCTCTGATGGTAGTTCTACGCCATGCCTGGTGGTCGTGAACCAGGGACTCCCATGACTTTACATCGATGTTAAGGAGATATTTTAAGGGCGTCTTTGAAGCGTTTCTTTTGTCCATCGACTAGACGCAGGGCCTCTTCCAGCTCAGCGTGTATTCATTGTTTGGGGATGCGGTTGTCTGGCATGGTCCCCACGTGGTCGCCACACGTGATCTGGGTCATCTACAACAGTGTGTGAATGCCAGGTATTTTGGCATCCATTAGGATCTCGGTGTCTGATACCTTATCATACCAAGTTATTCACAGTAGTCTGCTGATATTGATGCTGACATCTTGGTCACGATATACGTCACTCTAGGAAGGCTGAAACACGAATTCGCTTTGTTTAAAAAAATTATATATCAAACCAAACATTTCACAAACTGTAGAGAACTTCTCGGCATTGATCTTCTAATGCTGGCAGTCAGGGCACAGTCATCAGCAACAAGTAGGCTTAAAGATGGTTGTGTCCTTCACCTTGGTATGAGCATGCAGTCGCCTGTGATTGAGGAGTTTTCGACAGTCCTGTATTTCATTTCCACTCTGTTATCAAACAACATTGAGAGCTGTCACTGACCATGGCAGTAAACATTATGCTAAAGAGTGTTGGGGGCTAGTATACAGCCCTGCTTGACGTCAGTTGAGACAGAAAAGACATGTGACGTTTCCCTTCGCTCAACACATGAGCATTCATACCTTCGTGGAACTGTTTGACGATCTTCTGGAATCTCCTTGGACAGCAGAATTTCCTTATAATCCAAATCACCCTAATAATCTATAGTAATTGAATCAATCGCTCATCTTTGAGAAGTCATGAGCGCATGTTCATTTTCTATAAAAAAAAATTCATAACTGTGAGTCTCGAAAAACCCAGTTGAATGACCACTTGCTCGTGTATTTTAATTTTAAAGTGCTTATTGTCAACGGAATTTATTACATCTCAAATGGCTCATTAGAAGACCCAGCATATGGAATTAAAAATACGTATAATAAGGAGTTAGTATGTATAAACAGTTTGTGTAACGGACAGGAATTGGTCATATTCAGAGATAAATCATCTTGATGTATGCGTTGCTTCAGAACAGAATCCGTTTCCAAAGATGAGGATACATTCTGGTACGAAAATGTATTCACCACTACACATGCTCTTGGCAGCTAATTTCTTGGTCAGATGTTTCCTGGTAACAGTATAATCTATATATCAACGTATTCAGTCAGATGAGTCAAACACATTGATGACTGCTCTTGGCTGTATGAAGTAAAACCATCCTTGCTCCATTAGTTCTGTTCCTCTTGTAAAAGATGGTCTTCATATTTAGCCTATTAATCGTTGTCTACTTTAGAGAGGGCGCCATATAAACGTTCTTTGACATCGCACCATTTCTTCTTCTTCTTCTTCTCCATCGTACGCAGTCAGACAGTAACCATTATTTTTTCGAAAAAAGCAGCCGTCATCCTGAGGCTGTCGACACTGCCATAGAGCTTGTCTAGTGTTGCCACTGGTGATGGCCACATCTGCTCTCTCTGGTCCTCGTATGTCGGGCAGTTTTGCAGCAAATGCTCAGCGGTCATTTTGCCGGTGCCACACGGGCATTCGTCAGTGCCACCTATCTTCAATTTGTTGAATAGGTGGTACTTGAGTCTATTGTGGCCAGTGCGAAGTCTGAAGACCACGACCTGCTCTTTTCTGTTCCACTGGTAATAGGCATCGTTTTTGGTGTAGCCAGTATGTTCGGTTTCCCATTTGGTCATATATCTAGCTCTAATAAGCCGTTTTGACTCTTCGTATGTCATACTAGTATCAGGTTGTGGTAGTTTTGCACCTTCTTTTGCCAGTCTGTCTGCCTCCTCGTTGCCTTGGATGTTGCAGTGAGATGGAACCCACTGCACCACTACTCTTTTTGGTGCATCGCACCATTTGAATGTTCTATTTGAAGTTGCCACATATCTTTTAACTTGTGCCCGCACTAGTTTTAATAGGTTAAGGTGGGAATGCTAAGGTGTCAGTGTCAAACACAAATGTCCATGTACCATTATTATTTGTTTATATGAAATATCGTTGTCTTTTGAGTCTGATTTAAAAGGGGAGTCTGATTTAAAAGGGGAGTCTGATTTAAAACGGGAGTCTGATTTACAAGGGGAGTCTGATTTATAAGGGGTGTCTGATTTACAAGGGGAGTCTGATTTATAAGGGGTGTCTGATTTACAATGGGAGTCTGATTTACAAGGGGAGTCTGATTTACAAGGAAGTCTGATTTACGAGATGAGTCTAATTTACAAAGGAAGTCTGATTTACAATGGGAGTCTGATTTATAAGGGGAGTCTGATTTACAAGGAAGTCTGATTTACGAGATGAGTCTAATTTACAAAGGAAGTCTGATTTACAAGGGAAGTCTGAATTACAAGGGGAGTCTGATTTACAAGGGAAGTCTGATTTACGAGACGAGTCTGATTTACAAGGGGAGTCTGATTTACAAGGGGAGTCTGATTAACAAAGGGATTCTGATGTACAAGGGGAGTCTGATTAACAAAGGGATTCTGATGTACAAGGGGAGTCTGATTAACAAAGGGATTCTGATGTACAAGGAGAGTCTGATTTACAAAGGAAGTCTAATTTACAAGGGGAGTCTGATTTACAAGGGAAGTCAATTCAGGTTTTATATACATTGCATCAACTGGTATGTGTTCCTTCTTCAGCCAAAACTTGTTTGTATCATTTGTACTCGATGATATGTTCGCCTTATTTCTCTAACAACTAGGGCAGTGTGCGTTGCACTGTTGATTTTAATTTTGCGCCTGTCGGCCCAGTGCATCCGACTTCAGCATATTGCCCATTATAATATGATGGTCAATCTATGGAAGGAAGAACTGTTTTCTCAATCCACTCTTTAAATATATGGTCATCCATCTCTGCGGGGTAGCACCGATTGTCTAACGACTTTGAATGAAAAATGAGCAGCATTTTGCACCGGCCCATTACGTCTGCTACAAGCATTGCTGTCCGTTGTTACTTCCTACAAATCTGTCAATCCTTCCGTATGCATTCCTTTTCATCTGTGTGGTGAGCATAGATCCACTTTTCATGTTTTTATTCGCCAGCATGTATTCTAAAGTTGCCAGCTGCAGCCTTTGCAATTCTTCATGATGTAGATTTCGATATAATTATGCCGTTGGTTCTTCTTAGCCAAATTTTCAATTACCGCAGTGTCATTGTTTCTTTCATTACAAACATTATGCAAATTTATTTCATAATAATGTCTGCATCAAAACTATAATTTCTTTTCTTTCCTGTTGGATAATTTATTGCGCGGCCCCGTGTCTCTTCTTGAAATCTACGGCTATTTCAACAATAGTGACTCTCCTGTTGCCACGGACTAGCTGGTTGATCTGCCGTTTTACTGCGTCAGTTACCACGTTTGCTGTCTCCCACGTCGTGGCGTATCAATGGTCCACCCATTCATACACCCTCTTCTTCTTCTTCGTTCGTTCTCAATCTCCCGCTACCAAGTCATGAGCAGGGCTTTGCAAGTAGTAGGATGTAGTCCAGAGAACGGAATGCGTTGTGTCGCTAGTTTCGGTTCGACACATCCGTCTTCGACAGGACACTCTCTTCTGACTTAAACAGCTGACACTATACTGAATCTTCATTCTTCTGTAGATTTCAGAAGGTTTCACGTCTTCTGACAACAAATAACGAACAACCCTTCGATCTTCTTCAATCGTGCAAGCCGACAGTGGGGCGGCCATGATGTACACTGTTTTGCACATGCGACTACTGCTCGATCATCGCAATACGTAAATGGAGTATTAATCCAGATCCATTTTGTGTCCTGAAATAAGATTGTCCGTTGTATTTACTCAAACAAACACTTTATAATAGAATGGTTGTTACTTAACGAATGTTCCTCTTAGAACGGATTAATCGACATGACACACGATGATGTTGGTGTTCATTCCTTTCACCATTTCCTAAGATTGTTCTGTTGACAGGCACATGTCTGGGAGAATAAGAATGAACTTTCGCCAGAGTGAAACCTAGTAAGTCCAAGATTCCTAGTAGCTGACAAGTGATCTCTGTTAAGTGCTGATATTGTGTTTCAGGAGAAGCCATGAGACGAAAGCGAATCCACGGCAGCAATTGCACGGATAGAGTTTTAAAAAACATGAAATGTTATAAAGACATAAAGGCTTCTTTTTCTTCTTCTACTTTTTTTTCTTCTGTGTATGTCTATGTGTGTGTGTGTCTTGTGTGTGTGTGTCTTGTGTATGTCGTGTATGTGTCTTATGTGTGTGTGTGTGTGTGTATGTGTCTTATGTGTGTGTGTGTGTTATGTGTCTTATGTGTGTGTGTGTTATGTGTGTGTCATAAGTGTGTGTGTGTTGGGGATAAGTGTCTTGTGTGTGTGTCTCTTTCGTGTGTAAGTGTCTTGTGTGTGTCGTGTGTGTCTTAAGTGTGTGTGTGTTGGTGATAAGTGTCTTGTGTATGTCTTGTGTGTTTGTGTGTCTTGTGTGTGTGTGTCTTGCGTGTGTAAGTGTCTTGTGTGTGTGTGTGTGTGTAAGTCTCTTGTGTGTAAGTGCCTTGTGTGTGTGTGTGCCTTGTGTGTGTGTGTGTCTTGTGTGTAAGTGTCTTGTGTGTAAGTGCCTTGTGTGTGTGTGCCTTGTGTGTGTGTGTCTTATGTGTAAGTGTCTTGTGTGTAAGTGTTTTGTGTGTAAGTGCCTTGTGTGTGTGTATTGTGTGTGTTTGTCTTGTGTGTGTGTGTCTTGTGTGTGTTGTATGTCTCAGTGTCTTGTGTGTGTCAGTGTCTTGTGTGTGTGTGTGTGTCTTGTGTGTGAGTGCCTTGTGTGTGTGTGTCTTGTGTGTAAGTGTCTTGTGTGTGTCTTGTGTGTGTAAGTGTATTTTGTGTGTGTCTTGTATGTGTGTGTCTTGCGTGTGTGTCTTGCGTGTGTAAGTGTCTTCTGTGTGCAAGTGCCTTGTGTGTAAGTGTCTTGTGTATAGTGTCTTGTGTATGTAAGTGTCTTGTGTGTAAGTGTCTTGTGTGTGTAAGTGTATTGTGTGTGTGTGTTTATCTTAGGTGTAAGTGTCTTGTGTATAAGTGTCTTGTGTGTAAATGTCGTGTGTAAGTGTCTTGTGTGGGTAAGTGTCTTGTGTGTAAGTGTCTTGTGTGTTGGTGTATATTGTGTATAAGTGTCTTGTGTGTGTATTTGTCTTGCGTGTAAGTGTCTTGTATGTGTAAGTGTCTTTTATGTGTGTCTTGCGTGTATAAGTGTCTTGTGTGTGTGTGTCTTGTGTGTGTAAGTGTATTGTGTGTAAGTGTCTTGTTTGTGTGTCTTATGTGTGTAAGTGTCTTGTATGAAAGCATTTTGTGTGTGTAAATGTCTTGTGTGTGGGTCTTGTGTGTGTGTAGTGTGTATGAGTCTTGTGTGTGTGTCTTGTGTGTAAGTGTCTTGTAGGTGTAAGTGTCTTTTGTGTGTGTCTTGCGTGTGTAAGTGTCTTGCGTGTGTAAGTGCCGTGTGTGTCTGTCTTGTGTGTGTGTAAGTGTAGTGTGTGTCTGTCTTGTGTGTGTAAGTGTCTTGTGTGTGTCTTGTGTGTGTCTTGTGTGTGTGTCTTGTGTGTGGGTCTTGCGTGTGTAAATGTCTTGCGTGTGTAAGTGTCGTGTGTGTCTGTCTTGTGTGTGTAAGTGTCTTGTGTGTGTGTCTTGTGTGTGCGTGTTGTGCGTGTGTCTTGTGTGTGTGTGTGTGTGTCTTGTGTGTGTGTCTTGTGTGTGTGTCTTGATTGTGTAAGTGTTGTGTGTGTGTGTGTGTCTGTCTTATGTGTGTAAGTTTCTTGTATGTAAGTGTTTTGTGTGTGTTTCTTGCGTGTGTACGTGTCTTGTGTGTGTGTGTCTTATGTGTGTACGTGTCTTGTGTGTAAGTGTCGTGTGTGTAAGTGTCTTGTGTGTAAGTGTCTTGTGTGTGTGAGTGTTTTGTGCATCTTGTGTGTGTTTAGTGTGTGTCTGTGTGTATCGTTTGTGTGTGTGTGTGTGTGTGTGTGTGTGTGTGTCTTGTGAGTCTCTTGTGTGTATGTCTTATGTGTGTGTTTCGTGTGTGTGTGTCATGTGTGTATCTTGTGTGTGTGTCTTTTTTGTGTATCTGTGAATGTGTCTTGTGTGTGTATTGTGTGTGTGTTGTGTGTGTCTTGTGTGTGTGTGTCTTGTGTGTAAGTGTCTTGTATGTGTAAGTGTCTTTTGTGTGTCTTGCTTGTGTAAGTGTCTTGTGTGTGCGGGTGTCCTGTGTGTGTTTTTTGTGTTTGTCTTGCGTGTGTGTGTCTTGTGTGTGTGTGTCTTGCGTGTGTAAGTGTCTTGTGTGTGTGCATCTTGTGTGTGTGTCGTGTGTGTGTCTTGTGTGTGTGTCTTGCGTGTGCAAGTGTCTTGTGTGTGTATATCTTGTGTGTCTGTCTTGTGTGTAAGTGTTTTGTGTGTGTATTTTGTGTGTGTGTCTTTTGTGTGTGTCTTGTGTGTGTGTGTATTGTGTGTGTGTCTTGCGTGTGTAAGAGTCTTGTGTGTGTGTTGTGTATCTGTCTGGTATGTGTAATTGTCTTGTGTGTAAGTGTTTTGTGTGTGTCTTGCGTATATAAGTGTCGTGTGTGTGTGTCTTATGTGTGTAAGTGTCTTGTGTGTAAGTGTCTTGTGTGTAAGTGTCTTGTGTGTGTGTGTTTTGTGCATATTGTGTGTGTCTAGTGTGTGTCTGTGTGTATCGTGTGTGTGTTGTGAGTGTCTTGTGTGTATGTCTTATGTGTGTGTTTCGTCTGTGTGTGTATTGTGTGTGTGTCTTGTATGTGTGTCTTGTATGTGTGTTTTTTGTGTGTATCTGTGAATGTGTCTTGTGTGTGTGCCATATTTGTGTCGTGTGTGTGTCTTGTGTGCGTGTGTGTGTATGCGTGTGTGTGCGTGCGTGTGTATGTTGTGTATGTGTCTTGTGTGTGTGTCTTGTTTGTGTGTGTGGCGTGCATGTGTCTTGTGTGTGTGTGTCTGTGTGTGTGTCTTATGTGTGTCTGTGCGTGTCTTGTGTGTCGTGTGTTTGTTGTTTTGTGTATGTGTCTGTGTGCGTCTTGTGTGTGTGTCTTATGTGTGTCTTGTTCGTGTCTTTTGTGTGTGTAATGTATGTGTGTGTTTTGTGTGTGTCTTGTTTTTGTATGTCTCTGTGTGTGTGTTGTGTGTGTCTTATGTGTGTGTTGTGTGTGTCTTTTGTGTGTGTCGTGTATGTGTTTTGTGTGTGTGTATCTTGTGTGTGTGTGCCTTGTGTGTGTGTGTGTGTGTGTGTCCTATTTGTGTGCGTTTGGTGTGTGTCCTATTTGTGTGCGTTTGATGTGTGTATATGTCTTGTGTGTGTGTTGTGTGCGTGTGTATACGTGTCTTGTGTGTGTGTTGTGTGCGAGTGTTGTAAATCTGTGTCTTGTGTGTGTGTTGTGTGCGTGTGGTTTGTGTGTGTGTTGTGTGCGTGTGGTGTGCATATGTGTCTTTTGTGTGTGTTGTGGGTGTGTGTTGTGTGTGTGTCTTATGTGTGTGTTGTATGTGTCGTGTGTGTGTGTCATGCATGTGTTTTGTGTGTGTGTTTTGTGTGTGTGTCTTGAGTGTGTGTGCCTTGTATGTGTGTGTCCTATCTGTGTGGCGTGTATGTGTCTTGTTTGCGTTTGGTGTGTGTATATGTCTTGTGTGTGTGTGTTGTGTGCGTGTATATATGTGTCTTGTGTGTGTGTTGTGTGCGAGTATTGTAAATATGTGTCTTGTGTGTGTGTTGTGAGCGTGTGGTTTGTGGGTGTGTTGTGTGCGTGTGGTGTGCATATGTGTCTTTTGTGTGTGTTGTGTGCGCGTGGTGTGTGTATATGTGTCTTATGTGTGTGTTGTGTGCGTGCAGTGTGTGTATATGTGTATGTGTGCGTGTTGTGTGTGTGTTGTGTACGTGTAGTGTGTGTATATGTGTCTGTGTGTGTGTGTCCTTTGTGAGTGTATATTGGGTGCGTGTGTATATGTGTCTATGTCTGTGTTGTGTGCGTGTCGTGCGTATGTATGTGTCGGTGTAATTGTGTGGTTTGTGTGTGTATGTGTCTGTCTGTATGTGTCGTGTGTATGTCTTGTGTGCCTGTGTGTGTGTCTTCTGTGTGGGTGTACGATAAACATATAAAGCGGATGTGCTTGTTTGAAAAGTAACGAGTATATGTGTGTCTTTGTGTGCTCAAAGTATAAAGTGTACGTTTTTAAGAGATAAAGTGTGTGTTTGTGTGTTTGTGTATGTGTGTTTGTATGTGTGTGTATGTGTGTGCGTGTGTGTATGTGTCTGTGTGCATACGTATGTACGTTCAAGAGATAAAATGAATCATATTTGAGAGATAAAGTAAGTATGAGTTTGAGAGATAAAGTAAGTATTTGAGAGATAAAGAAAGTGTATTTGAGAGATAATGTAAGTGTGTTTGAGAGATAAATTAAGTGTTTTTTAGAAACAAGGTAAGTGTATTTGAGAGATAAAGTAATGGTATTTTAGAGATAAAGTAAGTCTGTATCTGAGAGATAAAGTAAGTCTGTATTTGAGACATGAAGTTTGTGTGGGTGTAAGTGTGTGTGTTTGATAAATAAAGTACGTGTGTTTGTGAGTGTGTATGTTCAAGACATAACGTGTATGTTTACTTGAGATATAAAGTGTTTGTGAGTATGTGTGTTTCAGCCAAATAGTGCATACGTAATTGGTAAATAAATTGTTCGCATGTTTCAGCGATAAAGTCTATGCCTATTGGAGAGATACACGTCTATGTGTTTGTGTAAGTATGTGTTTAAGACATAATGTTAAAGTGTATTTCAGAGGCAAGTATGTGCGTAACTAAGACATAAGTGGAGTGTGCACTTGAGAGATAAATTGGCTTTGCATTTGATAGATACAGTCTGTATGCATTTGATATATAAACTGTGTACGTATTTTAGAGATAAATTGTACGCATTTTTTTTAGATGAATTGTGTGTGCGAAGGAGAGAGAGAGTGAGAGAGAGAGAGAGAAAGAGAGAGAGAGAGAGGGGAGAGAGAGAGATAAAGAGGGACAGAGCGAGAGTAAGAAAGAGTGGATTTAACAGAAAAGCATTCTTTTAACATGCTATTCAAGCTATCTGGCGTAAGACACCCAATGAGGAAGGTTAAATATATTTTCTAGTTACAACTTATTATTGGCGTTCCTGCAAAATACTGCCATAATTCACAGATAGAAAAAGAAGCAGACAAATTGTGTGAACATAGCAGAGAATATGTTACCCATTCAGCTAAAACCCACTCTCCAATAAGAGAAAAATGTTAAAAAAAGCATATTTTGACAGCTCTCGAAGTTAACATTTCCTTGACAACTCATTCTTTGGAAAAGAATAGAAAGCCAGTGCCCACAAAATATCTCCTGTATATCAAGTCGAGAAAAGCGTCTCTGGCAACCAATCGATGAGCTCAACTCGCAGCCATTATTATAGCGTCACTAGCTACCAATCGATACAGTTAACTCTTTGCAATTATAATCTTCCCCTACGGCATTTCCATCGATGAATTATATTAAAAAATGGACTGCATGTACTTGCTATGAAGTTGAATGTTTATAATTATAAACATAACAGATTCTTCATATTGCATTTATTCGACATAGGATACGATTACTGGCAAAAAATGTAATCTAAGCCTAAGGACTTTGTGTCATCTTCAGTGATTTGCTGTTATTTTACTATGGAGTATAGAGGCAATTTGTTCTGCTTGTGGCTCAGTTTCTTCAAGATGGGGACAGCCCGGTATTAACCCATCACTTCATGTCGTCTCTAACGACAGGCCAGGCAGGTTAAAGTGTTGCTATGACGTGCTCCTCATCCTAGATTTCGGTAACACACTCTGGTATTTGTATTATAAGAGTACACATATATGTTATTATGTAGTATATATATATATATATATATATATATATATATATATATATATATATATATATATATATATATATATATATGACAAAGAAACAAATACATGTCTGTTTGTCCGTCTTGCTAAACAATTTGTAACTGTAAGCTGTAATTTGCACAGATCATTTTGTCTGGAATTCCAGGTCGATGAAACACTTCTCAGTACGTTATGCTGCTCTTTCATGAGTTATTTAACAATTAAATCCCTCCAACGATGAGCTATAGCAGCGTAAAAACTGCGCACATGATCCTGTCTCAACATTTCCAAGTGAACGCACTATTTTCTGCTCGCTGCATCAATCTCTTACCGAGTATGTGACGTCATAACAGGCAAGAAGAAACTGCAGTAAAAGTGCGCTAATGTAGTCATCCTCGTCGTGCAATCTAGGATGTCCACCTTGCACTGGATGTCTACATTATTGTTCGTGATCGTGGAGAACATCTAAGTTCCGTGCAATCGGTAAGTAAGGCTAGTATGTATATATATATATATAAATATATATGCACTTATGCAAATACATACATACATGTTGTTGTTTACGAATGCCCACAATGAGTAGGTTACTCGTCTGTGTCCCCTGAAGAGAACATTAATTGGCGAGTTGCAGTAGCTTTCCTTGCATCCCGAGCGTGCTGTTGAAGGTAGACCGAGGTCCTCAAGGCGGTTTTGCTATGCTTGGTTTCATCTCTGAGTTACTCACTACTATGGGGATCACGTCGTTCCATCACCTCGTTAGCCAGGCTGCCATGAGAACAGCCTGTATCCAGGTAGGGCTACAAGGAAGCCAAGGTGAGGGTCTTGGTCAATATGTTTTTCCTGACCCTGTCTAACATGTCTTATCAGTATATTTTGCCTGACCAGACGTTAGTCTTCCTCCCCACATACATGATTATATCTGAACATGTCCCATAAGCGTATCCAAGAAACAATCCTGACTCCTTTGAAAGAGATGCTTTTACACACACACATATATACATACACACACATACATATAAATACACACATATACACAGATACATACACACCCACACATATATGTGTGGAGGTCTGTTCCAGAAGAGGAAGGATAGGCCCAATGCATCCTTATACGTATCTTATAAGACGATTTTAAAGTTCTATGCAATGGGTTTGCAACATCATCATGAAAAAAGCCATTGCTACAGAAATTATCTATCTGCAGAAGCGCAAAGTGATTATGTGCATGATATGTGTACGATGCTACCAGTTATAGTCTTATCTTCCACGAGGAGCAGAGTATAGGAAAACAGTGAACATGTAAAAACAATTGTCACAACCCACAAAAGCTAGTTCCAATTGTCAAAGTGGTCAACGTAACAAGAGAAAGATTGAATAAGGCAGCGCACCATGATTTTCAGACTCTTTCCCTAGACGCGCCAGAAGACAAACCTCAATTAGCCAAGTTTGGCCATGTCTACAGAAGGAGAGAAGATCGACTGGTCTGACAATAACCGGAAGTATGGAGTGAGGAATTTACACCCACAGGACGACTACAAATCCGCCAGGGGGATAGCATGATACAGTCCCCGGGAGACCGAGCACCGGAGTAGAATCATTGGCCAATTGGAAGATATCAGACGTTGTTCGAGGATACACGTGCAGAGTTAACTTCTGACGGACGTTACTGCGGTGGTAGGTGACAGTTGCTCTTCGTGCAAATCAAGCGTACTTGAGAAGGTGGATCAGGCTTCCTCTTGGCTGTGGGGCAATGCAAGGCCCCTCTGAAAGCTCACCACTATGGGGATTACAGTGTCAGTCCCCAACCTGTTGGCCAGACTGATGTATTAGTTTGTTCACAGGAAAACTCGGGGACGACAGGTGGGGATCTCGATCAGGAAGTATCACCTGGCCACAGGTGTCGCACCAACAGACACCAGATGGAATAACCTAGCGATCTATGTGTCAAACCTCTGTGGCAAACCTCTATGGCAATATGCTGTACCGAACCTATATGGCAAACTGATGTAGCAAACCTCTATGGCAAATCTCTATGGCAAACCGCTGTGGCAAACATCTATGGCAAACCTCTATGGCAAACATAAGTAGTAAACATATGTGGCAAACCTCTGTGATAAACCTGTGGGGCAAATCTCTTTGACAAAACTACTATGGAAAACATTTGTGACAAACATTTGTAGCAAATCTCTGTGACAATTTTCTGTGGCAAACCTCTGCGCAAAACCTCGACAAAAGACATCAGTAGGAACCACTTAGCCAAACCTATGTAGGAAGTCTCTATGACTAACATATGTGCAAACCTATGTGGTTAACCTCTATGGCAAACATATGTAGCAAACCGCTATGCAAACCTCTACGACAAATATATATGCAAACATCTTTGACAAACATATGTGGAAATCCCCTATGACAAACATCTATGATAAACCTCTGGATCCGTTGGGATCTTATTGCAGGGAAAGAAGTAAACATAAACACGCGAACATACGACTACTCTAAGGCAGATGTTAAGAGGATGAAAGAGGCAGCGAACCACATAATCTGGAATGATATTGTCGTAGGAACAGATGTTGAACAGGAGTGGGAGAGTTTTAAAACAGTTCTAGAAACGCTAAAAGAGGAATGTGTCCCATGTAGGGAGGTAAACCCAAAGCGTAAAAAGTGGATAACTAGATTTGTAGTGAAATGTAGAAGAGCGAAAAATAAAGCATGGAAAAAATATATAGAGGCAGGTAAATCAAAAGAAACATATGTAAAATATTTGGACAAGCAAAACATATCTCAGAAAGCGAATAAAATACCAAAATAATACTTCGAAAAAAAACTTGCTCAAAGGATCAAGACTGACAGTAAAAGCTTCTTCTCTTATGTTAGAAATAAACAAAGAACGAAAGACAAAGTAGGCCCTCTCATAGACAGTACAGGGAAAATAATTAGTGAGAATAGGGAGGCAGCTAATCTACTCAATCAGTACTTTGGCACAGTCTACACAAAAGAGGACTTCTCCAAGATCCCAGAGCCTATAAATATTTTTCAAAGAGACATGGATACAGCGGGATTAAGATTCATCTGTATTACAGAGGAAATGGTTTTTAAAAAATTGGAGGGGTTGAAAGTGAATAAATGTCCAGATCCAATATGGAACATAATTACAGAATGGGAGAAAACAATATTAGAAAGATAGATAAGGAAAGGGACCTAGGGGTTATAATATATCATACAGGTAAGGTGAAGGAGCAAGTTAAGGTAGCAGTGAAAAAGGCAAATGCAATGTTAGGTATGATAAAAAGAAATATTAAACATAGGAGCAAGGAAGTGATCGTCAAACTGTATAAAGCTTTAGTTAGACCTAGATTGGAGTACTGTGTACAGGTGTGGGGGATATAAACATGCTGGAAAGAATACAAAAAAGAGCGACAAAGATGATAGTGGGATTCCAGAATTACAGTTATGAGGAACGACTCAGAAAAACCGGCCTACAGTGTCTCGAAGAGAGAAGAACTCGTGGTGACAATACAGGTTTATAAGATGATCAGAGGAATGGATAAATTAGACTATAACAAGTTTTTTAAAATATAGCCACCTTCAATAATACGAGGGCATAGCTACAAGCTGACTAAAGAGAGGTCCAGATTAGATATTAGGAAATATTTTTTTAGTCAGAGAGTGGTGTCTGCTTGGAATGCATTGCCAGGGCAGGTAGTGGAGGCAGGGACAGTTAATGCATTTAAGAATAAACTGGATGCGCATAGCTTTTAGAACAAGGTGATGTAAATGTAACTGGTTGTATACAGACTCTGCAGGGTCTTCTAAACCAGTATAAAGACGTTAAGTTAAGTTAAGCCTCAATGAAAAACCTAATGGACAATCCCCTATGACAATCCTCTCTGTGACAAACCTCTATGACAAACCTCATTGGCAAACCTCTATGGCAAACCTCTACATCCTATACTAAAAGAGGATCTACTAAGTAAGTCAGAGCATACATTTAACGGCTTCAGTATCGACTCTTCAGACTAGGATGAAACTGCATCTTTACATTTAGATCTACACGTCAACATACAATTTACTACCTAGATAACAACTAGTTGCAATTGTATCAATGTTAACATTCTGAAATCACATTATAAATAACAACGCATATCAGGTTGACGATACCTATCAATAACAAAGGTAAATCATCACTCCAACGACTACAATTACTCCTGATGGTATAAATGTACAGCTTCGACTACGATTACTATTAAGTGTACAGTTTCCGCCAAGTATCCCACTTCAGAGTCACGTGGACTGCACGTTCCTATGCCGATTAAGAGAAGATTGCATTAACAATTATGTGGATCAGCACGACAAAAATGGCGGAGAAATGTCTCTAGTTGTGAATGCACACAAATGTACAATGAACCAATTTCATTGGTTGTGGCATATTGTACGCGTGAGCAGGCAAATCGAGCAGACAAACTAGCATATTAATTAACAAGATATCGGTCACTGTATTTTAACAATGGTTCTCAAATTGTGTGACATTGCAGATCACAATGGTTAAAATCAATAATAAATGTAGCGATGTCTAATCTAATGTTTTTCGGTATTTGTGTGTTTTACAACTTTACTTTCCTTAATTTACTTTACTTTTGTAATGCACTCCCTTCACTTTAAATATTTTACCTTAACTCATCATCATGTAGCATGTCCTTTATTGAACGTAGACCTATCACAGTCTGTCTGAAAAGTACTGTTTCCATTGCCAAAACTCCAGCCTCCACCACAGCCATACCCAGGTATTCCTGGATATCTTGGTGCCATCGTCGTCTCCGCCTACACCTGTTTCTTTTACCTGGCACCATACCTTCCATCACTGTTCTCTCAAGACCGCGGTGTCTCTTGATGTGACCAAAGTATTTAAATTATCTGACCAAAATGGTTAACCAGTTATCTTTTATGTTTAACTCTTGCAGGATGTCTATATTTGTCTTTTTCTCCGTCCAGGGTATTCTGAGGAACTTCCTGTAATATTTTGACTCATAGATTTGATTCTTAACTACGTTAATTTAATTAGTAATTTCATTATTTATCTTTAATTACTTCAAAAAGTTTAATTTAATGGCTGTAACAAAATTACTTTTCTGTAGTTAGTTTCAAAGTTGACTACTATACCTAAATATTTTAATGTAATAACTTTAAATTACGTATATTAACCAAAATACAATATTCTATTTACTTTAAACTAATTTACTTATTTTACTTATTATAAATTACGTATTTTAATTTGTTGGCTTTAATATACATTAATTTGATATGCTTACTTAATTTACCTCAACTTACTGCCTTTAAATTTTTACTTTACTTAACTTCTGTTAATTTAAGAGCCAAGTAGGTATAACATTAGTGCTAGACCTCATCAACAAGCATCAGACCAAATGATTCGACCAGGTGACACGTCAAACACCAGATAGTAGCCCTCAAAAAGCAATACAGATACAATGGATACAAAGCCAAGGACCAACACCGTAAAAAATAGATAGTGTACGAAGCACATACCTCTTCATAACCTGACGCTGAAAGGCACAAGTACATACTATGGCCCGGTCAAGAAACCTCTTTATAACCTGACACTGAAAGGCACACGCACATACTATGGCCCGGTCAAGAAACCTCTTCATAACCTGACGCTGAAAGGCACAAGTACATACTAGGGTCTAGTCAAGAATCCTCTTCATAACCTGACGCTGAAAGACACAAGTACATACTAGGGTTTAGTCAAGAAACCTCTTCATAACCTGACACTGAAAGGCACAAGCACATACTAGGGCCCGCTCAAGAAACCTCTTCATAACCTGACACTGAAAGACATAAGCACATACTAGGACCCGGTCTAGGAACCTCTTCGTAACCTGACGCTGAAAGGCACAAACACATACTAGGGCTCGTCAAGAAACCTCTTCATAACCTGACGATGAAAGGCGCAAGTAGGGCAAAAAGCGAAAAGTAACGATGTTAATTTGCTTTAATTTGCCTACTTTAACTTTTTTTAGTTTAATTTACTCAATTTAAACTATTCACTTTAATTGTTAATTAATTTACATACTTTGGTTTATTTTATTTTATTTATTTTATTTTATTTATGTCCTTTAATATACTTGTTTTATATTTACCAACTCGGATTTACTTAATTTAATTTGTTTACTGTAGTTTACTTACTTTAATACGTTTACTTTGATTTACTAATATGTCTTTGATTTCTATAATGTAATGTGTTTACTTTAATTAACTCATTTTATTTATTTATTTTAATAATTACTTTTGTTTATGTACTGTAATTTACTTAAATTTACTGGTTAAATTAAGTTACGTTAATTAATTACTTTAGTTTAACTTAATTTGCATAGTTTATTTTACTAACCTATATTTGTTTACTTTCATTTACTTAGTTTTATTTATTTTCTTTAATGACTTTAATTTACGGGTATTTACTGTAACTTACTAAAAAAATTGTTTACCTCAATTTACTTACATTAGTCTATTTACTTAAGTCGTTGTTATAGTCTGCTTGGCATGTCACAGTGACCCTGTAACAAATATTGCAAACGGGAAACCTCACATACGACTCAAGACTAAAAGAGTAAATGACTCTTTTTCAAGGAGATGGTTAGAAGAATTCTAAAATACCTTGATTCTGTAGGGATATGTAGATATAATACCAAGAGGCTTATATCCGGGATGTAAGCTAAGGAAGAAAACTCTCATGATGATGATGCTGTCAGACGGTTCAGGCTTGCTTAGCCAGTCTGCTGATGTCAGCTGGGATTCTCTGCGCTCGTAAACATGGCGGAGGTTATCATTCAAAAGTTCGACTGCCCATTTTTCAATTTTTCTCTATTTTTTTTGTTTTATTTTTTGTTTTTGTTTCACTTCTCATTTGGAACGTTCGAATAGTTTGATGGTTAGAATGTTTGTTTCAGATAGAGAGGGGGTAAGTTCGCGCTTCGGTCGTGGCAGACTCGAGAGGGGGTAAGTTCGCGCTTCGGTCGTGGCAGACTCGAGAGGGGGTAAGTTCGCGCTTCGGTCGTGGCAGACTCGAGAGGGGGTAAGTTCGCGCTTCGGTCGTGGCAGACTCGAGAGGGGGTAAGTTCGCGCTTCGGTCGTGGCAGACTCGAGAGGGGGTAAGTTCGCGCTTCGGTCGTGGCAGACTCGAGAGGGGGTAAGTTCGCGCTTCGGTCGTGGCAGACTCGAGAGGGGGTAAGTTCGCGCTTCGGTCGTGGCAGACTCGAGAGGGGGTAAGTTCGCGCTTCGGTCGTGGCAGACTCGAGAGGGGGTAAGTTCGCGCTTCGGTCGTGGCAGACTCGAGAGGGGGTAAGTTCGCGCTTCGGTCGTGGCAGACTCGAGAGGGGGTAAGTTCGCGCTTCGGTCGTGGCAGACTCGAGAGGGGGTAAGTTCGCGCTTCGGTCGTGGCAGACTCTTCTGTAGATTATCATTTTAGATGTATACTTGATTGGAGCAAGATATCACCCGAAAGCTGGGAAATGACTGCTCATGGTCTGTTGGGAGGAGCATAGGGGCTGCGGACGTTCGCAGAGGCGTCTGGCTGCATACAAAAGAGAGCGACTGAAGAAATATGGGGACACCAGGCAAGCCTGCCTCCTGGGCATGGTTGCACGTTATGTGGCAGTTTGGCTTTTACAGCCATAGCTGATAGTGTCGAAATACAGAAGGCAGAGCTGGAGAAAGCTGGCAGAGTGCACAGCGCTTGGTCTTGGGAGACTGAGACGCCTATGCTGATCATGATGAAATGGGTTAATGCCTTTTGTAAAGTCTGGGAAGACAGGACAGCGATGTCTAGTTCAGTCATGACTGGTTATATAATGATGCGACCTTGGAATGGAAGCACTCTACTGAGGTCTTCGTTGTCTATAGCCTTGCGGCTCTGTCGTTTCACTGCTCGGGGGTTGCTAAAGCTTAACAACACATATTATGGTGGCGCTTCAGGGTACATCTCCAGTTGGATAGGAATGCAGCTTTGCCTTCCCAGGATGTCAGGATCAAGCCGAGCGTTTTCATAACCTGCACACACATACATACACACATACATACACACACATACACACATACAGACACATATACACACATACGCACATACACACATACAGACACACACACATCCGCACACATACACACACATAAACACACAAATACACACACATACAAACACACACACATACGCACATATACGCACACATACACACACATACACACACATACACACAAATACACACACATACACACATACGCACAGATACGCACATATACACACACACATAGACACACATACACACACATACACACACATACACACATATACACAAATACACACATATACACACATTTACACACATACACACATATACACACATTTACACACACATTTACACATATACACACATTTACACACACATTTACACATATACACACACATATACATACACATATATACACATACACACATATACACACGCATTTACACACATACATACACACACACATACACACACATATCCACACACATATACACACACACACATATATACACACACATATACACACACATACACACACACCTTTGAACCCCAGTTATGGTCGATGGATAGACCATCAGCCTACTGTCCTAAAAGAATACCATTGTAGATGCGACATTTCTCACGCGACAAATCGTCGATGATGTGAACGTGCGACGTAGCCTAAAGCGACGACATTGTACAAGGAAGTATATAACGCTTCATCAGTATTGATAGTCTAGTCAATTAGATCAGGGAAGGTGTTCGCCTCGGGTGTTGGAGGTTGCAGGTGCAAATCACAGCGGTGTTTTTTTTTACGTAGACTATCGGTAAAAATGTTTTTTTAATTTTTGTTTAATTTAATGTGTTTGCCTCACTAGTTTATACTCGCGGGGACGCGCCTGTTCCACACCAGACCGTAGTCAATTACGTGATATTAAAAGACATAACTCAGTGCTTGGATGCATGTGTGCGTATGTGTGTACCTTTGCTAGATTTGTGCGCTCTCAGAAGCCAGACCAACCAAAGTGCAATGGAAGGGTTTCACCCTGAAGGCGCGTGTGCAAGTTGTGATTGTTGGACAGAGTCAAATGAAATAAGAGTGTGGTTGTTGGACAGTGTCAAATGAAATAAGAGTGTGTGGACAGAGTCAAATGAAATAAGAGTGTGGTTGTTGGACAGAGTCAAATGAAATAAGAGTGTGGTTGTTGGACAGAGTCAAATGAAACAAGAGTGTGGTTGTTGGACAGGGTCAAATGAAATAAGAGTGTGGTTCTTAGACAGAGTCAAATGAAACAAGAGTGTGGTTGTTGGACAGAGTCAAATGAAATAAGAGTGTGGTTGTTAGACATAGTCAAATGAAATAAGAGTGTGGTTCTTAGACAGAGTCAAATGAAATAAGAGTAAGTGGTAAGAAGAGAGGAGTCTTCCACAGAGAAAAAAATGTCCCCTAATCTCTGA
Source organism: Ariolimax columbianus (assembly GCA_036924085.1). NCBI lineage: Eukaryota > Metazoa > Mollusca > Gastropoda > Stylommatophora > Arionidae > Ariolimax > Ariolimax columbianus. The sequence goes on from JAVGWX010000019.1 coordinate 56,960,922, forward strand.
GTAGTGATATCAGCCACCCGTGTTTTGTGGAGCGCAAGTTCAAAACTCCTTGGCAGTTGGACAACGAAAAGAGTAGTTTTAAGTCCCCCTCAATTAAAGTTAAGAAGAAGCTTGACCTTTATATAACATCGTTTCTTATAACCGCTATATGTTTGGCTGTTATAAGTTTCTTGGCAAGTGGGTAGTACGGTATGTTCTCATTACCTTCCGCAAGTGGAGAAGTAATTGCTTGAGATAAAATTGTCTACCAAACTCGACACAGTGAGAATCGATCCCGGTGCGTTGGTAGTGTGAATGCGGAGCCAGTTTCATCCCTTGGCCACGTAGCCTCCTTGTCGGCCACTGTTCAGGCTAACAATTAAGTTAAAAAATAGACTCCGATTATTCTATGTATTCTAGTCCCACATATATGTCGCAAAAAGGAGACTGTAACACAAAAAGGGGACTGTAACACAAAAAGGGGACTGTAACACAAAAAGGGGACTATAATACAAAAAGGTGACTAACACAAAAATAGGACTGTATCACAAAAAAGGGACTGTATCACAAAAAAGGAACTGTAACACAAAAAGGGACTGTAACACAAAAAGGGGACTGAAACACAAAAAAGGAACTGTAACACAAAAGGGGGACTGAAACACAAAAAAAGAACTGTAACACAAAAAGGGGACTGTATCACAAAAAGGGGACTGTATCACAAAAAGGGGACTGTAACACAAAAAGGGAACTGAAACACAAAAAGGGACTGTAACACAAAAAAGGAACTGTAACACAAAAAGGGGACTGAAACACAAAAAGGGACTGAAACACAAAAAAGGAACTGTAACACAAAAAGGGAACTGTAACACAAAAAAGGGACTAACACAAAAAAGGAACTGTAACACAAAAAGGGAACTAACACAAAAAGGGGACTAACACAAAAAAGGAACTGTAACACAAAAAGGGAACTGTAACACAAAAAGGGAACTGTAACACAAAAAGGGGACTGTAACACAAAAAGGGAACTGTAACACAAAAAGGGGACTGAAACACAAAAAGGGACTGAAACACAAAAAAGGAACTGTAACACAAAAAGGGAACTGTAACACAAAAAAGGAACTGTATCACAAAAAGCGGACTAACACAAAAAAGGAACTGTAACACAAAAAGGGAACTAACACAAAAAGGGGACTAACACAAAAAGAGGACTGTAACACATCAGGTCTTGGTTATCTGGTTATCGGGACGGCATAGATGGCGCCTAACAGGATGTGGGTCTACTTTGCTCTAATTTACTAACCACCACCACCAGTCCCAAAATTAAACAATCGTATATTTTATTCTTAATCGTAACAGATACTGGGATTGACCTGGCAAGACAATGACGGATTTTTCGCCAGCGAAAAACGATATGAAACAAATGAGGTCACACCTCCCTACCACGTCTAACGACACAAGTGGAGTAACGATAGATATATAGAAAATTAAATTCTCTTTACATTTCACATCTCATAGATTCATAATTGATTTTGAAATACTGATGTAGTTATTCATTTGGCGTAGCCAGTTGGCTGTATTGCAATGGTTGTCATAAACATGTTTACCTGTTCAAATGTCGGAACAAATCAGTTATTTAGTGAAACTATATTTAAACTTTTTTAAATACAGTTTTCTACCACTATTTGTGCTGAAACTGTAACAAGAGCATACTGTCGTGGAAGCTGCTGATAATCAACAACTAACAAGAACTTCAAAGATCAAACAGTACGCAGGACAGAAAAAAAACAAGCACCCTTTGAAAATGTGAATTTTGTTATTAAATAGTTGGTGCCTTTTTTATAGCACACCCGCACGCGAGAGCACACACACCAACACACACAACTAATGGGTATGCCATTCAAATGCCTGCATTCTGCGATGAATGTCAACTGGTCGACATCCTTCCGCTGTTAGAACCCGATCAACTCTGGACAGATTCCGTATCACACCCGCCATGTTTTCGTCAGCTGTGAAAACTATGAGTCGGAAGATAATGAAATTTTGCAAATATGACGGTTGGTATGTACTCTTTACAGCAGACGTGACGAAATCATGTGCATCGTACGCATGTTCACTTGTGGCAGTTTGGTTCGGTTTCATGTGAACACGCCTCGTAAATCAATATGCAGCCAAGCAATAGAAACTATTAGAAGGTCACATGTGGTGACGAGAATCTACAATGTAAAAGTAATTCTGTTAGTTACAGGTGGTGACAAGGGTCTACAGTGTAACAGTAATTCTCTTAGTTACAAGTCACGTTAGCGATTGGATGCTCATGAACACATCTTAACATCAACAGTTTACAGCCGCTTACCTCCCCTTGAATATTCTCTACCTGTCAACGTGCTCTCAGGGGAGGTAATTAGCAAGTGATGAACACTTATCCAGTTAATGGCATGTAGGATTATCTGCCCTCCCACTGTCTCATATGCCACTCAAGTTAAAAAAAATATAATGGGGCAGACATCAGAACTGATACAAACAGTTTTTCTTTGTGTTTTTTTTCACTTGAGGTAATGTCTCTTTATGCTTCTTGTGCTTTTCAAAGAAAGCAATGTCTTATGTGCCCAAGGCTTGCCAATAAGTTTTACAAATAAGAGCTGGATTTACGATGCACTTATTTAAGAATTCAAACAAAAATATGCCGCTGAGCTACGCGAAGAAGCATACAACTTAAAACTCACAATAACTTTTATTTTTATGTGAGGACAAGCCAGGCAATAAAGTCGTCGATAAAACTTTGATCTGTCTTCAGTTTCATTCTTAGCGATAACGAGAGAAGCCAAATAGATGCAAAGTGCGTAAGGAAAGAAACGCACGCAGCATTTACATAGATCGTTTGCACGTAGTATACATACATACGTACATACATACGCAGGCACATACATACATGCATACATGCATAAATGCATACATACATGCATGCATACATACATACATACACACATAAATACATACATACACACATACATACATACATACATACATACATACATACATACATACATACATACATACATACATACATACATACATACACACATACATACATATATACACACATAAAAGGAATCAAATGTATTGTGACTAGAAAAATATTTTCTAGATGGTCAAGTCTATGGCGGAAATATACGTAATTATTTCAGACATGAACTTGATGAGACGAGATGAGCCTAATATAGACGGCAAGTTTGTAAGAGGCAGGTGTGGTTGTTGAGGGTACAGGTGTGTTGTGACTAAAGAAGGCTGGAATGTACGTCAATTTTGTGAAGGAAATACATGTGAGAGTTTGATGACGAGGTAAGTGTAAAGCGTGAGAGTTTGGTGACGAGCTAAGTGTAAAAGGTGATAATTTGGTGACGAGGAAAGTGTAAAATGTGAGAATTTGGTGACGAGGTAAGTGTAAAAGATGACGACAAGTTTGTAAAGGAAATACATGTGAGAGTTTGGTGACGAGGTAAGTGTAAAAGGTGAGAGTTGTGTGACGAGGTAAGTGTAAAAGGTGAGAGTTTGGTGACGATGGAAGTCTAAGACTTGCCGCGATATTTATGAAGAAATTAGATGTGGTTATTTGACGGGAAAGACGAAGAATATGTGTTCCCCACGGAGCAGCGGGTAACCACTTAAACATTGCATATTAGAGACAGCATTACAACATACAAAAGGCGTAGATGATTTTTTGTTTATTTCGACTGCATCAAATCAAACTTTTACACGGCAAACAGGGAAATGTCGTTACAATACAAAAATTGTCGGTTGAGATCAAGTGTCTGAGTTTTTTTAAGAATTGGGGGGTGCATTTCCCTACCCAGTCGTCATGTCGTCAGTAAAAATAAGCTACGTACACATTTACTCAGGCAGACATAACTTAACATAACTTAACTTCTTTATACTGGTTTAGAAGACTCTGCAAAGTCTGTGTACAAACAGTGTTATTTACATTTCCTTGCTCTAAGATTTTTGCGCATCCAAAATATTCTTAAATGCATTTATTGTCCCTACCTCCACTACCTCCTGTGGCAATTAATGTTAAACATTCACCACTCTCTGACTAAAAAATATTTCCTAATATCTAATCTGGACCTTTCTTTAGCTAATTTGTAGCTGTGCCTTCTTGTTCTTGTAGGTGGTTATATTTTGAAAACGTGTTATAGTCTTTTTTATCCTTTCCTTTGATTATCTTATAAACCTGTATTACGTGACAACGAATTCTTCTCTTTTCTAGACACTGTAGGCAGGTTTTTCTGAGTCTTTCCTCATAACTGTAATACTGGAATCCCACTTTCAGACTTTCCACTCTTCTTTGTATCGTTTCCAGCATGTTTATGTCCCCTCTACCATAAGGACTCCACACCTGTACACAGTACTCCATTATAGGTCTAACTAATGCTGTATACAGTTTGACTATCACTTCCTTCCTCCTCTGTTTAATATTTCTTCTTATCATACCTAACATTGCATTTTCTCTTTTCACTGCTACCTGGACTTGCTCACTGACTTTACCTGTATGATCTATTATAACCCCTAGGTCCCTTTCTTTATCTATCTTTCTAATATTATTTACCCCCATTATATAATTATGTTCCATATTGGATCTACCCTTGTGGATGACTGTACATTTATCTACATTAAATTCCATTTGCCAGCTTACAGACCATTCTAAGATTGTATCCAAATCCGACCTCAATATAACCATTATGCGTTAGACTGAGACACTACTGCATAGTTTTGTGTCTTCAGCGAATTTTGCAATCATGTATCCGATATCAATGTCCAAATCATTTATATATATCGAGAACAAAATATGAGGGCGTGGAGACTGGAGATCGAACCTAGTCTCTTACCAGTGACAGATAATCACTCTAATGGACCTGCCACTCGCACTCCTTGTTTAAACGACATTAAACCCTCAAAGAGGATCGCAAAAGAGTAACATAAAAACTATATTTCCTTTCGACATTTCTCAACCTAGTGCCATCATCTTCGTCATTTCCGCACAAGCTTCCCCATTTTGGAATAATGCCTGCACCAGATGAGCTTAATGACTCTGTCCACTTAAGCGTACTGTTTAAACAGAGAGAGATAAATACTTAGCATTGATAAAAGTCAACGCAAGCTACGAATCCACCTAATACCAGTCGACATTCCCATCCTGTTTGTCTTTAGACAAAAGGTGGCCACCAAAGGGAAGCAATTTTAATTACGGTTGTGACTGTACGGACTTTTATCTGTGTACTGGCTGCCACTTAGTCCTATTCCAGAGATGGGTTCTCCAGCATTTCTCTAGTGACTTTGTTTGGGCAGGAATTAAAATCTTCAAGTCTCCTGCTTTCTGTAGAAAGACCCAGCAACAGAAAATGCTACAAGTCTTCATTGAAATTAGATTTCCTGTGTGTAGCTCTCGCTTAGATCGAATCGATCTCCAACTTTGTTGATTTGTGTGTGTTGTTTACCAACGTTTAACTGCTCTATTCAAGTACGATGCACAAGTTAAACATGGCTGGCTGCAGAATTTGGGAAGGTATTTAGATGTTAAATATATTATGTAAAGGTAGTAACACTACTGGCAGTGTTGTCTAGGATCAAGTGTTAAGGACGTTGTTTTATCAGGCTCGCCGGACGAGGGGATGGACTGTTCCAATATCTCGCTGCATGTTTTTCACTAACAGTAAGGTAGGAACATGTTTACAACTAGGTTAGCAGGAGCGTTAGGATAACGGAGTTCGAACCTGATGGCTTTGCTGTGAGAACTGAGAGCTCGATCACCCAGGTTATAACATGGGAGACAGGAAATTGAAAGGTGGGGGGGGGGGGTGCTAATTGGTGTGTTTGGTGTAATGAGAGAGAGAGAGAGAGAGAGAGAGAGAACGAGAGGGAGACCCAACGCGAGAGAGAAAGAGAGCCGACTCGAGAAAGGAAACGATAGAGAGAAAGAGAGACAGAGAAAGAGAAGGACACAGAGCCAACGCGAGAGAGAGAACGAGAGAAAGAGAGAGACAGAGCCAACGGGAAAGAACGAGAGAGAGAAAGAGAAAGAGAGAAAGACAAAAATATAGAGAGAGAATAAGACATGAGGAACGAGAGAGAGAGGGACAAAGAAGAGCACGAGAGAAGAAGAACGCGATAGAGAACGAGAGAGATAAAGAGGCAAAATGAGAGAGAACGAGACAGAACGAGAGAAAGAGATAGCGAGAGAGAGAGAGAGAGAATAAGAGAAATAGAGAACGAGAGAAAGAGATAGCGAGAAGAGAGATTAAGTGAACGAGAAAGGGAGAGAACGTGAGAAAGAACGAGAGAACGAGAGAAAGACGGAACGAGAGAAAGAGGGAACGGGAGAAAAAGATAGCGAGAGAGAGATTAAGAGAACGAGAAAGAGAGAGAAACAAGAGAGAACGAGAGAAGTAGAGAACGATAGAACGAGATAGGGAGAGAGATTAAGAGAACGAGAAAAAGAGAGAAAGAGAAAGAACGAGAGAAAGATAGAGCGACAGAAAGAGAGAACGAGAGAAAGAGATGGCGAGAGAGATATTAAGAACACGAGAAAAGGAGAGAATTAGAGAAAGAGAGAACGAGAGAAAGGATGAGAGAAAGAACGATAGAGAGAAAGAACGAGAGAGAGAGAGAACGAGAGAGAAAGCTAGAGAAAGAGAAAGAGTGAGAGAGAAAACAAGAGAAAGAGAGAAAGAGGACGTATCTTTCGTAGCCGGTTTCAGTGACTCTCCTTACATCTCGAAGTGTACTTTAGACAGAGAACAGTAAACTACAATGCAATTTTCCTGGGTAATCTCACTGATATGGGAATTACAGTGACAACCCCACCTCGGTGGCCAGACTGCTGCCACACATTCTGCTACCAGGTATTCGAACGATGACGTGAGCTGGGGGTCTTGATTAGTATGTTTAACTTGACCTGACTACAATTCAATCCATGCGCATTGTGATCCTCTTTTTCTTCTTACTAGTCAGCATACCAAAACGATTAACTCTTGGAGGTTCTACTCAAAGCGGTATGCGTTACACTATGTTTTTATTCTGCGCCAGTCGGCCCAGAGCATCCGACTTCGGCATATATTTTAGGTAAGGGTCTGCTTCCTCCTACATTTTCTAAGGGTTTGCTTCCTCGGGGAGCGAACTCAACACCTTCGGATTGTGAGCCGTGTCTCTTTACCACTAGCCCACGCCGTCTCCAATTCTAGAATCTTGATAGTGGTGCTGGGTTCCATGGCTATCTTAACTTAACTTAACTCAGCTCAACTCAACTCAACTCAACTCACAACTCAACTCAGCTCAACTCAACTCAACTCAACTCACAACTCAACTCAGATCAGCTCAACTCAACTCAACTCAACTCAATTCAACTCAACTCAACTCAACTCAACTCAATTCAACTTAACGTATTTATACTGTATTTATTCTTAAGAAGACGCTACGGAGTCTGTGTACAACCATTGTTTTTCTTGGAGGGTCGTTTAACCGATGTGTGCGTCCATCTTAATAGACTCAAACACTAGAGCTAAACAGACGCGCAGCCAGTTAGGCGCATCTATAACTGCTCTTAACAAACCACCTGGGAAAGGTACAACTAACTTGGGTAGATTTTTAATTTGAATTTTGTTTAAGGGCAGCGGCCATTAAGCCTACTCTTCTCCAACTGTCAAGGAATGTTTAACGTGCTCAACACTGGCCACAGGAAACCGATCTCACTATCCATTGATCAGTGGAATTTGAACCAGAAGATCCTCGTGAAAAAAATTACAGTTTTCACCATGATTGGAACCTGCAACTTCCGGCACCCAAAGCGTACACCTTACCTCGAGACCTATCCCTCCCACTCCGAGCGTTAGCCTAAAAGATAATTGGCTCCTTCTTATCTTGCAATATTAATTGATTAAATAGTGCCTATAAGTCTAGGTATTTTTAAAACTGTTTTTTATGTTAATCATCAGGTCAGCTGCATGACCGTCTCATGATTCATATCGAACAAAATGTAGGCATGAAAAGAAGCAATGTTTGCAAATACAAGATAAACTACAATATATACACATCGTCAGAAATAGTAATTCGCTTGTTACTTCACGCGCAGAAATGTCGAGTGCATAATACTGAGGTAAGTTAAATGTCAATTCGTGTAGTATTCTGTTCATAATGCGGAAACAGAGGACTTGCCAATAAAACGCGTAAATAAATCTGTATGCTGAAGTGGGGGCGGCATCACCCTGGGGGGCCACTCTTCCCTTCTCTCTCTTCTCTTCCCTCCCTCTGTTTCATTTGACTCTGTCCTACAGTCACACTCTTGCACAACTTTCACACGCGCCCTCGTGGTAAAGCCCTTCCATTGCACTTTGGTTGGGCTAGCTTCTGAGGGCGCACAAACCTAGCATAGGTACATACAGATGCACACATGCATCCAAGCACTGGTTTATGCGTCCTGATATCGCCCAATTGACTACGGTCTGGGGTGGAAAATGGCGCGCCTCCGCCAGTAGAAACTAGTGAGGCAAACATTTAAGCAAAAAAAAAAATATGCTGAAGTGTCAGACCAAACGAGGAAAATTGACCACAAGTGCTAAACGGCAATGCAGTTTCAAGTGCCTAATTGAAAAATGGCATTTGCTGGCATATATATAATCTATTTAGTTGATGCAGTTTGAGAAATCTGGTAACGAAATGGACTAAATATCATCAACAAGTGCCTTGCCGACTAACACAGACGCTCCATTCTCCGTGACTTCCAGTCACAAATAACTGGGTACGGTTGATTCCCTTCTACTATGAGTTTTGAAGACTTGTATTTGTTTTGTTCTACAGGATTGGAGTAGAAGGCCCCGTCTCCATTCCTCTTTGTTCTCTTCTTAAATGTCTGGCATATTACAGTGTTGCTAGTATTTGCTCACCATTCCGGTTCAGGTAGCATTTGCAGGCAAATATATAACTAGAATAATCTTATTATTATTTTTGTCCGTTTATCACTCCAGTCGGAGCATAAAGCCCCCACTACAGGTGACCTTTTTCAGGAAGCCTGCACCGAAGCCATGTGTACGTTTACAGTGGCAGTTTCTTTAGCAATTTATTTGACACGATCAGGTAAATTGGAACAGGAAAGTGGAGATGAATGGGCCATACATTAAGATAGCCCCAGGCTAGTATCACCAGCCAATCCCTGTCATGGAACCCCCAGAGAAGGAGAGGCATAGGCAACCAAGGAATACAGGGAGACGAGATCTGGAGGCGGAAGTAAAGAAAATAGAAAAAATCTGGAAAGAAGTGGAAAAGATTGCACAGGACAGAACTGCTTGGCGAGGGTTGGTTGATGGCATATGCATCCCTGTGTGATAGAAGGTGAGAGAGAGATCAGATTGCTAGTCCCGTGCACAACTATCTAGTCATCTTTTACAACATACATGTAGGTGCTATTTTTCCCGTCCCTAGTCAAAAGCGTTCCTGTGTCCACGCTGGACGACCGGGAGATTAATATTTAGCATTTCTGTACTTGGTCTGTTTCTATACCATGATACACAAATCTCCAGTCTCTCTATCTCTCTTTCTCATTCTCTCTCTCTCTCTTTCTAACTCCTTCTCCCTCTTTCTCTCTCACTCTGTCTTTCTCTCTTTCTCTCTCTCTCCATCTTTCTCTCGCTCTCCATCTTTCTCTCTCCCTCTCTTTCTCTCGCCCTCTCTTTCTCTCTCTGTTTCTCTCTCTCACACACACACACACACTTTGTCTATCTCCCGTTTGAAATGTCCCCTTAATTTGTCTGTTTTAAAATTCTCTAGCTATCCCCTTTCTAAATAAGCCAAACAGGAATTACTGCATCTCTCTAATTCGTGTAATAACCGCTCCTTGCGTGCTGGCTTCCCTTACGATTTCTCATGTTCAGCATAACAAAGAATTCACAACATTTCCTTATAAAACAACATGCATAATACATGTAGCAATATCCATGTTATGTTTATCCATTGTCCATGTCTGGTAACCATAACATACAACTGTATCTTTGTTTATTAAAAGATATTACTTTCACAAGTGGTGTTATGGTAGACGTTAAAAGTCTAATTTCACGTCATGCCACCTTTTCTCCATATGTCAGAATTTTAATTCCCCATCCAAGATCGTTTCACTCAAAAGGTGCATTCCAAATAAGATGCATATAATAACAAAAGGTGCATTCCAAATAAGATGCATATAATAACAAAAGGTGCATTCCAAATAAGATGCATATAATAACAAAAGGTGCATTCCAAATAAGATGCATATAATAACAAAAGGTGCATTCCAAATAAGATGCATATAATAACAAAAGGTGCATTCCAAATAAGATGCATATAATAACAAAAGGTGCATTCCAAATAAGATGCATATAATAACAAAAGGTGCATTCCAAATAAGATGCATATAATAACAAAAGGTGCATTCCAAATAAGATGCATATAATAACAAAAGGTGCATTCCAAATAAGATGCATATAATAACAAAAGGTGCATTCCAAATAAGATGCATATAATAACAAAAGGCACATTCCAAAAAAGATGCATATACTATTGATATTGTATATAGCAGTGCATACATATTAACTTCCATTATTTGTGATAGTGTCTAACAATAATTCATAGAAATAGAAAACGTTGGTAGATGTTGGAACATAGATAATTACTTAAATAACTGAAATAGAGCATACGCCCCCTCCTCATGCCTAAAACGTGCTGTGGGTAGAGGGAGGAGAGCTGAGACACTAGTTCGCTCAGGCACAACATACTGGCCAGGACGTCAGGTCAGGGTCAGACACAGCATACTGACTAGGACGTCAGGTCAGGGTCAGACACAACGTACTGACTAGGACGTCAGGTCAGGGTCAGACACAACATACTGACTAGGACGTCAGGTCAGGGTCAGGCACAATATACTGACTAGGATGTCAGGTCAGGGTCAGGCACAATATACTGACTAGGACGTCAGGTCAGGGTCAGGCACAATATACTGACTAGGACGTCAGGTCAGGGTCAGGCACAATATACTGACTAGGACGTCAGGTCAGGGTCAGGCACAATATACTGACTAGGACGTCAGGTCAGGGTCAGACACAATATACTGACTAGGACGTCAGGTCAGGGTCAGACACAATATACTGACTAGGACGTCAGGTCAGGGTCAGGCACAATATACTGACTAGGACGTCAGGCCAGGGTCAGGCACAATATACTGACTAGGACGTCAGGTCAGGGTCAGACACAATATACTGACTAGGACGTCAGGTCAGGGTCAGACACAATACACTGACTAAGACGTCAGGTCAGGGTCAGACACAATATACTGACTAGGACGTCAGGTCAGGGTCAGGCACAACATACTGACTAGGACGTCAGGTCAGGGTCAGGCACAATATACTGACTAGAACGTCAGGTCAGGGTCAGACACAACATACTGACTAGGACGTCAGGTCAGGGGCAGGCACAACATACTGACTAGGACGTCAGGTCAGGGTCAGACACAACATACTGACTAGGACCACAACCTTTCTTCGATGTAGGGATCAATGGAAGCAGATTATTTTTAAGTTAGTATCGCAGACGAGGCGTGGATTGACGCAATACGCTGTGGCATTGAGAGTCACGCAAATGAAGCCAAGCGTAGCACAATCGACCATTGGACCACGGCCCACCTTCATCAGCACGCTCGGGATGTGAGGAAAGTTACTTCAACCCGTCACTTAACGCCCTTTTCAGTGGCCACAGAAGAGCAAACTTACTTTATAGGGGCGGAGTTTAGCATGTTTTACTTGACCCTGTCTACCCTTGTCCGATCAGTGTGGACCTGATGTAGTCTTCTGTTAATTAGTCCCAGGCTCTTCACAGGGGCGGCTACTTGATAGCGCTACTTCACCATTGCAAAAAAATCAGCACTTCTAAGTCGAACTGTGCGTCCGTATTGGCGGTCAATGTTATTTGAATCTACGTATACCGAGTTCATTGATGTTTCTTTAGTAACAGGTTACAGAGGCGCTACTAACATCCCGACGCGTACTTGAAAAGGTGGGCCGGGGTGAGAAGCCCCCCCCCCCTCCCCTTCCCCTCTAGTACGCTCACCATTTTGGGGATTATAGGAAATTGAAATGAAAAAAAGAACAAACAAAGAAGTTCCATTACAAAGAAATGATGGACCCTGTCTTTGGTTGTGCTGGATGTGTAATGCGTAGTGCAGGCAGGGACAATTAATGCATTTCAGAAAAAAATGGATGCTCATAGCTCTTAGAGCAAGGTAATGTAAATGAAATTGGTTGTATACCGACTCTGCAGAGTCTTCTAAGCCAGTACAAAGAAGTTAAGTTTAGTTAAGTGATCTATAATTTTGGTATTGATAACGACAGACTCGTCTGATATTGGTTACACTCTTTTCGATCATCTATCTTGGAATATCATATAGGACCGAAAGCTTTACTCAGCCCATCTCTCTATCAATCTTCATATAGGGCCGAAAGCTTTACTCAGCCCATCTCTCTATCAATCTTCATATAGGACCGAAAGCTTTACTCAGCCCATCTCTCTATCAATCTTTTTGGATGGGGTGGGATAACAATAATGTTCATTTCTTTCAGTTAGCGGATTGACGGACAAGAAGACAGGCCCAGTTTATTTTGTTTTTCCTTTCTGTTTAATGAGAACGATGTGTTAAGATATTATTAAATGTGGCATGCAGAGGGTGGTGCAGGGGAAAAAGATATAAAAGCAAAACGTGTGGAATAGAAGATGCAATCAGTAATGGAATCAAACGCACTGAAAAATGTGTGGCAAAGAAGAAAGGATGTGATAGAAAGAGTTAAAAATACAAGATGGACAAATGCAAGCTTGATGGGGGTTTGTTTATGATGAAGAAGAAGAAGATGAAATTAGAGGACAGAAGAATGAGATCATTTGAAAGAGATTGAGTGAGAATAATGAAGTGAATGTGATGGAGTGATGACAGGAGAGAAAGAAAGTTGTGGAAAAAGAGCGCGGGGGAGAGAGTTATATAGAGGGAAAGAAAGTAGAGGCGAGAGAGAGAGAGAGAGAGAGAGCGCAGGGGAGAGAAGGAGTGAGGGAGATAGAGCCGGGGATATATCGAAGGGTATAAAACTACAAAGATATAGCAACGATTGGTCAAGAGCGATAGACCGAGGGAGATTGAGAGAGGGAGATATAGTGGGGGAGATAGAGCGAGGGAATGGATTGAGAGAATAGAGTGAGTGAGAGAATAGAGTGAGTGAGGGAATAGAGTGAATGATGGAATAGAATGAGAGAATAGAGTGAGAGAGGGAATATAGGGATTGAGGAAATAAAGTGATTAATGGAATAGAATGGGAGAATAGAGTGAATGAAAGCATAGAGTGAGTGAGGCAAAAGACTGAGAGAATAGAGTGGGTGAGGGGATAGAGTGAGTGAGGGAATAGAGTGAGTGAGATAGAGGGTAGGAGATAGAGCGAGGGAGAGAAAGCGAAGAACATGAGGAATATAAATATGGTGTTTTTAGTCAAAGGAGACAGGACGAGTCAGGCAAAGCGTGTGTGATAGAGCGTGGCGGATAGAGCGAAAAGCATAGATAGATAGAGAGAGAGAGAGAGAGAGAGAGAGAGAGCGAGACAGAGAGTATTTAATGGACTGAAATCGCCCTGGCTTTGAGCAACGAGGGAAAAACAAATACTCATGAAGCAGAAGACGCAAATAGACAAATACACAAACACCTACACTTGATCCAGCTTTAAGAACAAACACACGTAACGCCAACATACAAACACACACACATAAGATCTCTTACACAAACACACGTAATGCCGACATGAAAACACACACACATAAGATCTCCTACACAAACACTCGTAATACCAACATACAAACACACGCTCACACACAAGATCTCCTACACAAAAAAAAGTAATGCCAACATACAAACACACTCCCACACAAGATCTCCTACACAAACAAACGTAACGCCAACATTTAAACACTTTCACACACAAGATCTCCTACACAAACACACGTAACGCCAACATTCAAACACATTCACACACAAATCTCCTACACAAACACACGTAACGCCAACGTACAAACACACTCACACACAAGATCGCCTACACAAACACACGTAACGCCAACATACAAACACACACACATAAGATCTCTTACACAAACACACGTAATGCCGACATGAAAACACACACACATAAGATCTCCTACACAAACACTCGTAATACCAACATACAAACACACGCTCACACACAAGATCTCCTACACAAAAAAAAGTAATGCCAACATACAAACACACTCCCACACAAGATCTCCTACACAAACAAACGTAACGCCAACATTTAAACACATTCACACACAAGATCTCCTACACAAACACACGTAACGCCAACATTCAAACACATTCACACACAAATCTCCTACACAAACACACGTAACGCCAACGTACAAACACACTCACACACAAGATCGCCTACACAAACACACGTAACGCCAACATACAAACACATTCACACACAAGACCTCCTACAAAAACACACGTAACGCCAACATACAAACACACTCATACACAAGATCTTCTACACAAACACACGTAACGCCAACATACAAACACGCTCACATACAAGATCTCCTACACAAACACACGTAACGCCAACGTACAAACACACTCACACACAAGATCTCCTACACAAACACACGTAACGTTTCTACACGCCGCGGCCGTGTATGTGTCAACAGAGTTCTTCCCCTTTCATTGGAGCTGACACGCCCAAAGGCTCTTTGCTGTAAACATAGTCATAAGCATTGTGCAATCAGAAGCAGCGTTTCCCCAGAGACAAAATCATAGTTAAACATTAAAATGTTGTTTAAAACATGCGGCATACTGGAAAGCATATATTGATCCAAGTTTTCGGAGAATATCATTTTATTTAGCCCAATCTCATCGCAGAGTGAAAGCCCCAGGGAAAGCTTTATCTTACAGTGATTATTTCCCCTTCACCTTCGTCTGCTTATTGCGGCATCGTATCAGATTTTTGTCATGACGTGTTGAATGTTCCGGAGCTGTTTGTTGACGATGACAATGATGATGATGATGATGATGATGATGATGCAGGTAGCGATGACCATAATTATGATGTAGTTGTTCTGGGTTTGGTTTTTTTTATTGTACATTTCTATTCGTTATTTCTTCACGTCTGGCCACATTTGTAGTTAGAACCACCATGGGGAGATGCAATCTTTTCGCCTAGAACATTTGAGTGGTTTTTCATATGCTGTATTAGAGAGAGAGTTGCTATTGTATATCCATACTTCTCTGGTGTTTCTTAAACAGCTTTACACCATCTGTTTTTTTTAAATGTATCTTGTTTCTGGAGCATTGCTGGATGGTGTTATGGGCTTGTGCGGCAGCTAGGGTTAAGTTTGGTACATATCCATATCCCTTAATTATCTGATTCTGTTCAAGTCTTTTTATCTCTCTCTCTCTCTTTATTTCTCTCTCACATCGCCTTGGTGATAACAGGAATAATGCGAGCGCAAAAAATAAAAACAGGGTCTCTCTCTCTCTCCCTCTCTCTCTCTCTCTCTCTCTATATATATATATATATATATCTATATGTATATATATATATATATATATATATTTATAACAATAAAAATAATAATTCGCCCATCGTCGTCCGTCGCCTAGAACCACCAACATCATAATACGCCATTATGCATCTTTGATTATGTTTGTGCGCTCATGGCTGATCAAGCCAATTTGAGCTTGCAAATATCTTTGACACCACTGGCAAACGTAGACTTTAGTTGTCTATGCTATTTCTGATACGTCTTATATTTGACCCCGATGCTACCTGCCAGCTATGAGCTGCTGTCAGCTCATTCACTTCGCATCTCTGGCCTCGACATTTTACTCGCTATTAGATCAAAAGTGTTTGTCCATACTTTGATAATTAACAATCTACTATTCATTTAAAGTTTTCCGAACACGTCTAGCGATGTTATCTTTCATCCAATTCATATTGAATTATTTTTGTAAGAATTATGATTCTTCTTCTTCCTCTTTCTCGTTCATCTTCAGACCTCAACTTCAGTGACTCTAACGAAGGCAACAGTCGACTCAAGGCTCTGTACGCTTCCGTATAGCTTCTCGAGGAAGGACACTGGCTGTTGCCAAATGCTACTTCTTTTGTCGGTATACAGTAGACAGGACTGCAAATTATGTTCTGCCTTCATGGGGGCTGTACCGCAGGCACAAAGGTCTGTAGTGCCAATCTTGAACTTGTTGTACAGATGACATCTAAGTCTGTTGTGACCTGTGCGTAGCCGGAGAATTATCATCTGGTCTCGCCTGGAGAGTTGATGGTAGGCATCGTTTTCTATGTGGCCAGGGTGGTCTTTTTTCCATTTTGCACTGTCCGTTGCCCTGATGAATGCTTTTGTGTCATTATATGTGCTTTCTGTATCACACTGCTGCAGAATTCATCCCTCTCTGACGAGTCTGTCTGCCTCCTCGTTGCCTGGAATGTTGCAGTGGGCTGGTATCCACTGAACTGTGCTTTTTTTGAAGCACCCGGACAGGCGTTCGAGTTAGTCTGCCAGAGCGCCGAGTTCATTTTTGTGCTGAATTATGATTCTAAATAAAGTTCCATCTTTTAATGTGTCAAAAGTAATTTAATGTCATCACCACTTCTCTTTGAGCCATTCACAATCTTTCAGATGATCGTCATCACGGATGCCCGATTAGGTGTGCTAACCGACCGGACAAGATCACGTGACATAGATTTCGCTGTTATGGATTTAGGAGATGCTGACTTACGTCAACATGTTTGAACGAGAGCTATACGGAGAAAGTTAGAGAGAGTCAGAGAACAAGAGAGAGAAAATAAGAGAGGGATAACATAAGGGAAATGCAGAGTGAATAATTGAAGAAAAAGAAAAAGAGAGACTTATCGTTTGAAACTGTGGAAACGTTATTGTAATCATCAAAGAGAGGTAGCCTGTCCCGAGGCACCGATCATGCTCGAGATGCTGTGGGGGACCGGCGAAGTCCTGACACGCAGTCTCCTTCGTGAACCTCGCGGGGCTTGAACCAATGCATCAGTTGATCGAAGAGAAATGATGAAAATAATAATAATAATAATAATAGAAAGAAGAAGAAGAAGAAAAAAAAAGGAAGAAGTTTTAATGTATATCCTACCATCTCATGCAAACGTGCCCACATTGTGACGTACGACCCATATCTCGCACCATTTCGTTTTATCACGATTGGTCAGCCGCGGTTTGTGTATGTGAAGGACTAGAATAGCACTACTACCACATAGAGCAAGTCGTAACAATTGTGTGGCATAGCCATGGCTACGTACTACTTTTCTCTAGTGTTTGAGGCTATCAGTCGACCACCATCCCCAGCACTTGTTCCAACGCAGCGAAGTAATAAACTGCTGGATCCTTAAGGTCCCGCTATTCAGGAAACCATCCGTGCGGCTACATCCAGCACACGCCAGAGCTGGGACCTGCACGGGGGTATCTGCGTCTGTAGAAGTACAGGTCGACTAAGTGTGACCTGCACAGGGTCATCTGTGTCTGTAGAAGTACAGGTCGACTAAGTGGAACCTGGACAGGGTCATCTGTGTCTGTAGAAGTACAGGTCGACTAAGTGGGACCTGGACAGGGTCATCTGTGTCTGTAGAAGTACAGGTCGACTAAGTGGGACCTGGACAGGGTCATCTGTGTCTGTAGAAGTACAGGTCGACTAAGTGGAACCTGGACAGGGTCATCTGTGTCTGTAGAAGTACAGGTCGACTAAGTGGGACCTGGACAGGGTCATCTGTGTCTGTAGAAGTACAGGTCGACTAAGTGGAACCTGGACAGGGTCATCTGTGTCTGTAGAAGTACAGTTCGACTTAGTGGAACCTGGACAGGGTCATCTGTGTCTGTAGAAGTACAGGTCGACTAAGTGGGACCTGCACAGGGGCATCTGCGTCTGTAGAAGTACAGGTCGACTAAGTGGAACCTGGACAGGGTCATCTGTGTCTGTAGAAGTACAGGTCGACTAAGTGGAACCTGGACAGGGTCATCTGTGTCTGTAGAAGTACAGGTCGACTAAGTGGAACCTGGACAGGGTCATATGTGTCTGTAGAAGTACAGGTCGACTAAGTGGGACCTGGACAGGGTCATCTGTGTCTGTAGAAGTACATGTTGAGTAAGATTAGGGATTAAGACTAAGCTAACACACAAACTGGCGACGGTGGCCAAGCTGCCTGTAGTCATATACCTAAAAACCCACTGATTATCTCAGCAATGGGATTTAAGTCGTACGATAGTTGTTGTTTTTTTTCCTGAAAGTTGTTACCCGGATGCCAAATAATAGCGTTTTGTATTTGTTCGCGTTTTGTGTGGTATGATTAAAGGTTTGTCGTTCTGGATTCTACTGGTGAAGTCACGGCTTATTCCACCCCAGACCACAGTTCTGTGTTGTGCTTTCGTTTGTTTTATACATTCGCAGTTAGAAGACTATCAAATAGCTGTGGGGAGGAAGACTAACGTCTGTTTAGACAAAATATACTGATCAGAAATGTTAGTCAGGGTCAAATAAAACATACTGATCAGACATGTTAGTCAGGGTCAGGCAAAAGTTACTGATCAGACATGTTAGTCAGGGCCAGATAAAACATACTGATCAGACATGTTAGTCAGGTCAGGCAAAGCATACTGGTCAGACATGTTAGTCAGGGTCAGGCAAAGTATACTGGTCAAGCTCCTCGCCTCGGCTTCTTAGCAGCCGTCCCTGGAAACGGGCTGTTCTTCTTGGCAGTCTGTCTAACGAGGTGAGGGATCGACGTGATCCACGTATTAGCAAATGACACGCATATGAAGCTAATAATAGCATAACAGCATTGAATAACCCTGGCCCGCCTTCATTAGCACACTCGGGATGTTAGGAAAGCTACTGCAACCCGTAACTTAACGTCCATTTCAGGGCGCACAAAAGAGAAACCTACTCATTGTGGACATTCGCAAACAACAACAACATCAAATAACTGTCGTTTGTGTTAATTGTGTACCTTTAGTTATAATAATACTAACAATAATTACGATAATTATAATAATAAAAATAGTAATAAATAATAATCTGCATCACCAAATCTAAGAAATATGCGTTTTCATCAACTTCTAGTCTGCGGGAGGTACGGCGCCCAATAAGAGAATATATAAATGTATAGCTTGCATGACGTAATTAAAAGGTATCATCGTATTGTAAGAGAGAAAGAGAGAGAGAGAGAGAGAGAGAGAGAGATAGAGATAAATAGAGAGAGCGATAGAGAGGGAGAGGGAGAGGAAGAAAGAGAACGTATGTCTGTTTATGTAAGTACAAGCATCTCTTTTCGAGGAGTCTGGCTGGATTATTTCTGTGAAACACTGATGTGAGTGGAGTAGATACACTGATGTGAGTGGAGTAGATACACTGATGTGAGAGGAGTAGATACACTGATGTGAGTGGAGTAGATACACTGATGTGAGTGGAGTAGATACACGGATGTGAGTGGAGTAGATACACTGATGTGAGAGGAGTAGATACACTGATGTGAGAGGAGTAGATACACTGATGTGAGTGGAGTAGATACACTGATGTGAGTGGAGTAGATACACGGATGTGAGTGGAGTAGATACACTGATGTGAGAGGAGTAGATACACTGATGTGAGTGGAGTAGATACACTGATGCGACAGGAGTAGATACACTGATGTGAGTGGAGTAGATACACTGATGTGAGTTGAGTAGATACACTGATGTGACAGAAGTAGATACACGGATATTGCAGACTTAAATACACTGATGTGACAGGATTAGATACTTTGAAGTGATAGACCTAAACACACTTATGTGACAGGATTAGATACACTAATGTGACAGACTTTTAAACAATTATGTGACAGACTTAGTTACTTGCCTGTGACAGAATTAGACACAAGTCTACGACAGGCTTTGATAGTAGTAATACTACCACCACTACAAACAAAACACATACAATGACTGAAAGACAGTATCCAACCCGCCATGCCATAAGCCTCATACGTAGAGAGGGCAAGAAAGCAACAATCAGACACACACACGCATACACGCACTGGCTAATGTATCATCACATCTTCCTAGAACTACGATCTGGGATGGAAAGTAACGTTTTTTTTCGTCATTAGAATCTGGAAAGCTTTAACCAAATCAAACTAAAAAAACAACAACAAAACTACAAAGACATGTTTCTAGAATCAGGAAGATTCGAACCCAATTCATCCAGATCGTGATGACAAACTGTCCAAGTCATTACGACATAGAAGATTTCCCACAAATAATTACATCAAAGTTTGAGAATTACAACAAAGATAATGACGAATAATTAACGCGTCCATAATTAATGGGCAGAATACATCAAGCCAACTGATAAAATATATTTCTAAAGGCAACATTCAAGAAAAGAAGCAAGCGTGCATTCGTAAAGGAGAATTCCAAGAATGTATATGCCATACAAGATACGATTAATGGACATTAAGCTCCTCAACAAACTAATTTAGTTCACGATATGAAAAAAAAAAAGTTTCAATCAAGGATTAAAAATATTGACTTGGTAAACTCGGATATTTGTATCCTCTGGTTCGCTAATGACATGGTTATTTCTTAACTAATGTGCAAACATGTTTTCGATGAGCTGTAATTACTTCTTTTTTTTCATTTGCTAATCCGGCTGGTAGCGGTGACCATGTTTCTGCATATCTTTAAATACAAAAAAAAATGGTTATTCGGCCTGGTGATCATTTGAAGGGGAAGAGGAGGGGGGCGCTACTAAGGGTTAATGGCATGGCTCACACTCCACGCAGGATTTAAGGAACTGGAAAGCAGCAGCCCTTTGAAAAGTAAACTTGTTTCAATTTAGCAGTAACGACGGATGTAATAGTTATCCATCACATACGAAGATGACGTTGCAAGTACCATAGCTCTGTACCACTTGGAGACTGTATTTGAAATTTGTCCATCAAAAGCCAAAAGTATCGTAATCTTTACAGACTAATTCTGCCCTCGAGCTCTGTAAGTTGGTGGTTACTGCAGGCCTGGACTTACCCAAACATCCCAAGATGCCAACCAACTTCTCACATCCCACGAAGCCAGAAAAGTTATACAATGAATCCCGGGTCACTCAAATACACCTGGCAATGATAAGGCAGACAGACTGACTAGGAGGGGATCAAGTCCAGAGAAACAACCATACAGACAGTCAAACAACTACTGAAGACTGCGAACAGAGAGGCCTGGCTAAATATATCGGCAATGGGAAATACTGTGAGAGAAATCTACAAACATATGGCCATCCCAAAACCCAAAGACAACATCAACCTCCTGAAAAGGAGAGACCAAATCGCCATTTTCCGACTTCACACTCAACACCTACAACTTAAGAGACACTTGAACAGAATCCAACCAGAACATACTCCACAATGCTGGCTGTGCACACATCCCTATGAAACTGTTGAACATCATCTTTTCGAATGTCAGACGCTTGCCAGTGTTAGAAAAGAGCTCTTTCCTCCGAGGCCAGACAAATGGAACACCTTGTACGAAACTAAACAACAGCGTACAAACACTTGCAGATAACACCATATGGCATTGGGCCAAAGGGCAGGAGCTCATAGGTCACTTGATCAATAACCAACCAACAATAGCCTCTACTACATGTCGGGTAGACGTGGG
This sequence comes from Ariolimax columbianus, assembly GCA_036924085.1. Classification (NCBI taxonomy): domain Eukaryota; kingdom Metazoa; phylum Mollusca; class Gastropoda; order Stylommatophora; family Arionidae; genus Ariolimax; species Ariolimax columbianus. The sequence continues at coordinate 56,982,681 of JAVGWX010000019.1, forward strand.
CAGCATTAGGAATTAGGCAGTCTTGTATTCTGTCCCTTTATCTAGCTTCTTTTTTTCTGCGTCTAAACGATGACTTTCTCCTAACCAATGCGAGCACCGTGTGCGATGGTCGTGCACCAGACTGAGCGGTTCAGAGAAAGCAATTTCGAGAAGACGACTAAGAAAACGTGTCACATATGTTTTCAGGGAGACTTTGTATCCTCTCTCCATCCCCCCCCCCCTTTTTCCGCCGAGAGGAACCTGTCCTGACCTCACTATACAACAGCTGCTTTAGGGATGTAATCGTTTGTTGGGCATAAAACACAGTGCAACGGACAACGACTTAGGAAACTAGGCGGACGAGACAATAAAGGTAACTTCTTTCCTAAAATATGTTTTTCTGACACAGTATTAAACTATCCAGTTTCAGCTCTTTGTGTCGTCCTCTGTCTATGTATCCATACAAATTGACAATTGTAACCACGTACTCTCTCCCTTTCTCATGATATACATCAGAACAAATGGCCGCTGATTTAAGACGTGTTCACTTCGAGTTTACTTGTAAGTATAGCTGTACCCCAGAGAGCTGTTTAATATTCTTTTGAACGTGAATCATCATCATCAAGTGCAGTATCCGTATCGCAAGTTGACGGTAATGGATTTCCAGCTGTCTCGTTCCCGTGTCAGGACGGCAGACTCAGTCAGACTGTTGCCAACCAGATCGTGAAGTTCCCAGTCTATCTGTACCTTTCCGACTTCTTGGTTTTTTTGTCCTTCACTCTTTCTTTCAAGTTTGTGAGTTTCCCATCTACTTGTGCCGATGAAAGTCGTGGTGATCTGACGTTGTCTGCCCAGGGCTAAGTCCGTTGCATTTGTCGACGAAAGATCTCATCGGCGGAGGTTCGTCTATCTGCAGCTTGCACTCCAGAGTACCATATAGCTAGATATCACTGTGTAACATGTCATCCTTTGAAGCTGATAACGCTAGATATCACTGTGTTATATGTCATCCTTTGAAGCTGATAACGGTAGATATCACTGTGTTATATGTCATCCTTTGAAGCTGATAACGGTAGATATCACTGTGTTATATGTCATCCTTTGAAGCTGATAACGGTAGATATCACTGTATTATATGTCATCCTTTGAAGCTGATAACGGTAGATATCACTGTGTTATATGTCATCCTTTGAAGCTGATAACGCTAGATATCACTGTGTTATATGCCATCCTTTGAAGCTGATAACGGTAGATATAACTAACTATACGGTGGAATACCAAAAGAGAAATATAACTATACGGCTGATAAAAAATAGAAAAAAATAAATATTTGTCGAATATAAAAAAGGGAAAGATAATTTTATGGCCGAATATGAAAAGGGAAAGATAACTTTATGGCCGAATATGAAAAGGGAAATTTAACTTTATGGACGAAAATGAAAAGGGAAATTTAACTTCATGGCCGAATATGAAATGGGAATTATAAACGAATTCCGTTCTTCGGACGATATCTTGCTACTTGCAAATCCCTGTTCAGGGCAAGCTAGCGGGAGATTATGAACGTTCATTAATGATTTAAGAGCAGTACTCTGTCAACTATGCCAGCAGTCCTCACAAAAAGGGTAGTGGTACAGTGGGTTCCATCCCACTGTAACATCCAAGGCAATGAGGAGGCAGACAGACTGGCAAAAGAAGGTGCAAGACTACCACAACCAGATTCTAGTGTGACCTACGAAGAGTCAAAAAGGCTTATTAGAGCTAGATACATGACCAAATGGGAAACAGAACATATTGGCTACACAAAAAACGATGCCTATTACCAGTTGAACAGAAGAGAGCAGGTCGTGGTCTTCAGACTCCGCACATGCCACAACAGACTCAGGTACCACCTATTCAATAAATTGAAGTTAGTTGGCACTGACGAATGCTCGTGCGGTACTGGGAAAATGACCGCTGAACATCTGCTGCAAAACTGCCCGACATACGAGGATCAGAGAAAGCAGATGTGGCCATCACCAGTGGCAACACTAGACAAGTTATATGGCAGTGTCGACAGCCTCAGGATGACCGCTGCTTTTTTCGAAAAAATAAAGGTTGACGTCTGACAGCGTACGAAGAAGAAGAAGAAGAAGAAGAGAACGTTCATGGCCTGGTAGCGGGAGATTGAGAACGATCAGGGCCTGGTAGCGGGAGATTGTGAACGTTCAGAGCTTGGTAGAGGAAGATTTAGAACGTTCAGTGCCTGCTACAAGGAGATTTAGAACGTTCATGGCCTGCTAGCGGGAGATTGAGATCCAACGCAAAGGATGAAGAACAACTATACGGCCGAATATAAAAAAGGGGAATTCAACTATACATCCCAAGACGAAAACGAATGATAACAGCGTGTGTACGACGGGCAAGATATTTGTGCTCATTAAATTCCATTTCCATTTTTGTAATTAAATAAACTAATTAAAATAGCAAAATTAACAATAACAACGAAATGATACAGATTTTCATGAAAGGGTGCCGGCTGAAAATAGCGTGATTGAAAACAATGGGCAAGAATGGAAGCACGCTGGCTATAACATTACTACCACCGAGACATCATCATCATGAGGATTGGCTGCAGGGACTGGTGCAGTTAGAAGCGGGCCTTAGATTAAACATCTATTAACGTAACATCTTCCAGGTCTATGATGCATTCATGTATACCGTTGGGCTTATGCTGGTAAGAAACCGATTGTGACGTCTCTTCTAGAGTGAGATGCAGGGTCGTTGCTGAGGACAACGGTGCATCCATAATTTCACCATTATGATTTAGTCGATATGAGCGAATGGGCAGCGAGATTTGAACACTTTATTGTTGTCTCATGAAAAAACGAGTGCTCTACCATTAGACCAATCATACGGTTATTAACATGTCCTCATCAAACGCCCGGGAAATCAACATTACAACGCGCAAAATATAATGTCTAGGAAACGTTGTTGTGGCCATGAGAGAGATAAAATGTCTAGGAAAAGTCGAGTGACCAGGAGAGAGATAAAATGTCTAGGAAAAATCGAGCGACCAGGAGAGAAATAAAATGTCTAGGAAAAGTCGAGTGACCAGGAGAGAAATAAAATGTCTAGGAAAAATCGAGCGACCAGGAGAGAAAGATAAAATGTTTAGGAGAATTCGTGTTAACAGGAGAGAAAGATAAAATGTTTAGGAAAAGTCATTGTGACCAGGAGAGAGATGAAATGCCTAGGAAAAGTCGCTGATGCCATCAGAAGAGGTCATATGTCACATGAATGACAATAGAAATGTCGTGAAAACCCGCCCTTGTACTGTATAGATTTCCAGACACAAAGTACGACGGTTCAATAGTCGCCTTAAGAATGCAACCAGATCAACTACCACTGCGCGGGTACATAATAAGGCATCTGGCTACAATACACACAGAAGACCGAGTGGCAGTTGGATAGATAGCAAAGTAGAAATCCTACAACAACACGGGTATACTTCTTCTTCTTCTTCTTCGTACGCTGTCAGACGTCAACCTTTAGTTTTTCGAAAAAAGCAGCGGTCATCCTGAGGCTGTCGACGCGGGTATACAACAGAGAACTCTACACACTCGGTTCAAGTACAATCCTACAAATATTCTCCTTCCCGGTTAACGGAACAAATTGGCGGGAAAGCAACAGCAAAAACGAGGTAACGCGAGATTTTCAAGCAGAAGACTATGGCTCTTCTATTTGGTAATGAATGAGTAAAGATAGCAATAGAAGGAGAAACAGGAGACGGTAGAGTTAAGATCTGTGATGTCGACCACCCTGGCAGAGGGCTTGTGAGGGCACTTAAGAAATGGTTGAGTACAGCTCTGGAGGTAGGAGTGAGTGTCGTGGCTGTTGTGTGCTCGTGTGAACCGTTTTAAAGAGGATTAAATGAAAGTGTAGGAGGAGAAGGAATTTACTTGAATACGTGATGAGGGGAGGACAAGCACTGGGTGGAGTGGTTTAGAGTGAGAGTGATGGAGGGAGTGAGCTGTGGTTGGGAATTTGTGAAACTTCATTATAGGATTTGATACTTCGGCTTACATAAGCGAGGGTGTGTCAGGAGGGAAGGGGAAGTTTGGGTTTCGTCTCAGTGACTGGGCTAAAAACAGTTTAATAGAGGGAGATTGGGGGAGGAAGGGGAGAGAGAGATAGAGGAGATGTACAGAGAGAGTGAAGATGGACGGGCAGGGAGAGAGAGACAAGAGGGTGAGAGAATCTAGGAGAGAGAGGGACAGAGGAAGGACTAGAGGAAAGAGGATGGCGTTGACAGAGTGAGAGGATAGGGATGACAGAGATAGAGAGAGAGAAAGAGAATGGGGTAGGATAGAAAGAGGATGTATTTGAAGAGAGAAAGAGAAAGAGGATAGAGTTGACAGAGTGAGAGTTTGGTGGGGGGGGGGGGGTTACACAAACACGTAGAAAGGGAGAGAGGGGGGAGCAAGAGAGTGGATGGATTTAGGCAGAGAGATAGAAAGAGATAGAGAGAGAGAGAGAGGGAGAGAGAGAGAAACAGAAAGGGGATGTATTTGGACACAGAGATAGGTTGGCAGAAAAAGAGAGCGTATGAATTTGGAAAGATAGATAGATAGATAGATAGATAGATAGATAGATAGATAGATAGATAGATAGATAAGATAAGATAAGATAAGATAAGATAAGATAAGATAAGATAAGATAGATAGATAGATATATAGATAGATAGATAGATAGATAGATAGATAGATAGATAGATAGATAGATAGATAGATAGATAGATAGATAGATAGATAGATAGATTAGATGATAGATAGATAGATAGATTGATATATAGATAGATAGATAGATAGATAGATAGATAGATAGATAGATAGATAGATAGATAAATAGATAGATCGATAGATAGATAGATTAGATGATAGATAGATAGATAGATAGATAGATAGATAGATATATAGATAGATAGATAGATAGATAGATAGATAGATAGATAGATAGATAGATATATAGATTAGATGATAGATAGATAGATAGATAGATAGATAGATAGATAGATAGATAGATAGATAGATAGATAGATAGATAGATAGATAGATAGATAGATAGATAGATAGATAGATAGTTAGATAGATATATAGAGAAAATGAAAGACAGAACATTAAACAACACAGGTAAGTAGAGAGGAAATGGGTTTGAGCACAGAGAGAGGGAGAGAGAAAGAGAGAGAGAGAAAGAGAGAAAATGCGAGAACTAGATACATACATATGTATACTGTATACAGTGAAAAGATCAATTGATGTGACAGAGATGTGAATCGGTTCCCTGGCCGACTGAGAGCATGACGTAAGTGGCGAATAGCAATGCAGTCTTACCTCCCTAGAGTAGAAGACTCCCCAAGCTCATGGCACTGCAGACCTTTGTATTCACCCATAATTCACAACAACAACAACAACGACAACAACAACAAAACTAAAGAACAACCATCAAAGACGAATGAAGGTTCTCTGTCAAGAGGGTCAATTACGAGATGCAGAAGAAGATGAAAGGAATTTGGATCGTTGATATTCCCATTTTCGACTAGCAAAACCGTAGCTCTCTCGCTCTCTCTCTCTCTCTCTCTCTCTCTCTCTCTCTCTGCTAGTAGGTCATTTCTCTCTCTCTGCCAGTAAAGTCATTTATCTCTCTCTGCCAGTAAAGTCATTTCTCTCTCTCTGCCAGTATAGTCATTTCTCTCTCTCTGCCAGTAAAGACATCTCTCTCTCTCTCTCTGTCAGAATAGTCATTTCTCTCTCTCTCTCTGCCAGTAAAGACATCTCTCTCTCTCTCTCTGCCAGTAAAGACATCTCTCTCTCTCTGCCAGAATATTCATTTCTCTCTCTCTCTGCCAGTTAAGACATCTCTCTCTCTCTCTCTCTCTCTCTCTCTGTCTGCCAGTATAGTCATTGCTCTCTCTCTCTGCCAGTAAAGACATCTCTCTCTCTCTCTCTGCCAGTAAAGACATCTCTCTCTCTCTGCCAGTACAGTCATTTCTCTCTCTCTCTCTGCCAGTAAAGACATCTCTCTCTCTCTGCAACTAAAGACATCTCTCTCTCTCTCTCTGCCAGTAAAGACATCTCTCTCTCTCTCTGCCAATATAGTCATTTCTCTCTCTCTCTCTCTCTCTCTCTCTACCAGTAAAGTCATCTCTCTCCCTGCCAGTATAGTCATTTATCTCTCTCTCTCTCTGGCAGTATAGTCATTTCTCTCTCTATCTCTCTGCCAGTATAGTTATTTCTCTCTCTATCTCTCTGCCAGTATAGTCATTTCTCTTTATATATATTTCTGCCAGTATAGTAATTTATCTCTCTATCTCTCTGCCAGTATAGTCATTTCTCTCTCTATCTCTCTGCCAGTAAAGTCATATCTCTCTCTCTATGCCAGTAAAGACATCTCTCTCTCTCTCTGCCAGTAAAGACATCTTTCTCTCTCTGCCAGTATAGTCATTTCTCTCTCTCTCTGCCAGTAAAGACATCTTTCTCTCTCTCTCTGCCAGTAAAGACATCTCTCTCTCTGCCAGTAAAGACATCTCTCTCTCTCTCTGCCAATATAGTCATTTCTCTCTCTCTCTCTCTGCCAGTAAAAACATCTCTCTCTCTCTCTCTCTCTCTGCCAATATAGTCATTTCTCTCTCTCTGCCAGTAAAGACATCTCTCTCTCTCTCTCTCTCTCTCTACCAGTAAAGTCATCTCTCTCCCTGCCAGTATAGTCATTTATCTCTCTCTCTCTGGCAGTATAGTCATTTCTCTCTCCATCTCTCTGCCAGTATAGTCATTTCTCTCTCTATCTCTCTGCCAGTATAGTCATTTCTCTCTCTATCTCTCTGCCAGTATAGTCATTTCTCTCTGTATCTCTCTGCCAGTATAGTCATTTCTCTCTCTATCTCTCTGCCAGTATAGTCATTTCTCTCTGTATCTCTCTGCCAGTATAGTCATTTCTCTCTCCATCTCTCTGCCAGTATAGTCATTTCTCTCTCTATCTCTCTGCCAGTATAGTCATTTCTCTCTCTATCTCTCTGCCAGTATAGTCATTTCTCTCTGTATCTCTCTGCCAGTATAGTCATTTCTCTCTCTATCTCTCTGCCAGTATAGTCATTTCTCTCTGTATCTCTCTGCCAGTATAGTCATTTCTCTCTCCATCTCTCTGCCAGTATAGTCATTTCTCTCTCTATCTCTCTGCCAGTATAGTCATTTCTCTCTGTATCTCTCTGCCAGTATAGTCATTTCTCTCTCTATCTCTCTGCCAGTATAGTCATTTCTCTCTGTATCTCTCTGCCAGTATAGTCATTTCTCTCTCTATCTCTCTGCCAGTATAGTCATTTCTCTCTCTATCTCTCTGCCAGTATAGTCATTTCTCTCTGTATCTCTCTGCCAGTATAGTCATTTCTCTCTCTATCTCTCTGCCAGTATAGTCATTTCTCTCTGTATCTCTCTGCCAGTATAGTCATTTCTCTCTCTATCTCTCTGCCAGTATAGTCATTTCTCTCTGTATCTCTCTGTCAGTATAGTCATTTCTCTCTCCATCTCTCTGCCAGTATAGTCATTTCTCTCTCTATCTCTCTGCCAGTATAGTCATTTCTCTCTGTATCTCTCTGCCACTATAGTCATTTCTCTCTGTATCTCTCTGCCAGTATAGTCATTTCTCTCTCTATCTCTCTGCCAGTATAGTCATTTATCTCTGTATCTCTCTGCCAGTATAGTCATTTCTCTCTCCATCTCTCTGCCAGTATAGTTATTTCTCTCTCTATCTCTCTGCCAGTATAGTCATTTCTCTCTGTATCTCTCTGCCAGTATAGTCATTTCTCTCTTTATCTCTCTGCCAGTATAGTCATTTCTCTCTGTATCTCTCTGTCAGTATAGTCATTTCTCTCTCTATCTCTGTGCCAGTATAGTCATTTCTCTCTCTATCTCTCTGCCAGTATAGTCATTTCTCTCTGTATCTCTCTGCCAGTATAGTCATTTCTCTCTCTATCTCTCTGCCAGTATAGTCATTTCTCTCTGTATCTCTCTGCCAGTATAGTCATTTCTCTCTCTATCACTCTGCCAGTATAGTCATTTCTCTCTCTATCTCTCTGCCAGTATAGTCATTTCTCTCTCTATCTCTCTGCCAGTATAGTCATTTCTCTCTGTATCTCTCTGCCAGTATAGTCATTTCTCTCTGTATCTCTCTGCCAGTATAGTCATTTCTCTCTGTATCTCTCTGCCAGTATAGTCATTTCTCTCTCTATCTCTCTGCCAGTATAGTCATTTCTCTCTCTATCTCTCTGCCAGTATAGTCATTTCTCTCTGTATCTCTCTGCCAGTATAGTCATTTCTCTCTCTATCTCTCTGCCAGTATAGTCATTTCTCTCTGTATCTCTCTGCCAGTATAGTCATTTCTCTCTCTCTCTGCCAGTATAGTCATTTCTCTCTCTATCTCTCTGCCAGTATAGTCATTTCTCTCTGTATCTCTCTGCCAGTATAGTCATTTCTCTCTTTCTATCTCTCTGCCAGTATAGTCATTTCTCTCTCTATCTCTCTGCCAGTATAGTCATTTCTCTCTCTATCTCTCTGCCAGTATAGTCATTTCTCTCTGTATCTCTCTGCCAGTATAGTCATTTCTCTCTCTATCTCTCTGCCAGTATAGTCATTTCTCTCTGTATCTCTCTGCCAGTATAGTCATTTCTCTCTGTATCTCTCTGCCAGTATAGTCATTTCTCTCTGTATCTCTCTGCCAGTATAGTCATTTCTCTCTGTATCTCTCTGCCAGTATAGTCATTTCTCTCTGTATCTCTCTGCCAGTATAGTCATTTCTCTCTCTATCTCTCTGCCAGTATAGTCATTTCTCTCTGTATCTCTCTGCCAGTATAGTCATTTCTCTTTCTATCTCTCTGCCAGTATAGTAATTTCTCTCTGTATCTCTCTGCCAGTATAGTCATTTCTCTCTGTATCTCTCTGCCAGTATAGTCATTTCATTATCTCTGTCTCTGCAAGATCATCTCTCTCCATTTGCCATTCTGGTCATCTCTCTCTCTGTCTCTCTCTCTCTCTCTCTCTCTCTGCCAGTATGGTCACCTCTCTCTCTCTCTCCCTCCACTCGTGATCATTGAACATATAATCCTATCAGAGGCTAACATTTCCTGTACCACCTCTACCTCTCCTTCTCACTCCCATTTTCACCCATCTCATCACTCCCACTTGTAACTTGAACATATAACTTCTAATGATAGCAATTAACATCACACGCCGTCTCCTTCGCTCTCTCTCGCTCTCTCATTCTGTCTCTTTATCTCCGACCCTTGTCCCATCGAACTCATCCTGTTTCCCACTGTCTTTCTCTCGTGTAACTTCATCCCCTAATCTCTAATGACAGACTATAGCATATCCCATAATATCTTCAGCCATCGTTGACTGTGCTAATCCCGTCGCCATGTTGATTCCCTGAAGGCTGGAAGTAGTTCCAGTAGAAACCGCGTTTTAATATCGAGACTGGGATTCGTAAGTCGGCCATTTTGATACGAATTTGTGAAAATGGAGAGAAAGTCGAAAATGACAGGTTAACAAAAGAAATAGAGATGTAGAGAGCGAAAGAGAGAGAGAGAGAGAGAGAGAGAGAGACAACAGTGATGATTCACTAGTTTGAGTTATAAAGTTTGCAAGAACTATGATAGAAAGAAAAGATATGGATGCAAATATATTCACACCAAGAGGATAGAAAATGGCGGATAAGCGGAATGTTATTAAATGATGAGGGAGAAACATGGACAGACGAATGGATGCTTTTTTCCTTTTCAATACGAGAGTTTGTGAGTGATTTGGGAATTTATAGTGAGTGAGTGTTATTAGGGAATGTCTGAGTGAGTGTGTGAGTGAGTGTTATTAGTGGATGTCTGAGTGTGTGTGTGAGTGAGTGTTATTAGGTGATGTCTGAGTGTGTGTGTGAGTGAGTGTTATTGGGTGATGTCTGAGTGTGTGTGTGAGTGAGTGTTATTAGTGGATGTCTGAGTGTGTGTGTGAGTGAGTGTTATTAGGTGATGTCTGAGTGAGTGAGTGTGTGAGTGAGTGTTATTAGTGGATGTCTGAGTGTGTGTGTGAGTGAGTGTTATTAGGTGATGTCTGAGTGAGTGTTATTAGGTGATGTCTGAGTGAGTGAGCGATTTTAGGGGATGTCTGAGTGAGTGTTTTTAGGGGATGTCTGAGTGAGTGTTTTAGGGGATGTCGGAGTGAGTGTTTTTAGGGGATGTCTGAGTGAGTGTTTTAGGGGATGTCGGAGTGAGTGTTTTAGGGGATGTCTGAGTGAGTGTTTTAGGGGATGTCTGAGTGAGTGTTTTAGGGGATGTCTGAGTGAGTGTTTTAGGGGATGTCGGAGTGAGTGTTTTAGGGGATGTCGGAGTGACTGAGACAGTGATTGATAAGTGGATGTCTCAGTGAGTGGTGAGTGAGTGAGTGATGTGGATTGTTTAAGTGACTACATGAATAATCAGTGAATTAATGAGTGAGTGAGTGGGAATGAGAGAGAGAGAGATAGAAAGAAGAGAGAGCAATTGCTGAATATTTGAATAAAATAGTGAATAGTCATTGAATGTGTTAGTGAGTGAGTGAGTGAGTGGGTGAGTGAGTGAGTGAGGTAGTGAGTGAGTGAGTGAGTGGGTGAGTGAAACAATGAGAAATTGAACTAGTAAAGGTGAATTAATATTTGAAATAATGAATGAATTAATTAATGATTGCGTAAGGCCGAAAACAAATAAATGTGAATGAATGTATGAATGAATGAATGGGTGAGTGATTGAGTAAGGACATACAATAATAAACGAGCAAATGTGAATGAATGTATGAATGAAGGATTGAGTGAGTGAGTGAGTGAGTGAATGAGTGAATACATGTATGCATGAAGGATTGAGTGAGTGAGTGAGTGAATGAATGAGTGAATGAATGTATGAATGAATGATTGGGTGAGTGAGGGGTGAGTGAGTGTAAAACGTATTTACACAGGAAACGTTAATACATGTATAAATGAACGAATGCATTAGTGGGCGAGTAAGGTCGATGAAGAAAAAAACAGTTATTGTGAAGGAATGAATGAATGAATGAATGAGTGAATGAATGAATGAGTGAATAAGTGAATGGATGAATGGATGAATGAATGAGTGAATTAATGAACGAGCGAAAGGATGAATGAATGAGCGAATGAATGAATGGGTGAATTGCTGAATGAATGAGTGAATGAATGAATGAGTGAATGGATGAATGAGTGAATGGATCAGTGAGTGAATGAATGAGTGAATGGATGAATGAGTAAAGATGAGAGAGAATAAACGTGTAAATGTGAATGGACGCCTATCTGTGAATGTGCACAGAGGACGCAATTAGCCGCTCAGACAATCAGAGAAATATACAAAGCGTCTTGGCAAAGAGGCCAGTGGACTGACAGGTCCGTAGCCAAGTTACGCCTACAGTTGGGTGACCTCGGTGGCAGCCTGGCGAGACAGATTTATTCCAGACATGACATATATCACGAGAGAATGCGACTCCCTATCGGAGAAATTGTGAAGAACCACTAGATTTGATGTTATAATGTTCCAAAGATTTGGCAGATTATAACAATTGTATACAGTCTAGTAATGAAATTAAGACATTGAAGATGCTTGTAGATCGGAGAGCATCAACAATTATGCATTGATCCCCTCCGCCATGGGCCACCAGTTTCAGCTATATGCGCATGGGCAATGCACGAGGGTTAGTCGGTAAGTAGGTAACAAACTGTTATAGGATGGCTTGAAAATGCAGTTGGCAGTTTTTAAAGGTGTCGTTGAGTGGTGGCAACATTCAGCTTTGTGATTACTGTTGGTAGTTGGTGCTAGGTGGTGGTAACATCTAGTTGTGTGATTACTGTTGGTAGTTGAAGCTAAGTGTCGCATGCACGTGCGCAGTTTAGATACAACGTGACGCCCGTGCTGACAGTGAATTGCTGCCACCTTTCGAAACTACATTTTTTCAGCTATCCCTCATCAATGTGTGACCTACTTACTAACTTAATCCCGTACTTTTGCAGTCATCCATAATTATAATAGAACAGCACTGGTTCAGATTTGAGGTTACATATTGCAAGAGATTTCTTCTTCCTTCGTCCACCTTCTTCCTTCTTCTTCTTCGTTTTCTTTTTGTTTTTCTTCTTCTTCTTCTTCTTCTTCTTCTTCTTCTTCTTCTTCTTCTTCTTCTTCTTCTTCTGCGTTCGTTGTCAATCTCCCGCTAGCAAGCCATGAACAGAGCTTTGCAAGTAACAGAAAGTAGTCTAGAGAACGGAATGCGTTGTGTCGCTAGTTTACATTTTGACTGCGATATTTGCACTTTTCGGTCCGACACATCCGTTTTCGACAGAGAGGCATTACTATTTCCTATTTATCAACACGTTCCATTCAACCCAGCTGTAATATATACTGGTCGTAAAGTTAAGGAAGGAAATGCAGTGAGGAAGGAAATTGTCAACTCAGCCACATAGACAAGTTGAGGCAATTCATTTTTCTGTTATTAAAAAAAAAAAGAATTTGCGTTCGCCTTATTTCTCTGTTATCCAAGGCGGTGTGCGTTGCAATGAGTTTTAATTTTGCGCCTCTCGGCCAAGTCCATCCGACTTCGTCATTCATATTATGTAAGGGTCTGCTTCTTCCTGCATTTTCTAAGGGCTTCCTTTCCAGGGGTAACGGCCGATGCTGTGATGGGGATCGAACCCAGCACCTTCGGATTGTGAGCCATGTCACTTAACTACTAGCCCACGCCATTACCCTCGAAAACAGTACCTACTTTGGAACTACTCTTACTTTTTTTTCACAAAATAATCGAGAAAAAAATGATAACAAGAAGAGAGTATTCTTTGTCGCCAAGAAGCGATTTCCACATCCGTCATTCTCAATGCGAACCTGCGTGTTATATCACAGGCGGGATCTGATACATAAGTTGTGTGTGGCTGATACGAGGGTTTCAGCTTCCATGAGTCGGTCAGATGATCAAGTGATGGCCCCTGAAAACTTTCATTTGCGTTCACAGGCTTGAAAGGCGTATATTAGGGTTTGTTTTCAGTGACAACTGACACTTAGTTGATCCGTCACACAGGGGGCACAGAAAAACAAGACAAGAAACTGAAGGGGTAGACAGGAGGTTAGATGGGTATGACAGACAGGTTAGACAGATGTGGACGGACAGTTCGGTGGGTGGGGGGTTGTACGGACGGGCTGGCGGGCGGGCGGGTGATATGTGGACGGATAGGGCGAGCGCGTGGGTGGTTGTACCGACGGGCAGGCGGGTGGGTCGATGGACCGTCACATGGACCTTACACCATCGAACAAGACAGTCGACACACTTAGTAAACTCTGTAGAATGTAGGTTGAAGAATACCATGCCTGTTTCTCAAGAAGACGAATCGTCGAAGCCGCAGAGTCCAGTAAAATCATCAAACAGACGACTCGGGACATCGGAAAACACAAACACGTATTTCCCTGTCTGAAAACTGACGACGGAATTCGCGTAATATCACGACAGACAATTGAGAACGTCATTAGCATCTTCTACATCGATCTATTCTAATTATCACTCCTCCCTCACCACCTCTCCCAAACCAAAAGCCCATCACCCCACCCACACCCTACCTCACCTATGAAATTGGAAGGCGCCGTAGAAAACCCGACCACAAAAATCTCTCCAGGTAAAGATAAGATAACAGATGAGAAAAAGAAAGCATACGGTCACTCACTTTACACGGACCTAGCCAGCAGATTCTCTCCTCACTTTACACGGACCTAGCCAGCAGATTCTCTCCTCACTTTACACGGACCTAGCCAGCAGATTCTCTCCTCACTTTACACGGACCTAGCCAGCAGATTCTCTCCTCACTTCACACGGACCTAGCCAGCAGATTCTCTCCTCACTTTACACGGACCTAGCCAGCAGATTCTCTCCTCACTTTACACGGACCTAGCCAGCAGATTCTCTCCTCACTTTACACGGACCTAGCCAGCAGATTCTCTCCTCACTTTACACGGACCTAGCCAGCAGATTCTCTCCTCACTTTACACGGACCTAGCCAGCAGATTCTCTCCTCACTTTACACGGACCTAGCCAGCAGATTCTCTCCTCACTTTACACGGACCTAGCCAGCAGATTCTCTCCTCACTTTACACGGACCTAGCCAGCAGATTCTCTCCTCACTTTACACGGACCTAGCCAGCAGATTCTCTCCTCACTTTACACGGACCTAGCCAGCAGATTCTCTCCTCACTTTACACGGACCTAGCCAGCAGATTATTTCCTCACTTTACACGGACCTAGCCAGCAGATTCTCTCCTCACTTTACACGGACCTAGCCAGCAGATTCTCTCCTCACTTTACACGGACCTAGCCAGCAGATTCTCTCCTCACTTTACACGGACCTAGCCAGCAGATTCTCTCCTCACTTTACACGGACCTAGCCAGCAGATTCTCTCCTCACTTTACACGGACCTAGCCAGCAGATTCTCTCCTCACTTTACACGGACCTAGCCAGCAGATTCTCTCCTCACTTTACACGGACCTAGCCAGCAGATTCTCTCCTCACTTTACACGGACCTAGCCAGCAGATTCTCTCCTCACTTTACACGGACCTAGCCAGCAGATTCTCTCCTCACTTTACACGGACCTAGCCAGCAGATTCTCTCCTCACTTTACACGGACCTAGCCAGCAGATTCTCTCCTCACTTTACACGGACCTAGCAAGCAGATTCTCTCGATACAGACAACAGAAATCCCGTCTACCTGGCGCGAGTCAGACCGTCCTAATCTACAAAAACTGAGTTAAAGAAGACGTTTCAACCTACCACCCTACCACCCTCCTTCCGACAGAATACACACTTTTTATCAAATGCCTCCTAGCAAGGATCTGCAAGACCCTCGAGGAGGCACAACAGACCGAACAAACTGGATTCAGAAGAACATACAGTATATTAGATCACAAACTGGATTCAGACCGTACAGTACATTAGATCACAAGCTGGATTCAGACCGTACAGTACATTAGATCACAAACTGGATTCAGACCGTACAGTACATTAGATCACAAACTGGATTCAGACGAACATACAGTACATTAGACCACAAGCTGGATTCAGACGAACATACAGTACATTAGATCACAAGCTGGATTCATACAAAAATACAGTACATTAGATCACAAGCTATATTCAGACGAACATACAGTATATTAGATCACAAGCTGGATTCAGACGAACATACAGTACATTAGATCACAAGCTGGATTCAGACGAACATACAGTACATTAGATCACAAGCTAAATTCAGATGAACATACAGTACACTAGATCAAAAGCTGGATTCAGACGAACATACAGTACATTAGATCACAAGCTGGATTCATAGAAAAATACAGTACATTAGATCACAAGCTATATTCAGATGAACATACAGTACACTAGATCAAAAGCTGGATTCAGACGAACATTCAGTACATTAGATCACAAGCTGGATTCATAGAAAAATACAGTACATTAGATCACAAGCTATATTCAGATGAACATACAGTACACTAGATCACAAACTGGATTCAGACGAACATACAGTACATTAGATCACAAGCTGGATTCAGACGAACATACAGTACATTAGATCACAAGCTGGATTCAAACAAAAATACAGTACATTAGATCACAAGCTATATTCAGATAAACATACAGTACACTAGATTACATAACAACGTCGGAGAAGGCAAGAGGGCACCAAACACAGCTGAGACTCACATTCATCGACTACAAAATGGCATTTAACTCGGTTGAAACATTGGTGTGGAAAGCGCTGAACGAGCAAGGAGTAGACATTCATTACATAGAAATATTGAAGAAATGCCACGAAGGTGCATCACAATTCACTCAACCCATCGTCATTGAGACCGATAAAGGAATACGGCAAGGAGACGATGGGGACCTGCAGCTGGGACAACTATGGCATAACCATCGAGGGAAGACGACTAAACCATCTCATATTCGCAAACAACATCGCCCTTATCACAGAGGCGACCATAGAAGCTTCTTCTTCTTCTTCGTACGCAGTCAGACAGTAACCATTATTTTTTCGAAAAAAGCGGCGGTCATCCTGAGGCTGTCGATACTGCCATATAGCTTGTCTTGTGTTGCCACTGGTGATGGCCACATCTGCTCTCTCTGATCCTCGTATGTCGGGCAGTTCTGCAGCAGATGCTCAGCGGTCATTTTCCCGGTACCACACGGGCATTCGTCGGTACCACCTATCTTCAATTTGTTGAATAGGTGGTACCTCAGTCTATTGTGGCCAGTGCGAAGTCTGAAGACAACGACCTGCTCTTTTCTGTTCAACTGGTAATAGGCATCGTTTTTGGTGTAGCCGGTATGTTCGGTTTCCCATTTGGTCATGTATCTGGCTTTAATAAGCCGTTTTGACTCTTCGTACGTCATACTAGTATCTGTTGGTGGTAGTCTTGCACCTTCTTTTGCCAGTCTGTCTGCCTCCTCGTTGCCTTGGATGTTGCAGTGTGATGGGACCCACTGTACCACTACCCTTTTTAGTGCGGACTGCTGGCATAGTTGACAGAGTACTGCTCTTAAGTCATTAAGCTCAGTGTTTTTCTGGCCTTTTAGCGCTGTGACTACGGCCAGAGCATCTGTAAGCAGGACTGTATGGCTTTAATTTTCTTTATGAGTCACCATTTCTTCCACTGCCGCCCTCAGTGCCTCTGCCTCCGCTCTGAAATTGCTTTGGTACTTACCAGTAGCGAATGACAGTGTTATTTGTCTGCCATTTGGTAGGTTCAGGAATGCTCCAGCCCCTCCATTCTGTGTAGTGTTTGTTACAGAACCGTCGGTGTATGCATGGGTCCAGTCCATGCTTTGGTAGTTTTTCGATATAAAGCTTAGGGTAGTATCTCTCCTTTCTTTTTTAGTCCGGCAGTTTTTGTTTCCAATACCTGGTATATTTTCTACCACCTCTGGAAATATATTCTGCCTCCAGGTAGGTTTTCGTACAGTAGTGATTGGCTTTGGTGTTGTTAGTGCGTTTATGGGATTTTCGTGCATCTTTGCTTTGGCTATTTCTGCAAAGTTTCTCCGCTTTAGTTTCCCATTTCCCAAATTGTTTAGTCTATGGTGCATTGGATGATCAGTCAGTCTTCGGAGTTTCTCTGACTGCAGCTGGGCTCTGCAGTCTCTTCTATCGGTCATGGATTGCAGTTTTGTAATCTTTTCAAGTTCTACAATTGGCGTTGACTTCATGCCTCCTGTTATAACTCTCTTGGCTTGGTTTTAAAGTTTGCTAACTTTATCGAAGTTCGCTGCTGTTGTCCATGCCGCAATGCCATACTCGAGAACTGGTCTCACTCTTCTAGTGTACAGTTTCTTTAGTATGCTTTCGTCTGCTCCCCAGCTTGTGCCAGCAAGTTTCCTTATGATTGCCATTCTTTCTCTGGCTCTCATTCGGTTTCTCTCGATCTGACTTTTCCATGTCATGCGCCGATCAAATGTGACTCCCAGATAGTTTGGGTTGTCGTTTGGCTGCAGGAATTTGCCATTTAGACTTAATTTGGTGTTTTGGGGTTTGATTGAAAGCGAGAATATTGTACATGTGGTTTTCTCCTCGTTTATTTTGACCAGCCATGAGTTCGCCCAATCTTCCAGCGATGTTAGGGCCTGCTGCATCCGATTTCTTGCTATGGTGAGATTCAAATCAGAGGTCCACATAGCCAGATCGTCTGCAAACATTGAGCTATGGACTCTTCTTGGTATATTCTCTGTAATGTCGTTTATATACACCAGGAAGAGTGTGGGTGACAGTACTCCCCCTTGGGGTACTCCCTGCTCGAGTGTCACCTTTTTGCTCATCTGCCCTTGTACTTGGACTCTGGCCGTTCTTTTTTGGAGGTAGTGGTTGATCCACTTGTACATTCTCCCACAAACTTCACTTCTCCTTAGCTTGACTCTAAGTCCATCTTTCCAGAGACCATAGAAGCGACCGAGATGCTACAGTCACTAGATATGGTGGGCAGAAAGGCAGGTCTAGCTTTGAACCTAGGAAAAATCCAGAGCTATGCGCAACCGTTTCGCAAAGCCCAACCCCTTACTCTTGAGTGGAACGCCTATAGAGGACCTTGACGGATATGTCTATCTGGACAGGCTCTTCAACATAGACAACAATATAAAACCTGAGATTGTCAGACGGATACGGGCGGGCTGGGCAGCCTTCAACTCCATCATGATGGCAACAGACGCCACAAATGACACCAGACTACGTGCGGACATCTTCGACTCGGTAGTCCTGCCAGAGCTCTGCTATGGAAGCCAAACCTGGTCTCTAGCCAAAGTAGCAGAGAGCCAACTGAGAACAGCACACGCATCTCTTGAAAGACGCCTCGCGGGCATAACTCTCAGACAACAGCGGCAGAGCGAACTACACAATAGCAACATCCAAAGAATGTCACACATCAAGTATGTCCTACAGCCCGTCAATCATTTCAAACACCGCTGGGCAGGTCATATAGCTAGACGACAAGACGCAAGATAGAGTACCATAACCACCATGTGGTACACGTGCGACAAAGATAGATCTCGGGGACGGCCCTCAAATCGCTGGCAAGATTGTTAGTCGTTCTTAGTCGACTTGTACTTCTACAGGGGCAAATCCCCCTGTGCAGGTGCCAGCTCTGGTATAAGCTGTATATAGTCTCTAAAAGGATTTCATACTTAGTGGACTAGGCTTGAGCAGCTTAATACTCCACTGCGTTAGGTTAGGTGCTTAACCTTAGGTTCATCTTAATAGACTCAAACACTAGAGCAGACTGTTAGGCGCCATCTACGCTGCTCTAAACAAACCACCTAACCATGACCGGTGGTATGCCATGTCACACAGTTAATCGCCTCTTATGACATGCTCTTTGTGAGGCAGTGGTGCTATCCTTGTCTTTGTCATACACAAAGACCCCGGCAGACCACTCGATTGCGAGATTCACTAGACACTTACAGCATACACGACCCCACAACAAACGGACTTCTATCCCACTGGACGACACGCGCCCGCGACAGAAACTATTGGAACCTGAAGTTGGGACCTGCTCAAGGATGACCACCCTTTGACGAGGAACGGGTCGAACTAAAACTAAATACTAAATCTAGTTCTTGTTAATAAAACTTATTGGCAAACCTTGGGAACATAAGACATGGCTTTCTTTGAAAAGCAAAAGAAGCATGAACACTGATTACCTCATGGGAACAAAAAAAAGACAAACATGTGTTAGTTCTGATGTCTGCCCCATCATATTTTTTCTACTTGAGTGGCATATGGGACGGTGGGGGGGGGGGGGGGGGGGGGGGGGGGGCAGTTAGTCCTGCATGCCATTAACTGGATAAGTGTTCATACATGCTAATTACCTCCCCTGAGAGCACGTTGACAGGTAGAGAATATTCAAGGGGAGGTAAGCGGCTGTAAACTGTTGATGTTAAGATGTGTTCATGAGCATCCAATCGCTAACGTGACATGTAACTAAGAGAATTACTGTTACACTGTAGACACTCGTCACCACCTGTAACTAAGAGAATTACTGTTATACTGTAGACCCTAGTCACCATATGTAACTAAGAGAATTACTTTTACACTGTAGACCCTCGTCAGCACCTGTTTCCATCTAATAGTTTCTATTGGTTAGCTGCATTTTGATATACGAGGCGCGATCACATGAAACCGGACCAAACTGCAACAACTTAACATACGATGCGCATTATGACTTCACTTCTGGTGTAAACAGCACATATCAGCCGTCAAGTTTACAAAATGTCATTATCCCATGACTCCTATTTTCCTCAGCAGACCGTTGAAAACATGTCGACCAGTTGATATTCATCACAGAATACAGGCAGTGTATGGTGACAAAAGTGTGTCGAAGACAACAGTGAAGAACTGGACAACGATGTTTAAAGAAGGACGCGAGTTAGACAAAAGATCTTCCAAGACCAGGCCAGGCGCATATTGTTGCGTCAGAAGATGCCATCGCCAAAATTGATACAGCGATTCAGGTCACTATACATATACAGGGTTTGAAAACATTTAGGGTGGCTGACCAGTCATCATGGTCGGACTGCAATCATGCAATTTATGTTAACAAATTTAAACTGGACACTAATTCACATTTATTTATACATAACAATGCGTACCAAATCAACATTTATTGTATTACTTACACAGTATTATTCTATTTCTTCTTAAGAGAAAATGCACTTCTATCAGAGGCATGGTTTGTGTCCTTGAACATGCCTGGTAGTTTTAGCACTGAAGTTATATTTATCAATGGCTTTAGTAGGTTTAACTTGTGGTTGTGGAGGTCCAATATGATTCACCACCATAATCTAGCTTTTGTACAATCTATTCGAACTGTAATATCATTAATAATCGTGCAAGAGTCGTTATGTAGTAACGGTTAAAAACGTATTTTAACAATCAAAAACTGATTTGTTTTTTACTCGACAAGCAAAAATTGTTATTCGTCTCTGACGAGCGTTTTTTTCAAACCCTGTATATATATATTTCTACATCACCTGCCATTTCATTTAACTCTGTCCAATAATCACACTCTTAAACAACGCTTACACGCACCCTCTGGGGTTGACCACTGAGATCGCCCTAACTATCATAGGTACATACAGACGTAGAAATGCGTCCAAGCCTTGGTTAATATCTCCTGATATCACTTGGTAACTGGTGGAAAGGGCGCACCTCACCCAGTGAAATACATAGAGGCGCACACGCACACTCACGCACGCATAACACACACACACACACACATACACACACCACATATACACAAAAACATACAACACACGCACACAACACACCCACACACAACACACACACACATACACACAACACACGCACACAACACACGCACCACACACACGCAGACACAGACAGACACACAGACAGACAGACACACAGACAGACACACAGACACAGACAGACATACACACAGACAGACACACAGACACACACATACACAGACACACACACACAGCCACACACACACATACACACACACATACATACACACACAGACACACATACACACGCACATACACATACACACACACAGCCACACACACACACACATACCCATACACATACACACACACAGACATACATACACACATATATACACACACACATACACACCCAGACACGCGTACACACACACACATTACAAAAATATAATAATCAGATCGAATAAGGAGAAACATCGCGATATTTTACTCGTATCAGTCACATAAATCTTAATCAGCAAACTAACATAAGAGATATTACTAAAACATGAAAGAGAGACAATGAAAGGGAGAGAAATGGAAAGAAAACATACTCTATCTCTGAGCGTTAGGGGAAGAGGAAGAGAGATAACGAGAAAGCAAAGACAAATAGTAAAGAAGACGGACGAGAGAGCGAGGGACAGATTGAGAGAGAGAGAGGAAATGATTAATAATTAGAGAGTAATGGGAGAGAGAATTTGAGAGCATGGGATAGAGAGAGTGAATGAAAGAGATGAGGAATGAATGAGAGCGAGGACGGAGAAGAAAGCGAAGACAAGAGAGAGTGAGAGAGTGAAAAAAAGATATGGAGAGTGAATGAGAGTGAAAGAAAGATATGGAGAGTGAATGAGAGTGAAAGAAAGATATGGAGAGTGAATGAAAGTGAAAGAAAGATATGGAGAGTGAATGAGAGAGTGAAAGAAAGATATGGAGAGTGAATGAGAGTGAAACAAAGATATGGAGAGTGAATGAAAGTGAAAGAAAGATATGGAGAGTGAATGAGAGAGTGAAAGAAAGATATGGAGAGTGAATGAGAGTGAAACAAAGATATGGAGAGTGAATGAGAGTGAAAGAAAGATATGGAGAGTGAATGAAAGTGAAAGAAAGATATGGAGAGTGAATGAGAGTGAAAGAAAGATATGGAGAGTGAATGAAAGTGAAAGAAAGATATGGAGAGTGAATGAAAGTGAAAGAAAGATATGGAGGGTGAATGAGAGAGTGAAAGAAAGATATGGAGAGTGAATGAGAGAGTGAAAGAAAGATATGGAGAGTGAATGAAAGTGAAAGAAAGATATGGA
The DNA here is from genome assembly GCA_036924085.1 of Ariolimax columbianus. NCBI lineage: Eukaryota > Metazoa > Mollusca > Gastropoda > Stylommatophora > Arionidae > Ariolimax > Ariolimax columbianus. Next base: position 57,004,821 of record JAVGWX010000019.1, read on the forward strand.
GAGTGAATGAGAGAGTGAAAGAAAGATATGGAGAGTGAATGAGAGAGCAAGGAAGAAGGAGAGAGCTTCCAAAAAGAGTGAATGGGAGGGCGAAGAAAAGAGATATAAAGACCAGCATAGAAGGGGCGAGAATGAAAGAATTGGAGAGAGAGAGATAGAAAGAGTGAGCGAGACACATGTATTTTATGCGTTCGTGCCTTGCTTTGAGGAGTGGTCTGATCGTATTCCTAACGCCAGATCCTCTGGAAAGTCCTCATTTCCCCTATCCTCTCCACCCTCCTACCTCCCTTGCAGTCTATTGTATCTCCGAACTCTTTAATTTAGTAGCCATGACAAATGTTTCTCACTTCATTTGTCCAATACGTGATTCTCATGTCAGATCAGCCTGTCCGGCTTCGATAAGAAAATATAAAATGGCAAGAAAAATATTAATTTGAACGTTTCTTGCATTGTTCCCCCTGTTTTATAACCAAAGTTGTTCCCCTTGTTTTGTAACATATTTACCACCCCCTGCTTTATATCACATTTATTTCCCTTGCTCTTATAGCCATGATTTCTAGAATGGGGGTAGCCTTACATTCTATGCTCGTTTGTCGCATTTTCACTATAACTATGTCACAAGTATATTGTTTCCTCCTTTCTAACTTCTTTCTATCCACGGTAGCCCTCACCAGCGGTATCTTCCCCCTCGTCTGCTACTGCTATATCTCCCTATTATCTCCTACTGTCATGTCTCCCGAGTGGCTTTTATGCTGCATCTCCTTGATCGCACGAACCTGCTTTATCTTCTTCGTTTTTCAGACTGCTTTATCGCTTTGGTGTTCCTTCGCTTCATTTTCCTGGTAATCCCAACAACTTTAAATGCATTTATTTGTCAGGCTCTTGTCTTACGTTCCTGGTCTCTCTTCCCGTTTGTACCTTTTCCTGCATCTCCACGTTTGTTCCTTTCACTTTATTTTCTCTTACTGTATCTCCCTGTCAACGTCCCTTTTACTGTATCTCCACGACCGCGTCTCTCTTACTGTATCTCCCTGTCCGCGTCTCTCTTACTGTATCTCCCCGTCAGGGCCCCTCTTACTGTATCTCCACGACCGCGTCTCTCTTACTGTATCTCCCTGTCAACGTCCCTTTTACTGTATCTCCACGACCGCGTCTCTCTTACTGTATCTCCCTGTCCGCGTCTCTCTTACTGTATCTCCCCGTCAGGGCCCCTCTTACTGTATCTCCACGACCGCGTCTCTCTTACTGTATCTCCCTGTCAACGTCCCTTTTACTGTATCTCCACGACAGCGTCTCTCTTACTATATCTCCCCGTCCGCGTCTCTCTTACTATATCTCCCCGTCCGCGTCTCTCTTACTGTATCTCCACGTCAGGGCCCCTCTTACTATATCTCCCCGTCCGCGTCTCTCTTACTATATCTCCCCGTCCGCGTCTCACTTACTGTATCTCCCCATCCGCGTCTCACTTACTATATCTCCCCATCCGTGTCTCTCTTACTGTATCTCTCCATCCGCGTCTCTCTTACTGTATCTCTCCGTCCGCGTCTCTCTTACTGTATCTCTCCGTCTGCGTCTTTCTTACTGTCTCTCTCCGTCCGCGTCTCTTACTGTATCTCTCCATCCGCGTCTCTCTTACTGTATCTCCCCGTCCGCGTCTCTCTTACTGTATCTCCCCGTTTGCGTCTCTCTTACTGTATCTCTCCGTCCGCGTCTCTCTTACCGTATCTCCCCGTCCGTGTCTCTCTTACTATATCTCTCTGTCCGCGTCTCTCTTACTCCATCTCCCCGTCATTGCCCCTCTTACTGCATCTCCCCATCCGCGCCCCTCTTACTGTATCTCCCTGTCAACGTCCCTTTTACTGTATCTCCACGACAGCGTCTCTCTTACTATATCTCCCCGTCCGCGTCTCTCTTACTATATCTCCCCGTATGCGTCTCTCTTACTGTATCTCCACGTCAGGGCCCCTCTTACTATATCTCCCCGTCCGCGTCTCTCTTACTATATCTCCCCGTCCGCGTCTCACTTACTGTATCTCCCCATCCGTGTCTCTCTTACTATATCTCTACGTCCTTGTCTCTCTTACTGTATCTCCCCGTTTGCGTCTCTCTTACTGTATCTCTCCGTCCGCGTCTCTCTTACCGTATCTCCCCGTCCGTGTCTCTCTTACTATATCTCTCTGTCCGCGTCTCTCTTACTCCATCTCCCCGTCAGGGCCCCTCTTACTGTATCTCCACGACCGCGTCTCTCTTACTGTATCTCCCCGTTTGCGTCTCTCTTACTGTATCTCTCCGTCCGCGTCTCTCTTACCGTATCTCCCCGTCCGTGTCTCTCTTACTATATCTCTCTGTCCGCGTCTCTCTTACTCCATCTCCCCGTCATTGCCCCTCTTACTGCATCTCCCCATCCGCGCCCCTCTTACTGTATCTCCCCCATCGACCATCTTGTTTTATCGTCATCTAATCTATGAGGATTCCTGTTTTCATCACATTATCTCAAACGGCAGTAATTGCGTGGGTGCAACAATCAAATTTGATCCAGACTTTGCGTCTTCTCTTTTCTACATTCCTCAACATTAATTATTTCATTACTGACACAGGCTGGAAACTCAAAGGAACCGTGGATTGTGGTAATAGGGTGGGGGCGCGGGCGGCGAGTTCAGGTTGGGGGTGGGGGGAATCTTATTTCTCTCTCTCTCTCTCTCTTATTCTCTCTCTCTCTCCCTTTGTTGCTTCGCATTCTTTCTATCTTTCTCCATCTCCCTCTTTATTTCTCTTTTCCTTTCATTCTTTCTCATGCGCACTTTCTCTTTCTCGTTCTACTTCTATCTATTTCTTCCTCTCATGTCCTTATCTCCATATTTCTTTCCTTATCTCTCTTTTTTCTCATTTTTACAATCTTACTCTGACTTTCCTTTTCTCTCTATCTTTCTTACTCAATGTCTCATTTTCTCTTCCTATTTTTCCACTATATTTTATCTTCCCAACCTTCTCTTTAATACAATAACAAATTTGTGTATTAAGAAAAATTTAAGGAGTGAAAAACACAAGGAAGCAATATGTAAGATTTTGATAGATGCACGGATATTGAAAAAAATGCGTTTTAAAAAGGAAATAATTAGACCCTTTGCCAGCGAGGAAGTGTTAGAAACTTCATTGTGCTAGACCATAGCTTGCTAGTTAGGTGGTATGGTCTGTTCCCTTCCGCGTGGACTTTTCTTCCATAAAAGTAAGCCATGTATTATTTTGGGCTATGTTGACTGAAGTGCACCGGAGCAGGCGTTTAATCTTATACGTTTGGCGTGAAAAGGCGTACGTTTCGACTAACGTGTCTTCGTCAGAGGGTAGGGAATACCCAAGTGACAGATCTATGCGCTTATTATCTCTTCCTTTTCGTGTTGCTCAGGGGGACGTTTTTTTTTACCTCTCTGTGTCTTTCTCTCTTTCTACTTTTCTCTTGTTCGCTATCCAAATCTCTCTTTCTCTCTGTCTCGCTCTCTCTCTCTCCTTACCTCTTTTGTTTCTCATTCTTTCTGTATATATATATCTCTCTTTCTTTCTCTTTCCCTCTCATTCTCTCTCTTGAGCACTTTCTCTTTCTCGTTCTACTCTATCTATTTATCTCTCTCCATATCGTTCTCTGTATATTTCTTTCCTTATCTCTCTTTGTTCTCATATTTACATTTTTTCTCTGCCTGTCATTTTTTTTTGTTTCTCTCACTCAATATCTCACTTTCTCTTCCTATTTTACCACTATATTTTATCTTTATAACCTTCTTGTTATCTCATTACTTTGTCTCTCTACTTTGGCTCTCTCTTTCACTATGAGTTCTCACTCTTCTTTCTCTCTCTCTCTCTCTTTCTTTCTCTTTCTCATCCTCTCTCAATCTTACTATTTCTTACTAGCCTATAATATGTAAGAACACTGCCATAACACAATAAAAGGCCATCACGACAAAATATAACCATTTCTTGTCAACAAGCAAAAAACTAACGAAGATGTAGCCATGCCAAAGAAGACAAGACATTTAATAGAAAAAAATGAAGAAAATCATTTCCTCTTCTGGTAGCTTCAGTTGCTTCCATCCCAAAGTCGTCAGATTTCTGTCATTTCATCTGCCCATCTGTGTTCTCGGTGAGTACAATAATAAGTGATAACATACGCAGTTTTTTTTCAATCAAATGAGCGGCTAGCGTGTGGTTGGAGTGTCAGCCTTCTGACTACTATTACATGTGTTCCACATGTCGTTGCTGCATACGTTTATATTTATTTTGTAGGTAAAATAATAAACTTATCATATACAGCGTGTGGCGACTGCAGGAGCCCGCCGTCTTTATTCCCTAGCCTTTCACGTCTTCCCGGTTATCTTTATCCATGGGAATAGATGTCGAATGATAGTTTACTGGTACGGTTCAGGGGAATTATGCCATCTACTTAAAACACAGTATTACGATCAACATCTCCACCGTCCGCTCGCACTGCTGATCGTAGCTCAGTAGACTAGTCTTGATACCCAAGTAGGTTCCAGGTAAAATATGACAGTTCCAGGTACATATTTGAAGATTACACCTGTTGCCTGTTGTTTCTGTGTCCTTACCACGAGATACAATTCCAACTGCTACTCCTCACAGAATGCCTAGGAGCCACGTGAAACCATTGACATGTCAAACAATTCCGATGTCTTCTTCTTCTTCGTTCGTTCTCAATCTCCTACTACCAAACCCTGAAAGGGCTTAAGTAGCAGAATGTAGTCCAGAGAATAGAATGCGTTGTGTCGTAGTTTACAGCTTGGCTGCGATATTTGCACCTTTCGGTCCAACACATCCGACTTCAGCAAGCATTTTTTGAGTACCGGGTTAGCATGCCCTCTTCGATCCCTTCTCCTTAGCCAGTCTGCCCTGCTGCAGACTGTTATCCAGGATCACCGCGTGGATGTGTAGAAGGGTCTTGGCAGCTATGGTTCGCTGGCCCTGACGCTAGCAGTCAGCCATGGGTCGCTGACCCCTGCAGCTCATGCGCTGCTACGCGTCTTGATCCCAGCTATGGTTCGCTGGCCCTGACGCTAGCAGTCAGCCATGGGTCGCTGACCACTGCAGCTCATGCGCTGCTCAGCATCTTGATCCCTAATTCCGATTTGATAGTACTGCACCTCTGCTTTGTACACGGTTGTGGGGTTAGTTTCTCTTCTCTCTGTTTTTACTTTTCTAACATTTGTTCATTTACAGCTGGGTTGACTTTAGCGTGTCGATACCGGGGTCAATGACAGTATTTTTGCTATGTTCAGCAAACCCACCACCACTCAGCAACTCAGGCGATCTGAACAAAACATATTGTCCAATTTGTCATGGAGGGAAAAATAATTAGACTCCGGTGAAAGATACTGGTCAAGACCCTCCCCCCCCCCCCCACCGCCCCCCCCCCCCCCGCCCCCCGGCCCCTCTAACGTCCTCTCGGAACCATGATTCTGTTACAGCAGTTTGGTCAGCAAGGTGTGGATCGACACTGGAATCCTTATAGAAGTTAGCTTGACTATGAGCCTTGCATAGCACTACAGCCAGGAAAACTTGAATTTAGCTTCTAAAGCATGGCTCGAGATGTAAGAAGACTGTAACCTACTGCCTGGGAATCAAGGTCAAGAGGAGACACACCTCAGCACGAGAACAACATCATCAGCAGCAGTAACAACAACAGTAACACCAGCAACATCAGCAACAACAAAGCAACAACACCAACATAAACAACAACATCAGCAACAACAACAACAACAGGAAACATGTTTCAAAGTAGTGTCTTGTGTTCTATTCTAGTTGTTACACTAGCTAACCCCATGCACATACCTCTTTAGTCGACATTTAAGACAAGCTTTTAAAGTTACAGTGCTTATATTATTTACTCAACCAACTAAATTTGAATTCTGTGGACTGCAACACAACAAATTCATTATCTGGACTTTACCGATGTGCGGCCTTTTTTATTTTCCATAACCCAAAACAATATTATTTTTTAAAACTGTCAATACAAGTTGTCCCCAGTGCTCCAGGGGTTTTTAAGCTGAGGAATACAGGCCACTTCGCCACTGCTGTCGCCAATTTTATTTCACCCTCAACAGGAAAACGACATAGGCTATACATACACAAAATAAATATAGACAGGTAATATATATTATGACATAATCTATCGTCAGTCCACATGTGTCGCTACAACGCTTCGGGGTGGTGTGTCCTCTTTGGGGGGGGGGGGGGGGGGGGGGCAGGCAAAAACCCGTTGGCGACTTGCCAGGTCAATCCCAGTATCTGTTACAACCGTTAGGTTGGTGGCCCCTAGGAATATACGATCGTATATTTTTAGGACTGATGCGGGTCAAAGCGTTAATTATAGCAAGGTAGACCCACCGCCTGTGAGTTGCCATCTATACAGCTCTGCTAACCACATAACCAAGAACTGATGCTTTAGTCACAGAGGTCCTCTTTGCCACATATTCTCCATGATGCGAAAATTCCTAGAATAATTTGAGGACATTTTTAGCTTGAATTTTGCCCGGGCAGCTGTTGTTAATCCTACTCTTTTCGATTTCCAACTGCCAAAGGATTTTTAACGTGCTCGCCACTGAACACGGGTCTTCGATCTCCCTACTCAGAGATCAGGTTACATTTTTAACCCAATGATCCACGTCAAAAAATCCCCCGCTCTCCACCGTGATCTGAACACGCGATCTCCAGCAACCAAGGCCACATTACCTCCAGATATTCTAGTAAATATTCCCTCGATCTCTGGGTTGTGAGATCGGTCTCCGTGTTCAGTCTCGAGAAAGCGAAAAATCCCTTAGCAGTTAGAAATCGAAAATTATAAATTAAAATCTACCAAATTATTTGTACCTTCCACAGGCCTAGTAAGCCGCAAGAAGTGTAACATACCTGTTACACACAGCTGAAGCCTTCGGCTACCTGGCAACAGACATTACCATGTCTGTTTGAATACCAGGAATTCGACTATTCCTAGTGGAGCTATCATTGAATTGGGGAACTTCTTGATAAGCAAGTTCGATTAGCATGTTAAGACATTACTTTATATGCAAGTCCGATAAGCATGTCTGGACATTCCTTTATATGCAAGTCCGCTTAGCATGTCTGGACATTACTTTATATGCAAGTCCGCTTAGCATGTCTGGACATTACTTTATATGCAAGTCCGATAAGCATGTCTGGACATTCCTTTATATGCAAGTCCGATAAGCATGTCTGGACATTCCTTTATATGCAAGTCCGCTTAGCATGTCTGGACATTCCTTTATATGCAAGTCCGATAAGCATGTCTGGACATTCCTTTATATGCAAGTCCGATAAGCATGTTAGGACATTCCTTTATATGCAAGTCCGATAAGCATGTCTGGACATTCCTTTATATGCAAGTCCGATAAGCATGTCTGGAAATTCCTTGATATGCAAGTTCGTTTAGCATGTATGGAAATTCCTTGATATGCAAGTTCGCTTAGCATGTATGGAAATTCCTTGATATGCAAGTCCGCTTAGCATGTATGGAAATTCCTTGATATGCAAGTCCGCTTAGCATGTATGGAAATTCCTTGATATGCAAGTTCGCTTAGCATGTATGGAAATTCCTTTATATGCAAGTTCGTTTAGCATGTATGAAAATTCCTTTATATGCAAGTTCGTTTAGCATGTATGGAAATTCCTTTATATGCAAGTTCGTTTAGCATGTATGGAAATTCCTTTATATGCAAGTTCGTTTAGCATGTATGGAAATTCCTTTATATGCAAGTTCGCTTAGCATGTATGGAAATTCCTTGATATGCAAGTTCGCTTAGCATGTATGGAAATTCCTTGATATGCAAGTTCGCTTAGCATGTATGGAAATTCCTTGATATGCAAGTCCGCTTAGCATGTATGGACATTCCTTGATATGCAAGTCCGCTTAGCATGTATGGAAATTCCTTTATATGCAAGTTCGCTTAGCATGTATGGAAATTCCTTGATATGCAAGTCCGCTTAGCATGTATGGAAATTCCTTTATATGCAAGTTCGCTTAGCATGTATGGAAATTCCTTTATATGCAAGTTCGCTTAGCATGTATGGAAATTCCTTGATATGCAAGTCCGCTTAGCATGTATGGAAATTCCTTGATATGCAAGTCCGCTTAGCATGTATGGAAATTCCTTGATATGCAAGTCCGCTTAGCATGTTAGGACATTCCTTGATATGCAAGTCCGCTTAGCATGTTAGGACATTCCTTTATATGCAAGTTCGCTTAGCATGTCTGGACATTCCTCTATATGCAAGTTCGCTTAGCATGTCTGGACATTCCTCTATATGCAAGTCCGCTTAGCATGTCTGGACATTCCTCTATATGCAAGTTCGCTTAGCATGTCTGGACATTCCTCTATATGCAAGTCCGCTTAGCATGTTAGGACATTCCTTTATATACATATCCGCTCAGCATGTATGGACATTTCTTGATATGCTTCCGCTTATCATATTAGGACATTTCTTGACAAGCAAGTCTGCTTTGCATTTTAGGACATTTCTTACAGATGAGCAAGCGAGTTATTTATTTGTATGCGTTCAGCGTTTTTCTTATGCTGTTTGTTTTCAGTTTATTTTAGCCACTACTTTTGATGGAGCTGTTTTTTCCGAAACATATGATTCCTTCTTGGCATTGTTCCAAGGCTGGTGTTGTTGCTGTTTAAGGCCCACATTGAGTAAGTTTACCATTGTGTGCGCCCTGGACGTTAAGTGGTGGGTTGTAGTAGCTTTTCTCACATCCCAAGCATGCCGATGAAGGTGGGCCGTGGTCCTCCAGGCGGTTGTGCTATGTTTTTCTTCTTCTGCGTCACGCTAACTACTGCGGGTATCACATCGATCCGCATCTCGTTTCCAGCCTGTTTCCAGGGAACGCTACATGGAAGAGAAAGTGTGGTCTTGGTCACTGTGTTATGTCTGACCCTGAGGCGTCGTCCTGGTCAGTTCCTGCCTGGAGTTACACTTACAAGGCGCTATCTGAGTCGCACGTGTCCGCGGTTCTATACTCTAAATTGTATTTTTCACTACAGTCTCAACTTCTCTTCATTAAAACGTTTGATAAAGGACGCAGATGGAAATGGATAAATAAAAATGTTAATAAAAACACAAAAGTAACTAGGAAGGGAGCTAAATCAAACATTTCTTTATGAAGGAAAAGCTGTATAAGAACAAGGTGAAGATCATGAAGGATGAACCAAAAACAGAAAGCAATATAGAAACCGTAGGAGCAAATTACGGAACAAACGGAAAAAATCCATTTGAAAGATAGAATTCTCTAATGTGAAAGAAATTAATTCCATATTGCATGCCCGACTTAGAATTCAATGCACGCGTATGCAACAACAAAAAAAAACAACATGTGATTGATTCCTGGGTGGAAAAGGCAGGGTGCCATTATGCTGCCTCAAAGGCTGTGAGACATGTAAATTCAGCATCGAGTTCAGCGATAATCAGCAATATTGGATTTTCTATTTTCAGTGCGAAAGCGAAGCATGTAGAGTCGTGTAATCAATGTTTTTATAGCACATTTCACACTGACCTATGTCTGCTTTTTATCAGAGGAATTTGTAAGTGGATTTTTAGAGGGCACACAAAATCATTGAAGAAATGTCTGCCAACTCTGAAGATGATATAAAAGAAAGCGGCAACAGGGGTGGACGGACAAAAACAGAGACGAATCTCAAGTATCCCCAATTAGTGGTAGCTAACGTATGCTTGTTAATGTTTCCTTCATGCTGTTGTAACTGGCCCTGCTTACAGGAAGCATGTATACAGTGAATTCTGGAGTGCTGGTCTATGTTGTAATTTATTTTACATAATAAAGTTCCTGGTAGAATGAAATAACCTAATTTAATCGTCTGGTGACATGGGATGTTACAGTGGTTGCATTCAATGCTACTCGGTCTCACACAGGTAAGTTAATGCTGCTACTCAATTATCATTTGTGTGCAAGGTGTCTCACACAGGTAAGTTGATGCTGCTACTCAATTATCATTTGTGTGCAAGGTGTCTCACACAGGTAAGTTAACGCTGTCGCTCCATTATCATTTGTGTGAAAGGTGTCTCACACAGGTAAGTTAACGCTGCTACTCCATTATCATTTGTGTGAAATGTGCTTCACACAGGTAAGTTAACGCTGTCGCTCCATTATCATTTGTGTGCAAGGTGTCTCACACAGGTAAGTTAACGCTGCTACTCAATTATCATTTGTGTGCAAGGTGTCTCACACAGGTAAGTTAACGCTGCTACTCCATTATCATCTGTATGAAAGGTGTCTCACACAGGTAAGTTAACGCTGCTACTACAATATCATTTGTGTGAAAGGTGTCTCAGACAGGTAAGTTAACGCTGCTACTCAATTATCATTTGTGTGAATAGTGTCTCACACAGGTAAGTTGACGCTGTCACTCAATTATCATTTGCGTGAAAGGTGTCTCACATGGGTAAGTTAACGCTGTCGCTCCATTATTACTTGAGTGAAAGGTGTCTCACACAGGTAAGTTAACGCTGTCATGCTATTACCATGTCTGTAAAAAGTCGTCGTAAGGCAGACCTATTCAGAACCAAGTAAGTGTTAAATTATTTCAGAGTTTAGTCCTGCCTGACGAAAGTACTTGGATGGCTCATACGTCTCAGTACGACCCAACATTATGTTTTGTATTGGACGAAGTGAAGCTTTGACACACACACTAAAAAACGGTCCAAATATTAACAAACAGACCCAAAAAAAAAGCCTTGTCGGAGTGCAGAACCATTTACATTTGAACAAAAAAGAATGGCTAAGAAATCACAAATAGAAGTTATGAACAGAAAATGTTAATATAGAACAGAACAGACAATATGAAATAGCTTAAATCAATATTTCTTAATGAAGGAAAGGACGCATAAAAACAAAGACAGCATCATGAAAGATGAACCAATAACGACATAGCAATATATAAAACGCAAGAACAAATTTAAAAAAAAAACTAAAAAGCCAATAGAAAGACAGATCACTCCAGTGTCAAAGAAATTATCCCAATATTGCGTACACGACTTAGAATTCAATGCACCCTTGCAAAACAAACAAACAAAATATGTAATTAATTTATTGGTGGAGAATGCAGCATGCCATTACGCTGCCTCAAAGGCTGTGAGACACGTCAATTCAGCATCGGGTTCGATGATAATCAGCAATATTTAGACTCGGTGCGGCTCTTGTTTTGCTGCAGTTGAATGCTCACAATGAGTTAGGTTGTACTTTTGTGCATCCTGAAAATGACGTGGCTGGTTGTCGTAGCTTTCCTCACAACACGATCCCGCTGATGAAGGTGGACTGGGGTCCTCCAGACGGTTGTGTTATGCTTTGCTTCATCTGCGTGTCGTTCACTACTATGGGGATCACGTCGATCCTTCCCAACGTTAGTCAGGATGCAATGACAACAGACCGTTTCCAGGAAGGGCTATGAAGAAGCCAAGGTGAGAGTCTTGTTCAATATGGTGTTCCTGACCCTGACTAACATGTCTGATCAGTATGTTGTGCCTGACCCTGACTAACATGTCTGATCAGTATGTTGTGCCTGACCCTGACTAACATGTCTGATCAGTATGTTGTGCCTGACCCTGACTAACATGTCTGATCAGTATGTTGTGCCTGACCCTGACTAACATGTCTAATTAGTATGGTGTGCCTGACCAGACGTTAGTCTTCCTACCGTGACTTGGCCCTAAACCAGGCAGTGACATTAAGCAGCCAGGTAAAAAAATGTAGCAGTCAAGACATAGTTTTGGATGAAAAGGAAATAACATGATGAGGGAATTTGTGTGAGTAAATAGGGCCCTAACATATCAGACGCTACATCAAAATTGTATATGTGCCATGAATACATGGCGCCCAGATATTTGTCGTGTTCTGCCCTTTGCTAAATAGAGTTTGGAGCCTCCTTGTTAAAATAACACACTAGAAGACATTACACTACATGGAAATATAACTTGTATGCCTTTATTGATTACATGTGTGACTTTATTGATTACATGTGTGACTTTATTGATTACATGTGTGACTTTATTGATTACATGTGTGCCTTTATTGATTACATGTGTGACTTTATTGATTACATGTGTGACTTTATTGATTACATGTGTGACTTTATTGATTACATGTGTGACTTTATTGATTACATGTGTGACTTTATTGATTACATGTGTGACTTTATTGATTCCACGTGTGCCTTTATTGATTCCACGTGTGCCTTTATTGATTACATGTGTGCCTTTATTGATTACATGTGTGCCTTTATTGATTACATGTGTGCCTTTATTGATTACATGTGTGACTTTATTGATTACATGTGTGCCTTTATTGATTACATGTGTGACTTTATTGATTCCACGTGTGCCTTTATTGATTACATGTGTGACTTTATTGATTACATGTGTGACTTTATTGATTACATGTGTGACTTTATTGATTACATGTGTGCCTTTATTGATTACATGTGTGACTTTATTGATTACATGTGTGACTTTATTGATTCCACGTGTGCCATTATTGATTACATGTGTGACTTTATTGATTTCACGTGTGCCTTTATTGATTACATGTGTGACTTTATTGATTACATGTGTGCTTTTATTGATTACATGTGTGACTTTATTGATTACATGTGTGCCTTTATTGATTACATGTGTGACTTTATTGATTCCACGTGTGCCTTTATTGATTACATGTGTGACTTTATTGATTTCACGTGTGCCTTTATTGATTACATGTGTGACTTTATTGATTACATGTGTGCCTTTATTGATTACATGTGTGACTTTATTGATTACATGTGTGCCTTTATTGATTACATGTGTGACTTTATTGATTTCACGTGTGCCTTTATTGATTACATGTGTGACTTTATTGATTTCACGTGTGCCTTTATTGATAACATGTGTGACTTTATTGATTACATGTGTGCCTTTATTGATTACATGTGTGACTTTATTGATTACATTTGTGCCTTTATTGATTACATGTGTGACTTTATTGATTTCACGTGTGCCTTTATTGATTACATGTGTGACTTTATTGATTTCACGTGTGCCTTTATTGATTACATGTGTGACTTTATTGATTACATGTGTGCCTTTATTGATTACATGTGTGACTTTATTGATTACATGTGTGCCTTTATTGATTACATGTGTGACTTTATTGATTTCACGTGTGCCTTTATTGATTACATGTGTGACTTTATTGATTTCACGTGTGCCTTTATTGATTACATGTGTGACTTTATTGATTACATGTGTGCCTTTATTGATTACATGTGTGACTTTATTGATTGCATGTGTGCCTTTATTGATTTTATGTGTGACTTTATTGATTTCACGTGTGCCTTTATTGATTACATGTGTGACTTTATTGATTTCACGTGTGCCTTTATTGTTAACATGTGTGACTTTATTGATTACATGTGTGCCTTTATTGATTACATGTGTGACTTTATTGATTACATTTGTGCCTTTATTGATTACATGTGTGACTTTATTGATTTCACGTGTGCCTTTATTGATTACATGTGTGACTTTATTGATTTCACGTGTGCCTTTATTGATTACATGTGTGACTTTATTGATTATATGTGTGCCTTTATTGATTACATGTGTGACTTTATTGATTACATGTGTGCCTTAAATCTAACACTTGCCGAAACCGCTGTTGATTGAGAGGTACTTAGCTATAGCTTAAAGGTTAAGCCTATGCCTATATCCGGTATTGTTTGTGTCTCTCAAAAGTCTTCCCATCAGTCATGCATTATCTTTCTCTTCCTCTCACGCTTACTCTCTCTCGCTCTCTTATTATATTCGTATCACCTAATTTAGCAACCCCCCTCCCCCCCCCCCCCCCTAAACGGCACAGTTCCCACCACGTCACCAATAAACATATGAAAACCCATAACGCTAATTAGTGTTCTTTCTCCCACATAATCAGCCAATCATAGCCATTGATTTAAATCAGTACCAGCTTCTTAGCCAATGACAAAGCCTCTAATATTCCTAACCAATTAAACTACTATCCGCACACATCTAACATAATGCATTTTACGTGTATACTGATGGATCGGTTGCTTTCTACTCCCAACATGGCTGCATAGCTCACAATCAGAGCGAAACTCAGACTATTTCAACAGAGAAAGTACAGCCTAATGTCTGCCTTTATTCCAACCAAGTCGCGTGAGTCAGTGCGTGTATGCAGACAGTAACAAGTTCTTAATGGATCGAGGGACATTTTCAAAATCGTTCTTACGTGTTTCATTTCGGACGTAAGACCAATTACCGGTTAATGTTTCCCGTGGGTCAAATTCGAGCATGGATGGAGTGAGCAAAATGTATCGCTCCTCATTCCAGCGAAATTACATCAGATTTGTGTATGTTTATACTTTCTATAATTAGAGGAGTGATTAGACCATGTGTGTCTCACGGAAGCAAATCAGGTACAACTCTCAATCTCATACCTGTCAAGTGATACGGTTTCGCCATATTTGATACATGATTTGAGGGTTTCTTAAGTGAGTCGTCACCCTTTCTTCAATGATACTGGAAAATCTTCAACCGTGAACCTATACAAGAAAATATAACATCAATATGTTACCACCTAACGCGAGCCTGCGAACGGGAAGATAACTCTATGAAGACTTTGTTGGGCACATTACTCTGCTGTGTTTCCGGCCTGTGGTAAAGGGTTAGGAATACAACTAAATCTGTACAATGTCAGCTAAAAGACGTCACTGGTGTCAGCAATATGAAGAAACCACGGGATAGAAATGGGAAATACAAATAATAATCAGGAATTAATTTGGTGTCTACAAAAGGTGATGAAAATACGGTTTGTTTGCCTTGTAGGCACAATTAGAATAACTGAGCCAGGCCTGCATCACAAGGACTGTATCAGCAGAAAAAGGCTATAAACCCATCGATTCACATTTTCAAAAACAATCCGCTCTAGACACGTTATAGTTCACCCTGCTGTAGCTGTATACTTGATTTATATTTGAGAAGACAAGGTAACAAAGAAGAAAACTGGAGGGTTACCTCGCAGAAGCAACAGACTTCTGACCTTCAGTTTCTGAGCCGTCATTGCTTACGGCAGTGTCTGCTGTGAGACCAGACTTCGGACCATCAGTTTCTGAGCCGTCATTGCCTACGGCAGTGTCTGCTGTGAGACCAGACTTCGGACTATCAGTTTCTGAGCTGTCATTGCCTACGGCAGTGTCTGCTGTGACACCAGACTTGACTCTTTAATTGCATATTTCAATGTAGACTTTCTGTTGCGTGGTCTTCAGCATTGGCATTTTCTGGCTGATCAGTCCTGAGATTGGTTGTCAGGTTGCCAGAGCATGTCTCTTCTTTGTTGTGAGGTTGCCAGATTATGTCTCTTCTTTGTTGTGAGGTTGCCAGATTATGTCTCTTCTTTGTTGTGAGGTTGCCAGATTATGTCTCTTCTTTTGAGACTATCCGCTGGATGGTCTGTCCAAAGATGGGTTTTAAGGTTTTCTGAGCATATGTCTTCATTTGATTCTGTCCTCTGGTTGGTTTGTCTTAAGACTGGTTGTAACGTTGTCTGAGCATGTCTTTCTATCTGACCCAATTCTCTGGTTGATTAGTAATGAGACTGGTTGTAATGTTTGAGAATGTCTCTCCATCTGACCGTATCATCTGCAGCTCTCTTCATTTCAACAAAAGTTCGTACTTTAATGTCTCTCCATCTGACCGTATCATCTGCAGCTCTCTTCATTTCAACAAAAGTTCGTACTTTAATGTCTCTGCATGTCTGAGTTCTAAAGGCGAGTCTTGGTCGCCCCTTTTCTCTTTCCTTTTGGATCTTGTCCTCTAGTATCTTCTGTATAAGACTTTGATGACCCATAAAGTGTCCTAGCCAATTCAACCTTTGTTTTTGAATCATTTTCAATCTGTTTCTTTGTTCGCTCTCCTCTGTGACGCCATTGTCATTGCATTTTTGTTCTGCCCAACTCACTCTTTCAGTTCTCAGATAGCACCACATTTCACACTCTTCCAATGTTATTTCATCCTTCATTGATATAATCCATGTTTCAGCCCCATACAGTGCCATTGGCCTTACATGAGAACTGATTGTCTTTTGTGAGTTCAATCCTAATATTCTTTGAGGCTAGCGTGTTCTGTTTCTATCCGAAGAGCTTGTCTGTTGCCCATGCAATCTTTATCTTAATATATGCTTCATTGTGGGCATCTTCTATTAAGATTTGTCTGACATATGTAAACTTCTGTACTTGCTGAATTATTTCTCCATTGTTGATTATCTTCATTTGTCTGTTACTTGGCTATTACCATAGTCTTTGTCTTCAATGTGTTTATTCTATTTCCATAGTCTTTGTCTTCAATGTGTTTATTCTATTTCCATAGTCTTTGTCTTCAATGTGTTTATTCTATGTTACTTGGCTATTTCCATAGTCTTTGTCTTCAATGTGTTTATTCTATTTCCATAGTCTTTGTCTTCAATGTGTTTATTCTATTTCCATAGTCTTTGTCTTCCATGTGTTTATTCTATTTCCATAGTCTTTGTCTTCCATGTGTTTATTCTATTTCCATAGTCTTTGTCTTCAATGTGTTTATTCTATTTCCATAGTCTTTGTCTTCCATGTGTTTATTCTATGTTACTTGGCTATTAGCATAGTTTTTGTCTTCAGTGTGTTTATTCTATGTTACTTGGCTATTAGCATAGTATTTGTCTTCAATGTGTTTATTCTATTTCCACAGTTTTTGTCTTCAATGTGTTTATTCTATGTTACTTGGCTATTACCATAGTTTTTGTCTCCAATGTGTTTATTTTTATGTCAAACTCTTTGCTGTTCTTTTAAATTTTCAGAGCAGCATTTGCAACGAAGGTACTGAACCTCCGTCTATGACCTGATCATCCGCAAATTTGATGGCATTAACTTTCATTCCATTGACTTTGACAATCCTATGGTCTCAAAATATGCTTTTCTATTTTGCTTTCTGATTTTGGTTCATTCTTCGTGATCTTGTTTTTTTTTATACTTCCTTTCCTTAAAGAACTGTTTGGTTTAATTTCCTTCCTATTTACTTTCGCAATGTTTCTTAAAAGTTTCAGTAAGTTGAGAAATGTGTCGACACTGATGGCTACAGAAGCCCACTCGGTGTACACACTCCATTCGTTTGTCCGATCTCGTCTTTGCATCTAGACCTCTCTTATGAATTGCTTCGTTTGCCCACAAATTAGTCTTCTGCTATTTTACCAACAATGATTTTTTTGTTTTTGTTTGAATGTGCGTATGTGTGCGTATGTGTATGTTTGTGTGTGAACATCTTCATTTTGAGCGATTCTAGCTGGTATAAACAATATTGTTTCTTCAGAACGTCCGGTCCTGAGTGTTGTTTACCAATTCAGCCATTAAACTCCTTCTATGCAACGATTTACAACCATCTTCAATGCCTCCATGTTAAACCGCCCACCATTTTCTCTTTATGTCCCCAGCTGCTGGTTTTCACAGAAATATTGTCCTGTGATCTCTACCCTGTCTCTTCTTGAAATACACAAAAATATCAAAACTTGATTGTCTTTCCTTTTAGGTGATACGTGTTTAATACGTTGTCTTTCAGCATGCGTCATCCAACCCCTATGCTACCCAATTCCACCTCATCACACTCCATCCCCTCATCCCACCCTCATCACACACCATCCTACCCTCATCCCTCCTCATCCCACCCCATCCAACCCTATCCCACCCTCATCTTACCCCATCCAACCCTCATCCCACCTCAATCTCACCTTCATCTCACCCTATACCACCCCATCCCACCTCATTTTCACCCTGATCACACCCCATCCTACCCTCATCCCTCCTCATCCCACCCCATCCAACCCTCATCCCTCCCTCATCTTACCCCATCCAAGCCTCATCCCACTCTCATCTTACCCCATCCTACCTATATCTCACCCTTATCCCACCCCATCCCACCCCATCCCACCACACCCTCATTATCCCACCCTATCCCACTCCCATTCCACCTCCCACCACCTCTCTTCCCAACCTCATCCCGCCCTCATCCCACCCCCATCCCACCCTCATCAAACCTTCATCCTACCCCAATCCCACCCACATCCCACCTTCATCCACTCTAATCCTACC
The DNA here is from genome assembly GCA_036924085.1 of Ariolimax columbianus. Taxonomy (NCBI): domain Eukaryota; kingdom Metazoa; phylum Mollusca; class Gastropoda; order Stylommatophora; family Arionidae; genus Ariolimax; species Ariolimax columbianus. The sequence goes on from JAVGWX010000019.1 coordinate 57,023,015, forward strand.
CTCATCCCACTCTCAAACCAGACTCCCCACCCTCATCCCACTCTCAAACCAGACTCCCCACCCTCATCCCACTCTCAAACCAGCCTCCCCACCCTCATCCCACTCTCAAACCAGACTCCCCACCCTCATCCCACTCTCAAACCAGCCTCCCCACCCTCATCCCACTCTCAAACCAGCCTCCCCACCCTCATCCCACTCTCAAACCAGCCTCCCCACCCTCATCCCACTCTCAAACCAGCCTCCTCACCCTCATCCGACTCTCAAACCAGACTCCCCACCCTCATCCCACTCTCAAACCAGCCTCCCCACCCTCATCCCACTCTCAAACCACTCCCCACCCTCATCACACTCTCAAACCAGCCTCCCCACCCTAATCCCACTCTCAAACCAGCCTTCCCACCCTCATCCCACTCTCAAACCAGACTCCCCACCCTCATCCCACTCTCAAACCAGCCTCCCCACCCTCATCCCACTCTCAAACCAGACTCCCCACCCTCATCCCACTCTCAAACCAGCCTCCCCACCCTCATCCCACTCTCAAACCAGCCTCCTCACCCTCATCCGACTCTCAAACCAGACTCCCTACCCTCATCCCACTCTCAAACCAGCCTCCCCACCCTCATCCCACTCTCAAACCAGCCTCCTCACCCTCATCCGACTCTCAAACCAGACTCCCCACCCTCATCCGACTCTCAAACCAGACTCCCCACCCTCATCCCACTCTCAAACCAGCCTTCCCACCCTCACCCCACTCCCCTCACACTCTGGACACAGGCTGTGCTCGTCTAGTCTGTCCTAGAGGATAGGGGTGACAGAGATAGACAAAATCTAAAAAATTATGGACTGGAGCTCAATGTGTCAAGCCAAATGACACGGACATCGCATCCTCGCTCCAAACTACGACATAACGCCACATCTTTTTCAGTACCAACCAGAAATAGAAGAAGAAGAAGAAGAAGAAGAAGAAGAAGAAGAAGAAGAAGAAGAAGAAGAAGAAGAAGAAGAAGAAGAAGAAGAAGAAGAAGAAGAAGAAGAAGAAGCAGGAGGAGGAGGAGAAGTAAAAAAAGAACAAGAACAAGAAAAAGTAGAAGAAGAAGAAGAAGACGAAGAAGAAGAAGAAGACGAAGAAGAAGAAGAAGAACAAGACGAAGAAGAAGAAGAAAAAGAAGAAGAAGAAGAAGAAGAAGAAGAAGATGAAGAAGAAGAAGAAGAAGAAGAAGAAGATCCACCTCTCACATAAAACAGCCTGGCCTACAAATAAACGGACAGATTAAATGACCCAAATCAATTTTCTTCACAGGACAAGAAAATATTTGAACTGTAGACTTCATTGAAAGCCAACGACATTGTACTCTAACCAAACGACCACCAGCCGGCATTCTCTCCGCTTAGTTTAGCGTATGATGTATGCTAACCGACTTAGATAGAGATCGTATTACAACCATCCATGACGTATGGCCGTCTCCTCCCATCGTTTTTTGTACATTAGCGGCTAACGTATATGCTAAAAATAGAACTGGGGAAGTTTGATTCAGTTTCAGATTTACTTAGATGTCAATTTTTGGGTGGATCGAGCATTTGTGTGGCAGGTGTGTATGAGCGCTTGTTTCACGTTGTGGTGGTACGGTTTTTTTTGTTTTTTTTTCTGTATTTTTTTTTTTTTTTGTTGCGTTCGCCTTATTTCTCTAATCTCCAAGGTGGTGTGCGTTGCACTGTGGTTTTTATTTTGCGCCTGTCGGACCTGTGCATCTGACTTCAGCATACATTTTATGTAAGGGTCTGCTTCCTCCTGCTTTTTCTAAGGGTTTGCTTCCCCGGGGTAACGGCCGGTGCTGTGATGGGGATCGAACCCAGCACCATCGGGTTGTGAGACGTGCCACTTAACCACTATCCCCCGCCGTCCGATTAATTGGTTCTGAAACGCTCTGAACTACGCAGCAAATTGACCATGCTCGATTTCCCGATACAGCTACGCTTCAGTGCATCCTGCTGTAAATTGATATTTGTGGTTTTCTTTAATAATGGTAGACATGGTGGAGAGAAAATGAATTGTCAATCCCCACTTAACAGAAAGTTGAGGTCTAGTGTTATTTTGTCTCTAAACACTTCATCCACGACAGCCGTGTCTCCTATAAACTGCCATTACCGTTTTAAAAAAATGTTTGAGTGTATTCCAATGTGCACTCGCTTTTCGTAAAGGTGCGGGATTGAACTTCTGCTAACGGCACGCTCCAGTCGACCCAGCTGTGATAGAGCAATTCTTATACTGCTACAAAATGAAAGGCATCAAGGAAGGCAACTGAAAAGCCTATATCATACAAGATGTGTCTTAGTATACTGACGTCTCTAAAACGTTGGGGGAACTCCCATTACAGTTTACATCATCATCAGGTGCCTTGCCGGTTGGTGTAGGTAATCGTGGACCTCCATCCACTCCTATCTCGTCTGTCGTTTACCAACTCTATTGTTGATTTTCGCCCATGCCAATCTCTCAGGCTGTCCTCCTTCTTCATCTTCTTCTTCGTACGCTGTCAGACATCAACCTTTATTTTTTCGAAAAAAAGCAGCGGTCATCCTGAGGCTGTCGACACTGCCATAGAGCTTGTCTAGTGTTGCCACTGGTGATGGCCACATCTGCTCTCTCTGATCCTCGTATGTCGGGCAGTTTTGCGGCAAATTCTCAGCGGTCATTTTCCCAGTACCGCATGTGCATTCGTCGGTACCACCTATCTTCAATTTGTTGAATAGGTGGTACCTCAGTCTATTGTGGTCAGTGCGAAGTCTGAAGACCACGACCTGCTCTCTTCTGTTCAACTGGTAATAGGCATCGTTTTTTGTGTAGCCAGTATGTTCGGTTTCCCATTTTGTCATGTATCTACCTCTAATAAGCCGTTTTGACTCTTCGTATGTCATACTAGGGTCTGGTTGTGGTAGTCTTGCACCTTCTTTTGCCAGTCTGTCTGCCTCCTCGTTGCCTTGGATGTTGCAGTGGGGTGGAACCCACTGAACCCCTACCCTTTTTGGTGCGGACTGCTGGCATAGTTGACAGAGTACTGCTCTTAAATCATTAAGTTCAGTATTTTTCTGGCTTTTTAGTGCTGTGACTACGGCCAGGGCATCTGTTAGCAGGACTATATGGCTTTCATACCTTTTACCTCTCAGGCTGTCCAACATCTTCTCTTTGTTCTTTTCTCTGTCTCTCTTTCCTTCTATCTTTCCCGTTATCAAAACGTGCTCCAAGCCATGCCTTCTCATAACATGCCCGAACAAGGATGATTGCCCTGCAACAAGTTATCTTTGTGTTTATGCCACCTCGAGTCCTGTATCATTTGTCTCCCTTGCAGTCCGTTGGATCCGCAGCATTCTTTTGTAAAGCCACATCTCCGTTCGACAGATCAATGCTCTTGCTTGCTAATTGTCCATGATTCACTGCCATATGTCAGTAATTGGTTCCACGTAGCAGCTAAGGCATCTCTTTCTCATTTCCAGCGACAAAGTTTTGTAGCACAATATTCATTTTATGTCTGGAAGACCGGTTTTGACCGTTCATATATATTATTATTATTATTATTATTATTATTACTGCTATTATTTTTATTACTCCTACTATTATTACTATTATCATTATTACTATTATTTCTATCATTATTGTTATTATTATTAGTATTACTATTATTATTACCATTATTACTTTCATTATTATTATTATTGCTATTACTACTATTTTTATTACTATTATTGTTATCAGTGTTATTATTATTATTACTATTATTATTATTGTTATTATTACTATCATTATTACTATTAGTGTTATCAGTGTTATTATTATTATTACTATTATTATTATTACTATTATTACTACTATTATTATTATTACCATTATTCCTTTTAATACTATTATTATTCTTATTAATACTAATATTACTATTATTAATCTTATTTTTACTATTAGTATTATTATTTCTTTATTACTATTATTCGTATTCTTATTATTATGTTACTAGTATTAATATTATCACCATTGTATATTTATCCTTCTGGTATCCGTCCTGATAAGGACGCTGTAAAGTTGTGTCGTAGGTTACGGCTAAACTGTGATACCTGTACTATACGGCCCGACATATTCGGTTGTTATTTGCGACAAGGTCTGCCTTCCTTTATCTCTTAGCCAGACTACACGACCGCAGCCTGTTTCCAGTGCCGCCCCTTGGAACCGGAACCGGAACAAGGTCAGCTGTTGTCCGCTGACCCTGAGGAAGGCAACCAGTCATGAGTCGCTGGCTCTAACAGCTAAATCATTACTGCATTTCCGGCCCCATGGATACCCAATATTTTCCTCTTCAATCGGCCCGCTGCCATTCTCAAAAGTTCTTGTATTGTCTCTAGCCCAATGGTTGCACTTTTCCTGGTGATTGTTCAGCATAAAGTCTCTCTGGGCTTACTCTACTTCCTTTTGCCGCGAGGTTCCCACATCATCGCCTGTAGCGAATGTATAGTATTGTACACCCGCAGCACATACCAGGTGCACGTCCAACGTTTCTTCCTGATTATATTAGAAACATAATTTTGGTTGGACTGTAATCTGTAATCATACATATATTGTAACAGTTCCAGCTGGAGTATGGGCGTTAAGGGCACGGGTGATGCGGCCGGCGACTCTGGGAAAAACGGTTGCCTGAATGTGTGCCAGGTCACTGACCGTCCCGACACTAAGTCAACAAAGACAACGAGTGGTTAGGGGGAAGAACGTGTCTAGTACAGGGAGGGTGGGGGGTTGGAGCTCACCACTCTTGCTATCCGTCTTAGCGTCGTGGGAGAGGGGGTGGTAGGTGAGGAGGGTGACTGAACCAGCACACACCTTCGAGTTTTGGCCATTCGCTCTATAAGTGTGTATATTGGACACCCTGTGACTAGAAGAGATCTGAATGTATATCGTACGTGCAGGACAACGAGTGAACGATGTGTGTTCTGAAGTATGTGTATGCACAGATTGACTGAGTGTGTGACCACAAGTGAGTTCGCGATGTCGACTATAAGTAACGGGATCTAACTTCACATGAACGCACAGATTCATCTGAGTATACGTGGATATATCGAATGTGGATGTACAGATCAACTGACTGAACGGATCTGAGTGTGGAAGAAAGAATGCACAGAACGACAGAGTATATAATACAATCGTGAAAGTGAGAGAGTGTGGACTATGCAGATAAGGGGAGGGGAGTGTAGTGGCAAGAACTCGGTTTTATTAGCTGGGGGAAATATTCAAAAGCTAATGCTTGAAACCTCCGTTGAAGTAAGAAGTAAGATATTATGATTATTTAGTTCAGATGTATTTTGTTCTTTTTCTAATATTGTTTCGGTTGATTTACATGTTAATAAATAATATAGCTGTATGAGAGGAGAGGGTTTACTGTGTCATTCACTATATGTAGTCGTGTCCTGGTGTGGATATATGTTATGACACTTTATATAAGTAACTAATCAGCAAAACCCAGACTCTGCCACAATATATATAATGTATATATATATATATATCAGGTGTGTTATATCCGACCTTTGGGCAGGAAATAATACAATTACACATGGAGGTTTGAAACCCTAATCCCTTTTAAAGTACTCTCCTTAGGACTACAGACCCGTCTACCAGCAGTCCGGTCATTGTTGGAAGCATTTAAGGAAAGCAGTTTTGGGAATGGAGTACAGCTTGGTTGTTTGATTCCGTACAATGTCTTCTCGTAACTCAATCCGGGTCTCGTTCAGCGAATTTCAAACTGGGGAAACAATCAAAAATCATGAATTCCTTATCGAGCAGACCAGAAGAATGTTGTGTTTAACCAAGAGAGTCTCAATCAGATGTGAATAATGGACAGGCGGTGTCATGGTGCAGCTAACAAGTCCCCGTTGTCCTCAGATCCGGTCGTTTGCGTTGAACAACACCAGGAAGGGGACGGATAACCTCCCTGTAATACTCTTTGGTAATGTTTTATCCTTGTGGTGCGTATTCATAATGCACAACCCGACTGGAGTCAAAGAAAACGGTCAGCATGACTTTGACATTGCGTCATTTCGTGCTGAATGAAAACCCCCACGCGTGCTCCCTACACTCAACACTGAAAGCAAAAGACTGACCCATTCTGCGTCCTGGAAATAATTCGGGCATGCACATGCCATTCCCCATATACCTTCCTGCCGAAGAACAGCCCCCACGACACATTTGTTTCCGCGGAAAACAATAAGTCGGATACTTTTTGAACGCACTTCGTACATATAAGTGCATAACAGAAATTATATAAATAAAACGCACATGTCGAACGTAGAAGACGATACCAGAGATGCGACCCATGTTGATCTGTGATACATTTCTGGAACAGCCAAGCTACAACATTTGAGCTCATAAATCATTGGTAGATTTATCGTTTCAGGAAACGATATTTTCGTTATCTGACCTTGCACTCGGTTTGGAGGTTTCGTTTTTAAATGAAGCATGGCTGATGTTTGGGCTAGATACCTGACCATGACGTTTCTTACCAAGAAGATTATCTTTAAAATCTGTTTTTCGATAAAAAAGGGTGTCGTTTTTGTCTGTTTCGGATTTCCAGGAAGTAGGAGAGTGACAGACCAGTGTTACTTCGTTATCTTCTTCGTTCGTTCTCAAACGCCCACTACTCAGCCCTGAACGTTCTCAAACGCCCACTAATCAGCCCTGACCGTTCTCAAACTCCCGCTACTCAGCCCTGAACGTTCTCAAACTCCCGCTACTCAGCCCTGAACGTTCTCAAACTCCCGCTAAGCCCTGAACGTTCTCAAACTCCCACTACTAAGCCCTGAACGTTCTCAAACTCCCGCTAAGCCCTGAACGTTCTCAAACTCCCGCTAAGCCCTGAACGTTCTCAAACTCCCGCTAAGTCCTGAACGTTCTCAAACTCCCGCTAAGCCCTGAACGTTCTCAAACTCCCACTACTAAGCCCTGAACGTTCTCAAACTCCCGCTAAGCCCTGAACGTTCTCAAACTCCCACTACTCAGCCCTGACCGTTCTCAAACTCCCGCTACCAAGCCCTGAACGTTCTCAAACTCCCGCTACTAAGCCCAAAACGTTCTCAAACTCCCGCTACTAAGACCTGAACGTTCTCAAACACCCACTAGTAAGCCCTGAAATGGGCTTGTCAAGTAGCAGGATGTAGTTTAGAGAATGGATGCGTTGTGTCGTAGTTTACAGATTGAATGCGATATTTGCACATTTCGGTCCAACACATCCGACTACCGCAGGCAATTTTTAGTACCGGGTTAGTCTTCCCTCTTCAATCCCTTCTACTTGCCAGTCTGCTCTGTGGCAGCCTGTACCTAGTTAGCCTTCCCTCTTCAATCCTTCTCATTAGCCAGTCTGCTCTGTGGCAGCCTGTACCTAGTTAGCCTTCCCTCTTCAATCCCTTCTCCTTAGCCAGTCTGCTCTGTGGCAGCCTGTACCTAGTTAGCCTTCCCTCTTCAATCCCTTCTCCTTAGCCAGTCTGCTCTGTGGCAGCCTGTACCTAGTTAGCCTTCCCTCTTCAATCCTTCTCCTTAGCCAGTCTACCCTGTTGCGCCTGTTATCCATGAGCATTACGTGGAGGTGTAGAAGGGTCTTGGCAACTCTAGACATAGAGAGTCTAGAAACTACCACACCACAAGATGAAAGATGTATAACATAGAAGGACTATATCGGTTTGCATTAGTTGGTATTGGACGATTTGAAGAGGACGCACGAACACGTCAAAAACATGGAATTGTACAGTCGGCTCAGTGACCAATCGTTTGTTGAGATGCGAATAAACTGTTTGTATGTTCGGGGTGAAAATGGCTATTAATGCTTGAATATAGTGGTTCATATCATCACGCAGCATGTTTTGTACATAACTCTACTCTCGTCACCGACGATTCTATCTTTAGCCAGATCTCACATCTCCATTACCATCATCTTCAGAAGATCTCTGGTGCCATGCATTTATTGTTCTCGGTCTCACTCGTATCATGCCCTCGAGTGCAGTCGTTCTACGCCTGCCTCTCTCCCGGTCGCCCGGTACCATACCGTCGAGTATAGTCGTTGTCGGCCTGCCTCTTCCTCGTGTGCCTCTCTCTCCTGGTCCCCCGATACCATACATTCGAGTCCAGTAGTTCTAGGCCTGACTCTCCCTCGTGCTTCCGATACCATACCCTTGAGTTCAGTAGTTCTAGGCCTGACTCTCCCTCGTGCTTCCGTTACCATACCCTCGAGTCCAGTAGTTCTAGGCCTGACTCTCCCTCGTGCTTCCGATACCATACCCTCGATTCCAGTAGTTCTAGGCCTGACTCTCCCTCGTGCTTCCGATACCATACCCTCGAGTCCAGAATTTTTAGGCCTGACTCTCCCTCGTGCTTCCGATACCATACTCTCGAGTCCAGTAGTTCTAGGCCTGACTCTCCCTCGTGCTTCCGATACCATACCCTCGAGTCCAGTAGTTCTAGGCCTGACTCTCCCTCGTGCTTCCGATACCATACCCTCGAGTCCAGTCGTTCTAGGCCTGACTCTCCCTCGTGCTTCCGATACCATACCCTCGAGTCCAGTCGTTCTAGGCCTGACTCTCCCTCGTGCTTCCGATACCATACCCTCGAGTCCAGTCGTTCTAGGCCTGACTCTCCCTCGTGCTTCCGATACCATACCCTCGAGTCCAGTCGTTCTAGGCCTGACTCTCTCTCGTGCTTCCGATACCATACCCTCGAGTCCAGTCGTTCTAGGCCTGACTCTCCCTCGTGCCTTTCCCTCGTGCCTTTCCCTCGTGTCCCAGGTACCATGCCCTCGAGAATTGTCTTTATCCAACCTATTGCGACGTTTGACGTGGTGAAATGCTTATAGTTCCCTAGATGTAATGTTCTTTACCAGCCAATATCCATTTCAACCTAGCCCTTTTATGATATTTTTGCTTTCCTTGTTCGCTCTCCGTACAACTCAGAGAACTGACATCTAATATTTTGAGCTTGAAAATTTCTGGGTTTCTTTCATTGTTTTTCTTCAATATTTCTCTTCATTGTTTTGTTGCAGTGTTTTTCTTCAATATTTCTCTTCAGTGGTTTTCTGCAGTGTTTTTCTTCAATATTTCTCTTCAGTGTTTTTTTTCAATATGTATTTCCTGTGTTTGTGTGATTGTCCATGTTGCGCATTTCTACTTTCCACATTGAAGATGTCTATATTCAGATCGTTGTTGTATTTCTGATTCGGTTCGTGCGCTTCCAATACTCTATCATTTTCTGTAATCTCTACATTGCCTCATCCATTCGTCGTCTCCTGTTTCTTGTTGACAGTCTCTATTATTATAAATTATAGAGCCGATGTAATTTATTCTTTCAAAGTTTTTTTAAAATTATTTCTTTATTTTCTAGTTAAACTCATAATTTTTTTGTATGGTGATTAGCAAACTCTTTTGAAAGTTATGTTCTGCATATACATATATAGAAATGGATCATCTAGTAAAGACAGATCCAATGGAGGTGGACGGGTCTATTACAGACTGGGGAATGAAGAAGAATATACTCGAGTATTAACAACGGGAACATACTCCATTTATTTCCTTGCAGAAGCAGAGGCACTGAAGGCCGCAGCTGATCTTGTAATCAAAGATAAAGATATCCACCAAGAAAACATAGTATTCCTGACTGATGCCGCGTCAATATTAGCAGCGCTAAAACAACACAAAGATGAAGATCTCGAGCAATATATGTTCTCCCTGGCACAGCTCTCAGCAGAACACCCAAGGTTGGTCATACAGTGGGTCCCAACCCACTGCAATATTGAAGGCAATGAAGCTGCAGACAAACTAGCAAAGAGTGGAGGAGCATCCCCACAAACAGACCCGAGCATCACATATATTGGGGTCAAGACCATTATTAAAGCCAACTTCAGGATAAAATAGGCTGATCAACACCCCGACTTCCGAAAAGAAGACAGCTACTTTAATTTAACTAGAGAAGAGCAAGTCCTCATCTTCAGACTGAGAACTGGGCATAACAGACTCAAGGGTCATCTTTACAACAAAATGAGGATTGGGACAGATGACAGGTGCCCATGTGGGGAGCATATCATGACCGTGGAACACATCCTGCAAGGCTGCACGCTCAAGCAGGAAAAGAGAACAATACTGGCCTCGTGAGACAGATATGAGACAAAAGCTACATGGAGATTATTTTTAAAGTCTTAAAAACAACGGTGTCATTTGTAAGATAAACCCGGACCATGATCTGAGGATGTAAGAGAAACCGGGACCTTGATCTGAGGATGTAAGAGAAACCTGGGCCTTGATCTAAGGATGTAAGAGAAACCGGGACCATGATCTGAGGATGTAAGAGAAACCTGGGCCTGATCTGAGGATGTAAGAGAAACCAGGACCTTGATCTGAGGATGTAAGAGAAACCGGGACCTTGATCTGATGATGTAAGAGAAACCTAGACCATGATTTGAGAATGTAAGAGAAACCTGGACCATGATTTGAGAATGTAAGAGAAACCTGGATCATGATCTGAGGATGTAAGAGAAACCTGGGCCTTGATCTAAGGATGTAAGAGAAACCGGGACCATGATCTGAGGATGTAAGAGAAACCTGGGCCTTGATCTGATAATGTAAGAGAAACCGGGACTTTGATCTGAGGATGTAAGAGAAACCGGGACCTTGATCTGATGATGTAAGAGAAACCGGGACCTTGATCTGATGATGTAAGAGAAACCGGGACCTTGATCTGAGGATGTAAGAGAAACCTTGGTCTTGATCTGAGGATGTAAGAGAAACATGGACCGTGATCTGAGGATGTAAGAGAAACCGGGACCATGATCTGAGGATGTAAGAGAAACCGGGACCATGATCTGAGGATGTAAGAGAAACCTGTACCGTGATCTGAGGATGTAAGAGAAACCGGGACCTTGATCTGAGAATGAACGAATAGGAAGAAGCTTTGTTAAATCTGGCCGTGCTAATCAAACTTCTCCACATAAATAAACCTCAAATTCACAATCACAGTCCAGCTGGTAGGTCTTAGTGTGAAGGTCGAGTTGTCCAGCTGGTAGGTCTTAGTGTGAAGGTCGAGTTAGCATGTTTATTGTTTTCCCCGTTTGAGCCAGAATGTCCGAAATTTGCCGACAAATTCAGTGTTAAATTTCGCTCTAACCAAAAAGTAGGAATTTTCAATAAATTGTATTTACTTACAAGTCTTTAAGTTCACCAACAATGTCTGTTGATCTTTTTTTGTTTTTTAGTGTGTGACCAATGCTGGCCACATTTTAGGCCAAACACGAAAAAATTGGTTGCCCACTCCAGCCAGAAAGTATCATGTCATTAAACACAGCTCTTGTCTCCCTTGTATCATTCTATTACAGTTACGTCCCTTTGTTTCTTTACATTCTTCTCGTATTTTTTCTAACCCTTTTTTTCACTCTCGGTAATTTACTTTGTTCATTCTTCTTGTATTTTCTCATTGAAATCTGCTAACAGCTCTCTCTGATTTGTCTAATTCTTCAACATTTCCCTCTTTAAGTAATTCTATTATACCTCCGGTGTTTAGAACCTTCTCTGTTTTCTCTGTAGTGTGTTGTCCAAAACTACTGGTCCGTATTATTCTTTCACTATGAAGTTTTATGTATTTCCTCTTCTTATATACTGCGATGCACTGAAGAATGTGGACCTGTTCTCGTCTGGCTGTAGTGCAATACGAAACTTTTAAAAATGCTCTCCACTACACGAAAAACATTGTGGATAACTTCCCTTGTATGTCAGGGTACACAGCCTGTTTCTAGGGGACAAGAGTACGTGAAATGCGCTCTTGTTCATTATCATGCACATGACTCTGCCGCCATCGAGTTAGGTACATGTTTTCCCACTTAAATGAATAATATTCTGAAAGAACAAAATAGAGCAGAGAACACGAGAGAAATAGATGTGGTTAATTGAGACTTTAGATTGTATTGTGACGAGTAGAGAACACGAGAGAAATAGATGTGGTTAATTCAGAGTTTAGATTGTATTGTGACGAGTAGAGAACACGAGAGAAATAGATGTGGTTAATTCAGAGTTTAGATTGTATTGTGACGAGTAGAGAACACGAGAGAAATAAGAGGTGGTTAATTGAGAGTTTAGATTGTATTGTGACGAGTAGAGAACACGAGAGAAATAAGAGGTGGTTAATTGATAGTTTAGATTGTATTAGGCCGAGTAGAGAACACTAGAGAAATAGAGGTGATAAATTTTGGAACACAATGTCTTTAAACGTGACAGCTTGAGATCCACCGCTAGTTTTGTGAGGTAAAAAGATATGGTGCTCTGTGAATTTGTTGTTGTAATTGTGACGTGATGAGAAAGATAGAGATAGATAGAGAAAGAGAGAGAGAGAGAGAGAGAGAGGGAGAGAGAGAAAGAGAGAGGGAGAGAGAAATAAATGTAGTTGTTTCAAGGATAAGCTGTATACATGAGGCAAGCCTGAGGATTAATGCTACTGTTGTAATAGAACCAGGTGTGATCTTTCATGATCAAACGACCAAAGAGATGGTTATTATTCGTCGAATTAACATTTTTATTATTATTATTATTAACATCATCTTTATTAATATGGCGAAACATGTTATTTTTTTTAAAGCCAACATTAGCAAGGGAAACAACCTCAGTGATCACTGGAGTGAACTTCTCTTTGCTGATGACCAAGAACTAACAGCTACCTCAGAAAAACAACTGCGTGAACATATCAACAATCGTAATGAGGCCTGCATGGATTACAATGTGGAGATCAACGTAGAGAAAATTGAAGTTATGATAATTACCAGAACAGAAAAAAACACATTTTCATACAAAACCAACAAGTAAAATCGGTGAAAGATTGCACGTACCTGGATATAATAATCTTAGTTGATGGAAAAGACGACACCGAAATCCAAAACAGATGTAATAAAGCAAGTCAAATAATTAGGCAAATGTCTTCGATATTACAATGTAAACACGTTACAATAGATACACAAATAACCCTATACTACCCGCTATGTCTACAAAAAAAAGATAAATTAAACATTGAAACAACAGATAATGCCTGCGCAGAATTCTTGTAGTAACAGAAATTGATAGAATCCGAAACAAAGATATTAGGAAACAAGTAGGTACAATACCAGTGCTAGTCCTCATCAAGACAAAGCAAATGAAATGGTTCGGCCACATGACACGACATCAGATATTATCCCTCAGAAAGGAATGATGTTCAGATACAATGGTTACAAAACCAAGGGATTAACACGCAAAAGATGGATAGAAGAAATAACAGAAGCATTGAAGTTCCACATGTACGAAGCACATACTAGGGAACTGTCAATAAACATGCTGATAGCTTGAGGCTGAGAGGCACAAGCAGGAAGAGCAGATACAAGAGGAAGGAAGAGGATCGTTACTATTAAGTGATCAAGTATCCCAAACAGTGTCCCCGAGGCTGACTTCCAATAAACCTGGAGGACATTTAGAACTGACTGGTAGATGAGACCTCTGCTACACTGAGAACATCCAGAGAATGCGACTAAGTGTTGTTTAACCCCTCAATCGTAGAGGGTTGTGTATGGCGAGACGAGAATATGTTCACTGCCACACTGAGAACATGGGGTAAGAGGCGACAAGTTAGCTAACACAATCCTCAGACTGGAGACTATATTTGAGTACCATATTGAGAGCAGGCGTGAACATGAGAGCACGCGGGAGAATGAGAGCAAGCAGCAGGTTGAGAGCACTCAGGAGCATGAGAGCATGTCAGAATATAAGAGCACGATGGTACATAAGAGCACGATGGTATATGAGAGCACGATGGTACATGAGAGTATGATGGTACATGAGAGCACGATGGTACATGAGAGCACAAAAAAACACGAGAGCACAATGGTACATGAGAGCACAAAGAAACATGAGAGCACGAAGGAACATGAGAGCGAAAAGGAACATGAGATCATGAAGGAACATGAGATTACGAAGGAACATAAGAGCACCAAAGAACATGAAAGTACACAGAAATATGAAAACACACGGTAAGATGAGAGCACGCAAGAACACAAAATCACACAGGAACATGAGAACACACAGGAACATGAGAGCACGCAGGAACATGAGATCATGCAGGAACACAAGAGCACATAAGAACATGAGAGCACGAAGGAACACAAGAGCACACAGGAATATGAGAGCATGCAGGAACATGAGAGCACGCAGAAACATGAGAGCATGCAGGAACATGAGATCACACAGGAACATGAGAGCACGCAGGAACACTAGAGCACACAGGAACATGAGATTACACAGGAACATGAGAGCACGCAGGAACACTAGAGCACGCAGGAACATGAGAGCACACAGGAACATGCGAGCACGCAGGAATATGAGAGCACCCAGGAACAAGAGAGCATGCAGGAACACGAGAGCACGCAGGAACATGAGTGCACGCAGGAACATGAGAGCATGCAGGAATACGAGAGCACGCAGGAACATGAGAGCATGCAGGAATACGAGAGCACGCAGGAACATGAGAGCACGCAGGAACACGAGAGCACGCAGGAATACGAGAGCACGCAGGAACATGAGAGCACGCAGGAACACGAGAGCACGCAGGAATACGAGAGCACGCAGGAACATGAGAGCACGCAGGAACACGAGAGCACGCAGGAACACGAGAGCACGCAGGAACATGAGATCACGCAGGAACATGAGAGCACGCAGGAACATGAATGCACGCCGCAACAGCGATCAACAGTGCAGTATAACTCAACCTGGGTAGACTACTCCCTAACTCTTAGGTTCCCTGCTCCACCATTCATACAAAGCCAAAATAATCCGACACGCACACTAGTCTATTAGCTTATGTAGAAACAATACAGGGTACCCGACACATGAATACCGCAGCCAATAACTGACCTTCGCGACGACTAACAAAAGAAAACGAGGAATCATGGAACCCTTAGACAAATCTTGACCCAGTGGCAAGGAATCTAAAATGAGTACATCGTTTTCTCACTCGCTTTCTGGGTCAGCCATTTATGATAAGGGCCTGGTCAGTCATGATTTATGCCTGTGGTCATTTATGTGGTGGGATGTTGATCGTTCGATCAGGGCCATCGGCCGCCAGACATTTATGTAAACAGTGAATGAAAGGCCAGGGCCGTCTTTCACGTGGAGACGTGAGTGGCACTGGACGTGGACGTTAAGTTGGAAGCTAAGGAGGATGTATCGAGAGGCGTAGATTGAAAACGTAGACGGAGGTGCACACGTAGAGATGAACGTAAGTGTGGCGGAGTAGGCGACGGTAGCGGACAAAATTAAATTAAGTTATAAATAGAAATACAGAAAACACCATGTTGACAACCAGATATAGGGAGTGAAGGAAATACAATATGTGGAAATCCACTCATTTCGTTTAGAGAATACCATAACATAAACTAATGTAATATAATATAAAATAATATTATAAAGCATGCTACATTTTTTGTCTTTTTTTCAGCCTTAATGGCTGCGTTCTCAACTCACTCTGGTGTTTGTGTCGTTTTCTAATGTTTGGTGGTTCCTGTTCAGATTAAATTCACAACTCCTTCACCAGGTGGTATCAAGAACTTTATTCTGTGGAATTGATGTGCTTTTGGTCGGTTATCCTGTTTGTTAGGTTGCATTGCAAGCCTGGCTCAAGCCGGGGAAAACCAGTCCATGATGGCGTTCAACGTTCCGCTTAACTGCACACCAGAATTCAGTTCAGGTTATCACTACTCAAGGACCTCCCTGCTCGGACTGAAGCCGTCTTCCTCCTGCCTCCCCCCTTCCCTTGCTTCACTGGAGGTTACACGATACCTCTCCCAACCTCGTATTCTCAGCACAGCAAGGGTCACGCTGATCAAAAGGTGGACACAATCTACAAGCCTCGACGGCAGAATACAGAAAAAACAGGGAGTCTACCACGGATAGACACGGAAAGCCTGACACAAACGTAGGTCTAACACACTCCTCGCGGCCATCATGCCAAGGCAGCGGAGTATTCGGCTCCACCTGGGGAGTCTGTACCAATTTCGGTCAACATACTACGCATGGACACAGCCTCAGCAGTTGGACATGGTAGTGGTTGGTTGTCGCAACGGGTCTGTGACGCCTGCACGAACATTATTATTATACTATTACAAAAAGGCAAAGGCAAAGGCCGCCGTCCATCGTAGACGATGATGGCGTAATTTATTTTGCTAGCGCTATGTTTAGTAAGGATTAACTGCGCTACTTGTTTTCCTCACTCTCTCGTCCCGAACCGCCGGACCCCAGTGGCAAGTCAAAGATAAGACGACTAGTGGGCGACTACAAGATGCAGAGAACTCCGCATCAAGCACCCGTGAAAAAGACGGCGGAGTCCGGAGTCGAACCCACACTACCTGATCACGAGGCCGAAGGCATAACCACTTCGCCACGGAATTCTATACTATAACACACAATAATATAATAGATCATGCTATTTCATAGATCATTTCTGTATCCACACAAAGTTCCGTTCATCAATCCAAGATGTCAAATCGTGGCGCAGACATTAACAGTGACCACGATCTTTGTATAACCAAACTAAGATTAAACTGAAAAAGCTTCACTAGCTGAAAAGCAAGAAAAAATGTGTTACCCAAAACGGTTATTAACAGAAATCCGAACAGAATACAATGCCAAGATACATTAGCATATTGAGTCACTGCCAACATTAACTGACAACACAACAGTTGGCAGGATTGGTAACAAATAGGAAAAGTTTAGTACAACATTGAAAGACGCAGCTGTAACGACAGCTGGATAATCCAAACACAACAAGAAAAGGTGGCTGAGTAAGGACACCTGGGGTAAAATCCAAGCATGAAAAGACATCAATGTTAAATCATCTTGCAACAACAATACCAATTCCATATGAGAATTGCAAGATGGCGTATGACTCACTTTATAAAATGGTTAAATATAACGCTCGCAAAGACAAGAGGCAGTTCTTCAAATTGAAGTGCATCAAAAGAGAGCAAATAGCAGATACCTTCACCAGAACACAAGACAGTCATCGGTTTCTGTGTATGACAAAGACAAGAATAGCACCACTGCGACACTGAGAGCATGTTGTAAGAGGCGACTAACTGTGTGACATATCATAACGCCGGATATGGTTAGCTGGTTTGTTAAGAACAGCAAAGATGGCGCCTAACAGGCGGCGGGTCTACTTTTCTCTAGTGTTTGAGTCTATTAATATTGACTCACACATTGGTTAACTACCATCCGCTGCACGTGCCCCAGCGTATTGGACTATTAAGCTGCTCCAGTCTAGTTCGCTAAGCAGGAAATCCACCTTTCGGCTACTTCCAGCTCATGCCAGAGCTGTGATCTGTACAGCAGTATCCGCCTTGCAGAAGTCCAGGTCGATTAAGACTAAGACAATAATAAAACAAAACAGTACATGACACAACATTACATAGAGTTCTATTATATAAATTAACATCAATACCATTATATTACATAGCATTACACAACAGAATCCAACATAACAATACACAATACAACATAACATAGAATAGCATAACATTATATGCCAACAATAACATAATGCAACATAACAATTTTACATAACATAACATCGCACAGAGATTAAAGCTGGTTGTCTATAACACTCGGCCTGGACAAGATTGACACACGTGCATTTTGGTATCTTGCGTTTCGCTTAATCACACAAGACAATTTATTAGAAGAGCCACGTGTAACACAACTAGGTCATCAATCTCGCTTGTTTACACTTGATATACTGCCATATTGATAACCTTACAGCAACAATAAATAAATGTCGGCTCGACAATGTATAGTCAATATTAGCCATAAAGTTTCCCCTTCCAAAGCAATACGGTTTGGGTTTATTCAGTCTTCACATTTCTTCATTCCCTCGAATACAATAGCGTATATTTATGATTACACTAAGGGTATGTATGTCTCTGGGGTCCCTCAAGTTGGTGTTGTTTCTAATGCCACTCGTACTTGAGCAGGATACACATTTTCTTTGGTGGTTGGTTACAGTGGGTCTCCTGAAGCGAACTTTAGAAGGGTTCTCTTGACAGTAGTGCAATGCGAGACTCCTCAGTGCACTCACCACTACAGTGATCACACCACCGCTAGAGCGATATTGGTCAAGAGAAATATGAGCCTAACACCATATCCCCTAACATGCCACACAGGTATAACATTGGGATACTTACTTTCTTTGCTTTATGGGGATCACAGTGTCGATCCCTACCTTCTTGTCCAGACTGCCATAACACACACAGCCTGTTTCATTGGAGACTGAATGGAAGTGAGTTGGGTTCTTGATCAGTATGTTTTACCTGACCCTGACTAACATATTCTGATCAGTATGTTTTACCTGACCCTGACTAACTTATTTTGATCAGTATGTTTTACCTGACCCTGACTAACATAGTCTGATCAGTATGTTTTACCTGACCCTGATTAAACATAGTCTGATCAGTATGTTTTACCTGACCCTGACTAACATAGTCTGATCAGTATGTTTTCCCTGACACTGATTAAACATAGTCTGATCAGTATGTTTCACCTGACCCCCACCTAACATAGTCTGATCAGTATATTTTACCTGACCCTGACAAACATAGTCTGATCAGTATTTTCTCCCTGACCCCAACTAACATAGTCTGATCAATATGTTTTACCTGACCCCAACTAACATAGTCTGGTCAGTATGTTTTACCTGACCCAAACTAACATAGTCTGATCAGTATGTTTTCCCTGACCCCAACTAACATAGTCGGATCAGTATGTTTTCCATGACCACAAATAACATAGTCTGATCAGTATGTTTCCCTGACCCTAACTAACATAGTCTGATCAGTATGTTTTCCCTGACCCCAACTAACATAGTCTGATCAGTATGTTTTCCCTGACCCCAACTAACATAGTCTGATCAGTATGTTTTACCTGACCCCAACTAACATAGTCTGATCAGTATGTTTGCCTGACCCCAACTAACATAGTCTGATCTGTTTGTTTTACCTGACCCTGACTAACATAGTCTGATCAGTATGTTTTACCTGATCCTGACTAACATAGTCTGATCAGTATGTTTTCACTGACCCCAACTAACATAGTCTGATCAGTATATTTTCCCTGACCCCAACTAACATAGTCTGATCAGTATGTTTTACCTGACCCTGACTAACATAGTCTGATCAGTATGTTTTACCTGATCCTGACTAACATAGTCTGATCAGTATGTTTTCACTGACCCCAACTAACATAGTCTGATCAGTATGTTTTCCCTGACCTCAACTAACATAGTCTGATCAGTATGTTTTCCCTGACCCTGACTAACATAGTCTGATCAGTATGTTTTCCCTGACCCCAACTAACATAGTCTGATCAGTTTGTTTTACCTGACCCTGACTAACATAGTCTGATCATTATGTTTTACCTGACCCTGAATAACATAGTCTGATCAGTATGTTTTCCCTAACCCCAACTAACAAAGTCTGATCAGTATGTTTTCCCTGACGCTGACTAACATAGTCTGATCAGTATGTTTTCCCTGACCCCAACTAACATAGTCTGATCAGTATGTTTTCCCTGACCCTGACTAACATAGTCTGATGAGTATGTTTTCCGTGACCCCAACTAACATAGTCTGCACAGTATGTTTTCCCAGACCCCAACTAACAGTCTGATCAGTATGTTTTCCCAGACCCCAACTTACAGTCTGATCAGTATGTTTTCCCTGACCCCAACTAACAGTCTGATCAGTATGTTTTCCCAGACCCCAACTTACAGTCTGATCAGTATGTTTTCCCTGACCCCAACTACCATAGTCTGATCAGTATGTTTTCCCTGACCCCAACTACCATAGTCTGATCAGTATGTTTTCCCTGACCCCAACTACCATAGTCTGATCAGTATGTTTTCCCTGACCCCAACTACCATAGTCTGATCAGTATGTTTTCCCTGGCCCAACTAACATAGTCAGATCAGTATGTTTTCCCTGACCCCAACTACCATAGTCTGATCAGTATGTTTTCCCTGACCCCAACTAACAGTCTGATCAGTATGTTTTCCCTGAACCCAACTAACAATCTGATCAGTATGTTTTCCCTGACCCCAACTAACATAGTCTGATCAGTATGTTTTACCTGACCCCAACTAACATAGTCTGATCAGTATGTTTTCCCTGACCCCAACTAACAGTCTGATCAGTATGTTTTCCCTGACCCCAACTAACAGTCTGATCAGTATGTTTTCCCTGACCCCAACTAACAGTCTGATCAGTATGTTTTCCCTGACCCCAACTTGCAGTCTGATCAGTATGTTTTACCTGACCCCAACTTGCAGTCTGATCAGTACGTTTTACCTTACCCTGACTAACATTGTCTGATCAGCATGTTTTCCCTGACCCCAACTAACATAGTCTGATCAGTATGTTTTGATTGACCGGACGCTATCATTCATTCCACTATCCACCAATTAACCGAATCTATTTACTTCCTAAACGTGACATTTCCGAGTGGTCCCGAGGGTTTTTGTGTTTGACGAGGACAAGAATAGCACCACTGCCTCATAGATAGCATGTCGTACGAGGAGACTAACTGTGTGACACCGATCATGGTTATGTGGAGTGTTTAGAGCAGCATAGATTGCGCCTAACAGGCTGCGGGTCTACTTTGCTCTAGTGTTTCAGTCTATTAAGATGAACTCGCACATAGGTTAACCACCCAACGCACGGAGTATTAAGCTGATCAAGCCTAGCCTGCTATACAGGAAATCCTTCTCACGGATATATCCAGATCATACCAGAGCTGGGACCTGCATGGAAGCATCTGTCCCTGTAGAAGTACAGGTCACCTAAGGAGGACCTGCACAGGAGTATCTGTCCCTGTAGAAGTACAGGTCGGCTAAGGAGGACCTGCACAAGAGCATCTGTCCCTGTAGAAGTACAGGTCAACTAAGGAGGACCTGCACAGGAGCATTTGTCCCTGTAGAAGTACAGGTCGGCTAAGAACTAAGAACGTGACTGTCTCAGATTGTGTAAAAGTAATACAGTGTTTACCTCACATCATGAGTTGAGCGAGTGCAATGCTGCCACTCTGTCCCTCTTAAAGAGCCGACAGACTTAAAGATCAATTTCAACCATTGTGTCTGTTACTCCCCCCCCCCCCCCAAATAAATCCCGCGAACAGATACCCATAAAAACGCTCACGGGACACATGTTATGTGTATTCTGTTCTTCATTTATTGAACAAAATCTATTTAAAAAATCACCACTACCTCATCTCTAGTTTATGAATTTATATATTTGTATGTGTGTATGTATATGTGAATATATGTGTATGTATGTATATAATTATAATGATACACATACGCACAAAAACACATACAGTCTTCTGCAAACTAGAGAGTGAAGTTTTTACTCGTGTGTGTGTGTTTTTTTTTGCTTATGTGTGTGTGTCTCTGTCTGTCTGTCTCTCTGTCTGCCTCTCTGTCCGTCTGTCTGTTTGTCTGTTTATCTGTCTGAGAAAAAGAAGGTGAAAAAGCAGATGAAACAAAAAAGAAGTAGAAAACATTGGGAATAAGGAGAAGAAAGTGAAGAATAGGATGAAAAAGAGAAGAAGAACGATTAAGAAGAAGAAGAGGAAGATGAAAAGAAGAACTAGAACGATACAAAAATAACAATAAGAAGAGGAAAGGAAAAGGTAAAGAGAAAAGGAATAGAAGAAACCCTTGCTTTAATCCGTTCAGTCGCACCTTCCCCCCCCCCCCCCAGAACTCATCTGTTGAAAGTCCCCTGTATCAATCCGCTCAATCACACCACCCCCCCCCCACCCCCAGAACTCATCTGTTGAAAGTCCCCTGTATCAATCCGCTCCGTCACACCACCCCCCCCACCACCAAAACTCATCTGTCGAAAGTCCCCTGTATCAATCCGCTCCATCACCCCTCCCCCCACCAGAACTCAGCTGTAGAAAGTCCCCTGTATCAATCCGCTCCATCACCCCTCCCCCCACCAGAACTCATCTGCAGAAAGTCCCCTGTATCAATCCGCTACCTCCCCCCCCCCAGAACTCATCTGCAGAAAGTCCCCTGAATCAATCCGCTACCTTCCCCCCCCCCCCCACCAAAACTCATCTGCAGAAAGTCCCCTGTATCAATCCGCTATCTTCCCTCCCCCCCCCCCCACCAAAACTCATCTGCAGAAAGTCCCCTGTATCAATCCGCTATCTTCCCTCCCCC
Source organism: Ariolimax columbianus (assembly GCA_036924085.1). Taxonomy (NCBI): domain Eukaryota; kingdom Metazoa; phylum Mollusca; class Gastropoda; order Stylommatophora; family Arionidae; genus Ariolimax; species Ariolimax columbianus. The sequence continues at coordinate 57,045,299 of JAVGWX010000019.1, forward strand.
CCCCCCACCAAAACTCATCTGCAGAAAGTCCCCTGTATCAATCCGCTATCTTCCCTCCCCCCCCCCCCCACCAAAACTCATCTGCAGAAAGTCACCTGTATCAATCCGTTACATAACATCCCCCCCACCCCCCACCAGAACTCATCTTTCACAAGCAAACCGACACTTGGAAGAACAATATCGTTACGCTAGGCCAAGTCCCATTATTCAATCAACGCGCTGCGGGTGTCAGGTCCACGCGATGAGCTCGGGACGCGCCAATCAGCACAGACGATGCAAACACGTGCATTAAGTTGCAGTTACTGCTTCAACGGCTTTTGTGAGAGTCATTAAGTGGTTTCTATTTATAGCTATTTCAAACGTATCTCATCTGTTTCGTATAGTTGTTCCGATACATAAGAAAAGGACATCTCCATTCTTGTGTCCCTGCCGCACATGTATGAAGGTTAAACAAACCGCGGCCACCGGGCTGTCTGCGGCTCTATCTTGTGTCCCTGCCGCACATGTATGGAGGATAAACAAACCGTGGCCACCGGGCTGTCTGCGGCTCTATCTTGTGTCCCTGCCGCACATGTATGGAGGATAAACAAACCGCGGCCACCGGGCTGCCTGCGGCTCTATCGCTCTAGATTGCGGTGCCATATTTTTTATGCAAATAAAACATTTTGTTTTGATGAGTAGGTAGAGAGAGAGAATGTTGTAGAGAAGGGTACGCCGAGGACAGATGAGTGTTAGGGAGGTGTGAAGGGGGTCGGGTGGGGGGGGGGGGGGGTGGAGTAAGATGACGGAGCGGATTAATACAAGGGGATCTCCTTTTTTTTGTTCTAATTTCTTATCATTCTCTTTCTCTTTTCTCTCTTCTTTCTCATCTTTTTCTTATTGTTATTATTATTGTCTTTTTTTTTTCTTTTCTTCTTCCCCTTCTTCGTTTTAATAGTTCATTTTCTCTTCTTCTCTTATTCTCTTCTTCAACCTATTCTTCATCTTGTTCTGATTCCTGTTTAGTTTTGGGGGACTGAGTGGTCTCAAGGCAAGACGTGCGCCTCGGGTGCTGGATGTCGCGGTTCAAATCATGGTGGAGACCGGGAATTTTTCACATGGACTTTCTGGTATTTCCCCGGATCTCTGGCTAGTAGAGATCGGACGCCTATGTTCAGTGTAACGCCCGTAAAAAATTCCTCGGCAGTTGAGAGTCGAAAAGAGCAGGCTTAAAGGCGGAAGTCGAATAGAGCAGGCTTAAGGGCAGTTGGAAGTCGAAAAGAGCAGGCTTAAAGACAGTTGGAAGTGAAAGCAGGCTTAAAGGCGGAAGTCAAAAAGAGCAGGCTTAGAGGCAGCTGGAAATCGAAAAGAGCAGGCCTAAAGGCAGTTGGAAGGGGAACAGAGCAGACTTAAAGGCAGTTGAAAGTCGAAATGAGCAGACTTAAAGGCGAAAGTTGAAAAGAGCAGGCTTAAAGGCAGTTCGAAGTGGAACAGAGCAGGCTTAAAGGCAGTTCGAAGTGGAACAGAGCAGGCTTAGAGGCAGTTTAAAGTCGAAAAGAGAAAGATTATATTCTGATGTCCGTGCAAAATTCAAGATTATGTAAAAAATCTAGCCAATCTATTACTGGATCCTAACCGGTAAGCCCGTCCATTGTGGCTGAGATTCCCCAAAAATATGGAGAAGAGCAGAGAACGTATGTGTTAAACCATGGCCATCTTGTAGTTTGGGCTGTAGATAGTCATGCCGAAACCGTTTGCAATGACATTGAGTCTTTCGCTAAACTCAACTAAACACCGAGTAAAGGGCAATTTGCTTGCGGATTTCGGCTGCAAAGTAGTTTTTCAGTTATCCTGACCAGCCATTTATCAGGAGTTAAGATACTATCTTTACAGTATTTCACTTGTTTGAAGGCATAGCGGGGATTTATAGATCGAAGGAAGACAGGTCGCTAGTCACAGTAGTCACCACACAGTGTGCCCGTGCAGGCTACAGTTTTAAATATAACCTGGATTTATTTATTGTTGGTAGTTTTAGTCGAAATGAAACAAAAAGTACTTCAAAGAAACGTTAGACTAACCAAACACACATGGTGGTTTGTGGTCTCTCTAGCGGGTCGGTTGTTGTTGTTTGGGAATGTCCATAGTGAGTAGGTTACTCGGTTTGTAGTAGCTTTCCTCACATCCCGAGCGGGCTGATGAAGGTGAACCGGCGTCCTTAAAGCGGTTGTGCAATGCTTCATCTGCGTGTCAGTCACTACTATGTTGATCTCTCACCTCATTAGCCATGCCGCCATGAAAACAGCCAGTTTCCATGGAGGAAATTAATACTTGCAGAGAAATCACGAAGACGAACCCAACGGACGAAAATACAATCGTGCACAACAAAGCAAAGCCAGCCTTTATAAAAGAGAAGACGAAGTGTATGAGAGAAAGCTGGAACAAGCTAACCAGCTCTTTAGACTTGGAAAAAGATAACACAAGACTGTGGAATCTTACCAAAACCTAAAACGTTGAAAAGGCAGAGAGATCGAAAACCGTGCTACATACGTCCGAAGGTCAGGTGAAGGGCAGGAGGCAGCAGGCCTTATGTACAAAACTTATCAGTCAGAAATTAAGGCACAAGTTTCAAGAGACAGAGTTAAAGAAGTTAGAACACAGATCATAACTCTCCAAAAAGACCGTGGCACAAACATTCCAACAGAGTGTATGACAGTGAAGTTCTCCCTACAGGAGCTAGAAGATGAAACTAAGAAACTAAAGGAGAGAAAAACACCAGGGGCAGATGGTATCACAAATGAATTCCTTAAACACCTTGGTCCCATAAGCAAGAGGTTCTTCCTTGGAATATTTAACCAGAGCTGGCATGAGGGTACTGTTCTGGCACTCTGGAAGGAGCCCTACATTCAGGCTATTCCTAAACCAGGAAAAGACAAACACGATCCTACAAACTACAGGCCCATCAGTGTCCTCAGCTGTGTGGGGAAACTGATGGAAAGACTGATACATAAAAGACTCACCTGGTATCTTGAGACCAACTCACTATTCGCCTCATCTCAAACAGTATACAGGCAGCACGGAAGCACAGAGGACCAAATAACATATCTAACACAGAACATAGAAAATGTATTTCAAGAGAAAAAGAAAGTGCTAGCCATCTCCTTTAATCTCTCCAGTGCCTTCGACACTACAACTATACCTGCACGTCATTCAGGCTGAGAGAGGGAGTGCCCCAGGGAAGTGTAATATCGTCTACTCTCTTCTTGATATATATATTACGACATCTTAAAGCTTACATGAAGATAACTTTGCTGTATGAACAGCCACAGAACATGCAACAATAGTCTCATACTTGCTACGAAACTGTGTTGTATGAACAGCCGCAGAACATGCAACAATAGTCTCATACTTGCTCCGAAACTTTGTTGTATTAACAGCCACAGAACATGCAACAATAGTCTCATACTTGCTCCGAAACTTTGCTGTATGAACAGCCACAAAACATGCAACAATAGTCTCATACTTGCTCCGAAACTTTGTTGTATGAACAGCCACAGAACATGCAACAATAGATCCATACTTGCTCCGAAACTTTGTTGTATGGACATCCACAGAACATGCAAAAATAGTCTCATACTTGCTCCGAAACTTTGTTGTATGAACAGCCACAGAACATGCAACAATAGTCTCATACTTGCTCCGAAACTTTGTTGTATGGACAGCCACAGAACATGCAACAATAGTCTCATACTTGCTCCGAAACTTTGCTGTATGAACAGCCACAAAACATGCAACAATAGTCTCATACTTGCTCCGAAACTTTGTTGTATGAACAGCCACAGAACATGCAACAATAGATCCATACTTGCTCCGAAACTTTGTTGTATGGACAGCCACAGAACATGCAAAAATAGTCTCATACTTGCTCCGAAACTTTGTTGTATGAACAGCCACAGAACATGCAACAATAGTCTCATACTTGCTCCGAAACTTTGTTGTATGGACAGCCACAGAACATGCAAAAATAGTCTCATACTTGCTCCGAAACTTTGTTGTATGAACAGCCACAGAACATGCAACAATAGTCTCATACTTGCTCCGAAAGACAGTAGAAAAGGTGGGGAACTGACTAAAGAGTGGGGACTAAAAATCAACCACACCAAAACCTCTTCCACTCTCTTTCCACTCTCTTTTCACTCTCTTTTCACTCTCTTTTCACTCTCTTTCCACTCTCTTTCCACTCTCTTTTCACTCTCTTTTCACTCTCTTTCCACTCTCTTTTCACTCTCTTTTCACTCTCTTTCCACTCTCTTTTCACTCTCTTTTCACTCTCTTTCCACTCTCTTTTCACTCTCTTTTCACTCTCTTTCCACTCTCTTTTCACTCTCCCCCAAAAAAGGAAACAATTGCAATAAAGATAGGAAACCAACAAAGACCCCAGGTGGACACACCCACATTCCTTGGAGTCACATTTGACTCGAGACTTACCTGGAAGTCACATTTGACTCGAGACGTACCTGGAAGTCACATTTGACTCGAGACTTACCTGGAAGTCACTTTTGACTCGAGACTTACCTGGTAGTCACATTTGACTCGAGACTTACCTGGTAGTCACATTTGACTCGAGACTTACCTGGTAGTCACATTTGACTCGAGACTTACCTGGAAGTCACATTTGACTCGAGACTTACCTGGAAGTCACATTTGACTCGAGACTTACCTAATAGTCACATTTGACTCGAGACTTACCTGGAAGTCACATTTGACTCGAGACTTACCTGGAAGTCACATTTGACTCGAGACTTACCTGGTAGTCACATTTGACTCGAGACTTACCTGGTAGTCACATTTGACTCGAGACTTACCTGGAAGTCACATTTGACTCGAGACTTACCTGGTAGTCACATTTGACTCGAGACTTACCTGGAAGTCACATTTGACTCGAGACTTACCTGGAAGTCACATTTGACTCGAGACTTACCTGGAAGTCAAGTATAGATAAAATCCAGACAAGGGCCATAACAAGACTCTCAGTGATGACAAAACTGGCTGGCTGGTACATCATGGGGGAGAGGGGAGTGGGTGGGGGGAGGCGATGGCAACAAACAATCCTCAAGCAAGTCTACACTGGTGCATTCAGACCAATCATGGAATATGCCTGTAGCACTTGAGCAACAGTGGCCTAAACAAACACAGGAAAACTAGACCGAGTTGAAAATATGGGTCTCAGAATTAGCCTTGGAGCAAGGCACTCCAATTACAACGCTAGGAAAAGCAGCAAATCTCCTTTTAATTAAGGAGAAAATATAAACCCCTTACTCGGTTTAAAAAACTAAAGAGGTAAACTGATCATCCTCTGCACCAGAAGTTCCAAGAGAGAACAAAAAACAGACTACTAAAGAAAAGCCCCAACCACATGGCCAGAGAAACCCACAGAAAACACGCAGACATCCTTTCAGCTGAAACCAAAAAGGGCGAAGCATTCATACCAGAACCCTGGACACGGAGCCTGGGCCGGTCCAAAATAATCTTAGAGGTTCCAACGTTAACCAAGAACAGTGAGCAGTCGATTACAAACTAAATAATCCACGTTCTACAGGAGCTCAAGAGACAGTACCCAGCAACTCTTGGACACACGTTCTACAGGAGCTCAAGAGACAGTACTCTAGCAACTCTTGGACACACGTTCTACAGGAGCTCAAGAGACAGTACCCTAGTAACTCTTGGACACACGTCTACAGGAGCTCAAGAGACAGTACTCTAGCAACTCTTGGACACACGTTCTACAGGAGCTCAAGAGACAGTACCCTAGTAACTCTTGGACACACGTCTACAGGAGCTCAAGAGACAGTACCCTAGTAACTCTTGGACACACGTTCTACAGGAGCTCAAGAGACAGTACCCTGGCAACTCTTGGACACACGCTCTACAAGAGCTCAGGAGACAGTACCCTAGAAACTCTTGGACACTCGAGTACACAGATGGATCTGCCTCGGTGAGCGATAAAAGGGGAGGCAGTGGAATCTACATTGAATACTCCAATGGCGACATAGAAAATCACTCCATACCAGCAGGAGAGACTTGTAACAATTTCAGAGCTGAAGCAAGAGCTGGTAATGCAGTAACTCAGATCATCATCAGCCAAAACATAAATACAATGCAAACGGTAATTCTAACAGACTCTATGGGTGTACTCCAGACATCTCAAGCCACAAACAAGATAAACTTGCATATGAAATAAAATACAACATAGGATTGCTGACTAAAAAAACAGATTTAGTCCTACAATGGATTCCGGCCCACTGTGGGATCTCTGGAAACGAGAAAGCAGATGAGTTCGCAAAAGCTGGCAAGCAGATTCTCAATCCACAGATCTATAAAGAAGTAAAGATACTCATCAAACGATCCATGAGGACAGAATGGTGAGCACAGCACAATGAATACAAGCGAGAAAATAGACAAACTTGGCAGAGATGGGCAGACAAAGATCTTCAGATTCAGAACGGGATATGAAGCCTCGAGGCCCACCTCCAAAGAATACGACTCGGAGACACTGCCACGTGCGATTGTGGAGCACCCAAGCAAACAGGAGAACACATTCTGCAAGAATGTCCTACCTATGCAGACCAAAGAGAGGCAGCCTAGCCTGGAAAAGCGAACATGCTCGAAAAGCTGTGAGGGACTGGTAAAGACCTGAAACGGACAGTCTCCTTCGTGAACCTCACCGGACTAGAACCCTAGCATCAGTTGATGGTGAACCTCACTGGACTAGAAGCCTAGCATCAGTTGATCGTGAACCTCACTGGACTAGAAGCCTAGCATCAGTTGATCGTGAACCTCACCGGACTAAAAGTCTAGCCTCAGTTGATCGTGAACCTCACTGGACTAGAATCCTAGCATCAGTTGATCGTGAACCTCACCAGACTAGAATCCTAGCATCAGTTGATCGTGAACCTCACCGGACTAGAAGCCTAGCATCAGTTGATCATGAACCTCACCGGACTAGAAGCCTAGCATCAGTTGATCGTGAACCTCACCGGACTAGAAGCCTAGCATCAGTTGATCGTGAACCTCACCGGACTAGAAGCCTAGCATCAGTTGATCGTGAACCTCACCAGACTAGAATCCTAGCATCAGTTGATCGTGAACCTCACCGGACTAGAAGCCTAGCATCAGTTGATCGTGAACCTAGCCGGACTAGAAGCCTAGCATCAGTTGATCGTGAACCTCACCAGACTAGAAGCCTAGCATCAGTTGATCGTGAACCTCACCGGACTAGAAGCTTAGCATCAGTTGATCGTGAACCTCACCGGACTAGAAGCCTAGCATCAGTTGATCGTGAACCTCACCGGACTAGAAGCCTAGCATCAGTTGATCGTGAACCTCACCGGACTAGAAGCCTAGCATCAGTTGATCGTGAACCTCACCGGACTAGAAGCCTAGCATCAGTTGATCGTGAACCTCACCAGACTAGAATCCTAGCATCAGTTGATCGTGAACCTCACCGGACTAGAAGCCTAGCATCAGTTGATCGTGAACCTAGCCGGACTAGAAGCCTAGCATCAGTTGATCGTGAACCTCACCAGACTAGAAGCCTAGCATCAGTTGATCGTGAACCTCACCGAACTAGAATCCGAGCATCAGTTGATCGTGAACCTCATAGGACTAGAAGCCTAGCATCAGTTGATCGTGAACCTCACCGAACTAGAATCCGAGCATCAGTTGATCGTGAACCTCATCGGACTAGAAGCCTAGCATCAGTTGATCGTGAACCTCACCGGACTAGAATCCTAGCATCAGTTGATCGTGAACCTCACCGGACTAGAAGCCTAGCATCAGTTGATCGTGAACCTCACCGGACTAGAATCCTAGCAGTTGATCGATGAAGAAGAAGCTTTCATGTGGTGTACATCTTCTGCTATCTCTCGCAGATCTCATAAACTACAACATTCATCCATCCTTTGGGTCTGCTGACTGCCAACAAACATCAGCTTGATCACATCCCCGCATACTTTTCTAGGTGTAACCGATCACCTCAGCAATCAATTACCTCAGCAACCGATCACCTCAGCAAAAAAGCACCTCAGCAATCAATCACCTCAGCAACCAATCACCTCAGCATCCAATCACCTCAACAAACCGATCACCTCAACAACCGATCACCTCACAAGCCGATCACCTCAACAACCGATCATCTCAACAACCGATCACCTCACAAACCGATCAACTCAAAAACCGATAACCTCAACAACCGATCATCCCATCAACCTATCACTTCAACATCCGATCACCTCATAAACCGATCACCTCAACAACCGATAATATAACAACCGATCACCTCAACAACCGATAATATAACAACCGATCACCTTACTAACCGATCACCTCAACAACCGATCACCTCAACAACCGATCCCCTCACAAACCGATCAACTCAGAAACCGATAACCTCAACAACCGATCATCCCATCAACCGATCACTTTAACAACCGATCACCTCAACAACCGATAATATAACAACCGATCACCTTACTAACCGATCACCTCAGCAACAAATCACCTCAGCAACCGATCACCTCAACAACCGATCACCTCAACAACCGATCGCCTCAACAACCGATCGCCTCAACAACCGATTATCTCAATAACCGATCACCTCAACAACCGATCACCTCAACAACCGATCACCTAAACAACCGATCACCCCAGTGTGAATACACAGGGAGGGATTAAAGTTAACACCAATTTCCAAGTACCTTTACATACAAAAGTGCAATACTTATCGACCAGCCCTCGTACATGCATACGCGAACATAAAACATATTTACATATATATACATACGTACAATTGTGTATGTATATATACATAAATACATACATACATACATACATATATATATATATATGCATATACACACATACCAGATAAACACATTATTTATATTGATGTGTCAATGTTTATTTCTCCTAAGAAAGAAAGGTGTATGCTAAGAATGCAGTAGACCTCGCGTCTGAACAACTGGTGTAGAAGATGTTACATGGATCTACTGCCCGGGACGTGCAGACGTCTGGGGCAACGAAAGAGATGATGCAGTGGCGGGACGAGCTGTGGTGAACGGCGCGAGGATGGCGAGAGACAGGGTTGAGTTGATAAGGGCAGTCATGGACAGTCTACAGAATGATGAAGAGACAGGGTTGAGTTGATAAGGGCAGTCATGGACAGTCTACAGAATGATGAAGATACAGGGTTGAGTTGATAAGGGCAGTCATGGACAGTCTACAGAATGATGAAGAGACAGGGTTGAGTTGATAAGGACAGTCATGGACAGTCTACAGAATGATGAAGATACACGGTTGAGTTGATAAGGGCAGTCATGGGCAGTCTACAGAATGATGAAGAGACAGGGTTGAGTTGATAAGGGCAGTCATGGACAGTCTACAGAATGATGAAGAGACAGGGTTGAGTTGATAAGGGCAGTCATGGACAGTCTACAGAATGATGAAGATACAGGGTTGAGTTGATAAGGGCAGTCATGGGCAGTCTACAGAATGATGAAGAGACAGGGTTGAGTTGATAAGGGCAGTCATGGACAGTGTACAGAATGATGAAGAGACAGGGTTGAGTTGATAAGGGCAGTCATGGACAGTCTACAGAATGATGAAGAGACAGGGTTGAGTTGATAAGGGCAGTCATGGACAGTCTACAGAATGGTGAAGAGACAGGGTTGAGTTGATAAGGGCAGTCATGGACAGTGTACAGAATGACGAAGAGACAGGGTTGACTTGATAAGGGCAGTCATGGACAGTCTACAGAATGATGAAGAGACAGGGTTGACTTGATAAGGGCAGTCATGGACAGTATACAGAATGATGAAGAGACAGGGTTGAGTTGATAAGGGCAGTCATGGACAGTCTACAGAATGAATGATGAAGAGACAGGGTTGAGTTGATAAGGGCAGCCATGGACAGTGTACAGAATGATGAAGAGACAGGGTTGACTTGATAAGGGCAGTCATGGACAGTCTACAGAATAATGAAGAGACAGACGGTCGCGAAAATGCATATGTGCAGAGGATGATAGATTTGGGAGTGACTAAGGGAGAAATGAGAAATTGTGTTCTGTCTAGAAAGATCCGATGAGCACGTAATCAACACCTGACTGGAACTCGGAGTATATATACACTTGGCTGGCTGCTTGAGGGGAGAACGGAGCACTTATGATGTCTGATCACATCAGCAACCGATCACCTCACCAACCGATCACATCAGCAACCGATCACCTCACCAACCGATCACATCAGCAACCGATCACTTCACCAACCAATCATATCAGCAACCGATCACCTCACCAACCGATCACATCAGCAGCCGATCACCTCACCAACCGATCACATCAGCAACCGATCACCTCACCAACCGATCACCTCATCAGCCGATCACACCAGCACACCCATGGTTAGTAAGGTGATCGGTTGCTCAAGATGATGTTTCATAGAATCAAGAATCAAAAATGAAAATCAAGAATCAAGAACGTATATTTCTCCGCCGTTCTATTTTCATCACGACCTCCATAAACTCTTTCTGCATCGCTGTTTCCCTGCTCCAGGTTCAGTTTCTGATTATCAGCCTGGACCCTAATCCACACACAAACATGCCAACACGAGCCGTCCACTCTCCAAATAAGTATAATATAATATGTCATTTTCCATCCCACGGCACGGCGAGAGTTTGTGAGAGTCCATTTGCGAGCATGTCCAATCTGTACCCAGTCTCCCATGGCAACGTCTAATTAATTGCGAGCTGATAAATTGAAAATTGCCACGAATAATTGACACTATTGATACCTTATTTTTTATATTCATATGCTGTGCTTCCTTTATTTACTATTTGAATCAGGGATTCTCAACCTGTGTTCCCATAACCGTAATGTTCCCTGAAAGATCTAAAGAGGTTACGGGAGAATTCATTAATGTAGAAAATGCGTTACTGGATCACTGCAGACACAAGGTAAAGCGCTCATCTTTTTAACAAACGAAAGCGTGAAACGGTCGGTGTTCGGGTCACACAATTTTCAAACATCCCCTGGTCTCAAGAGAGGTGAGATTAACGTTTAGTCCTATTGGAAATGGAAGATAAAAATCGAAGGTCCCGTGGACACGATGTGCACGTGCAAGAACTCTTGACAGTTGCAAGCAGAACAAGTAAATATAAAAATACGTTTTTTCAGTACATGCTTTTGTTTACTTTAAGATGTTTTTGTTTTTTTAATTTTTGTTTTGGGGGCAACATGAGTGTAATATGGATATATTAAGAGGTCACACTAGTAGAGGCTGTGTACACACAATCATCTCTCTAGGTTATGGGGAAGTCGTTTAAAATAGAAGAAAAAGAAGTCCACGTAATGGGAAAGTGGTCGTATCGAGTTGAACAAGTATATATGAAAACTTTTATTTACAATAAGATATGTTTGGGGGATTTGTTTTGGACTTTATGAGCAAACCGACCAGGAACTTTCCCCAAAACGTATTGAAACTACAGAGTGACGAGGGGTCACGAGATTAGTAAGTGGAATTTTAAATGCGTATACATAATTGCAAATATGTAAAGGAGTTATGTTTTTTTCGGTTTAAATGAACCTTTTGAATGACTTGTCCAATATCCATCAAAATGTTATAGATTAACAGGTGCCATTAGTGGAGTATATGAACACAATATCAGCTCTAAAACCTATCGCGAAGGTGGTTGCAATTAGAGAACAATAGGACACGCATCCGACACGCATCTCGACAACTGGCATGTCAAACTAAATTAAATCTTTATAACAAAGCAGACTGTTAGACATTGACACATACACATAATCAAGGAATTGAAATTCCTACCAAATAGAAACATAGATGATATTCAGAAAGACGCGGCCCTTCCATCGTGCAAGGATACAACACACCAGTCTCATGTTTGGCCGTATACTCGAAAGCAAATACGTACAAAAATATAAAAACCTTTACAATCTAATGGTAGACAAGGAGCGACTAAAAAAGAGAACAATCGCTTTAAGAAAATCAGCTTGCAGATCCGAGCAGAGACCGAGTAACAAATCATTTCAGTGCACAGTAGGTTATATGCTATGTATGTTACTCCTATGTTACATGTGGGATTCCGTGGAGAAGTAGTTAAGCCGTCGGCCTCGTGATTAGGTGGTGTGGGTTCGACTCTGGACTCCGTCGTCTTTTTCACGGGTGCTTGATGCGGAGTCCCCTGCATCCCGTAGTCGCCCCCTAGTTGTCTTGTCATTAACTTGCAACTGGGGTCGGGCGGCTCGAGACGAGAGAGTGAGGATAAAAAGTAGCGCAGTTAATCCTTACTAAAATTACCCCTAGCAAATAAATTATGCCATCATCATCTTCGATGGACGGCCTTTTTGATGTTACTCCTATTATTTTGACTAGAGACTTCTAGCATTGTTGATATTCTTATTACAGACATAATTTCATGATTTCAGTCAACTGAGCACAGGCATTTATTGTTAGGTTATTCTAGAAGGGAGCTGCACATGAAAACGTTAGAAAGTGAGACGGCACTGGTCTACAACCCGGTAGAAAGTGAGACGGCACTGGCCTACAACCCGGTAGAAAGTGAGACGGCACTGGCCTACAACCCGGTAGAAAGTGAGACGACACTGGCCTACAACCCGGTAGAAAGTGAGACGACACTGGCCTACAACCCGGTAGAAAGTGAGACGACACTGGTCTACAACCCGGTAGAAAGTGAGACGACACTGGTCTACAACCCGGTAGAAAGTGAGACGACACTGGTCTACAACCCGGTAGAAAGTGAGACGACACTGGTCTACAACCCGGTAGAAAGTGAGACGACACTGGCCTACAACCCGGTAGAAAGTGAGACGGCACTGGCCTACAACCCGGTAGAAAGTGAGACGGCATAAGGAAAAGAATAAGATCCCCTTATTGGTGATGTAGTGTGCTGAACCTTAACCAACATCCATAAGCCTGGTTATTCCATTCACATCCACTTAGTCAACCATCATCATGAGACACCCAACTGCTGCATTCAACTCTGGTGTCCCTACTTGACATGACTGACCCGGTCAGTAAGTTTGTCACAGAACTAACTCCGTTGAGAACGTCCTACTGCATTCATACACTTGCTGGAGTGACAAACATGCGTTACCGTACTGTACCGTCATTCTCCGATGAACGTCAACAGATTTCCCCTTTCCATTGCTACTAAAAACAAATCCCAGAATGCTGCTCGTCATTTATTAACGTCACTAGAGGGGGTTGCCATCTAAAAACGATTAATTATGACGTCATAAGATCGTCTGCAACTACAGAGCACTCTATAAGTCCTTACCAACGCTACTAAAAAGTAAATAGCATGTCCTTGACAGAACGTCTCTTCATACAACCACATCATATTTGACTGTGAGCGCATGAGCTGCAATTGTCAGCAAGTCATAGCTGACTGCTAGAGTCAGGGCCAGTGAACCAAAGCTGACAATACCCTTCTACACCGCCACGCGGTGATCCTGGATAACAGGCTGCAGCAGGGCAGACTGGCTAAGGAGAAGGGATCGGAGAGAGAATGCTAGCCCGGTACTCAAAAAATGCTTGCTGAAGTCGGATGTGTTGGACCGAAAATGCAAATATCGCAGTCAAGCTGTAAACTACTATACAATGCATTCCGTTCTCTGGACTACATTCTGCTACTTAAGCCCTTTCAGTGCTTAGTAGTGGGAGATTGAGAATGAACGAAGTCAACCCAAATTTGGCTGTTATGGGTTTCTTGGTAAATATGCTAGAACGGTAGGTCGCCATTACTTCTCGTACGTAGAGGAGCAATCATCTGAAAGAAAAATCTAGTGTCTGTCAAACTGGACACGGTGGGAATCGAACCCAGTCCGTTGAGACTGAGCAATTTTAAGATTTTCATCTCAAATCCCTTTCGCGTTTAAAACTTGGTAATCAGGTTTAATGGAGTGTATGCGTACAAGGCTCAACTTATTAAGGATACATTAATATCATAAATCCCTGATCGGCATTTGGGATATGCGTACTTGTGACACCGGCCCGTGAGAGCAGGGAAGCAGGGAAATTCTTACAGATCTGCCCAGCATACATCAGTGAAAGGAGCTGCGTTTAGCAACACATTGCTTTCTTTCACGGGAACCTAAGGAGGTATCCAAACCCTCGACCCGGTTGTTGCCTTTATTAGAATAATAAATGAAGTTTCTATGTGAGCCAAGACGTTTTTAGGTATAATTATTTGTGTATGCAGGAGTTCACTGAGACCAGAGAATTGTGTCACGAGTTCCTGTAGGGTGAAAGGTTCAGGAAGTCTGTTTGAAAGAAAATGGAAGAACTTTTAGTGTAACGAAGTGAAGAGAATAAGTGAAATGCAACAAAGGTCACCAAACATCATGTATTTATGCACTGGGTAGACGGGAGTGTAAACTAATTAGAAGCAGGTGAAACAAACTGATCAGACTATGTTAGTCAGGGTGAGGTGAAACATACTGATCAGACTATGTTAGTCAAGGTCAGGTGAAACATACTGATCAGACATGTCAGTTACAGCTGACCTTCAACGAAGAATACAGGCCTTGGAGATGAGATGTTTCCGAAGACTTTTAAACGTCACGTACAAAGATCGAGTTACAAATGAGGAAATACGAGATAGAATTACAACAGCAATAGGATCTTTTGAAGACCTACTGGCTCCGGTGAAAAGAAGGAAACTCGCTTGGTACGGTCACATATCCAGATCAAATGGTCTTGCAAATACGATCCGCCACCGAAAGGTGCAAGGCAGACGACGAAGAGGCTCACCCAAAAGGAGGTGGGAGGACAACATAAAATAATGGACCAATCTCCGACCAGAAGATGCACAGACAGCGGCTGACAGAGAAGGGTGGTGTGGTGTTGTGAGGATGTCTTTATGTGTGCCCCAACGACCTCACCGGACCTGATATACATATAGGCATCAGGGTCAGCGAACAGCAGCTGACCAAGATTATATTACGCCTTCAATTGGCGACCCTAGAAACAGGCTGTACTCGTATAGTCTGGTTAAGAAGTCGCAGCTGGAAGAGACATCCGGCAAAAAAATATGGAGTGCTAAGACCGGATTTGTCGGGTCGAAAGGCGCAAATTTCGCAGCCTCGCTGTAAACTTCGACACAACGGACTTTTTCAGGACAAATGGCTCGGCTTGGCTTCAGTCATTCTCAATCTCCCGCTACAAAACCCTGAAAAGGACTTTGCAAGTAGCAGAATATAACTCAGAGACCGGAATACGTTGTGTCGTAGTTTACAGCTTGACTGCGATATTTGCACCTTTCGGTCCAACACATCCGACTTCAGCAATCATTTTGTTAGTACCAGGTTAGCATTTTCTATTCGATCCCTTCTCCTTAGCCAGTCTGCTCTGTTGCAGCATGTTATTCAGGACGAATGTAAGAAAGAGAGGAATATATGTATATATATAACATACACACACACATAACATCTTAGAAAGTAACATATATTTCCGAGAGCGTCTGATTACCGCAAAGCAGCAGGGTTTAAATCCCGTTACGTGGGGACGGCGTGGCCTAGTGGTTAAGTGGCACGGCTCACAACCAGAAGGTGCTGGGTTCGATCCCCATCACAGCACCGGCCGTTACCCCGGGGAAGCAAACCCTTAGAAAATGCAGGAGGAAGCAGACCCTTACATAAAATGCATGCTGAAGTCGGATGCACTGGGCCGACAGGCGCAAAATAAAAAACCACAGTGTAACGCACACACGCCTTGGGGAATAGATAAATAAGGCGAACGCAAAAAAAAAAAAATTTTTTTTAAAATCCCGTTACAGTACGCTCCAGGTGTACCTGGCTTACTGTTAAGGAAACAATGCCACCCATGAAGAGAACTGGCGACCTCACTTCTTAAACAAACTGCCAATTTATCCAAAAGTATATAGCATGTTCTTTGTAGAAGGTCGTTTCTTGCAGCCGTCACCTATTTGTCTGTTATAAGTTTCTTGGCCAGTGTGCAGTACTGTAGGTTGCCATTACTTTCCGTACGTGGGGAAGCGACAAAATTAATGTGTGACAAAGTGGACACGAGCGGGATTGGAACAGGGTTCGATGGGATTGTGAAGCGAATGTTTCACCCCTAACCACGCAGCCTTGAACAATCAATCAAGTACCAAAAGCGACCTCGTGCAATGAGATTTTACACTTCATCCCTGACAGCACTGTCTGTGATATGACTGGATTTTACTCCGTAATCGAATGTTAGGACCTGCAGATACAGAATGCGCCTCGCTGGAATCAAGACTTGTTGTTGTTGTTGTTGTTGTTGTTGTTGTTGTTGTTTAGTGCCCAAAATGAGTTAGTTTACTTTTTGAAAAGGACGTTCAGTGGCGGGTTGTAGTAGCTTTCCTCACATCCTGAGTGTGCTGGTGAAGGTGGGCCGCGGTCCTCCAGGTGGTTGTGCTATGCGTGGCTTCATCTTCGTTGCGCTCACTACTACGGGGATCACATCGATCCACATCTCGTCGGCCAGGCTGCCTTGAAAACAGCCTCTTTCCAGGGAACGCTACATGGAAGAGAGATTGTGGTCTAGGTGGTCTTGGTCAGTGTATTGACCCTGACGCGACGTCCTGGTCAGTATTATGTGCCTGTCTGGACTAGCGTCTCAGTTCCCCAGAATCAAGACTTGAACTAGCCGAGTCGGTTAATTGCATACGCCTCTGCTTCTTTCGTTTACTTGAAAATCTTGTCTATGTCTGCAATGTGTCTCATATAACGTCCTTGTCTTTTGTAATTCACATACAGGTCAAGTAACGACTTGATCAAGATGCTGAGCAGCGCATGAGCTGCAGTGGTCAGCGACCCATAGCTGACTGCTAGCGTCAGGGCCAGCGAACCATAGCTGCCAAGACCCTTCTACACCTCCACGCGGTGATCCTGGATAACAGGCTGCAGCAGAGCAGACTGGCTAAGGAGAATGGATCGAAGAGGGAATGCTAACACGGTACTCAAAAAATGTTTGCTGAAGTCGGATGTGTTGGACCGAAAGGTGCAAATATCGCAGCCAAGCTGTAAACTACAACACAACGCATTCCGTTCTCTGGACTACATTCTGCTACTTACTCTTTCAGGTTATTATTAGTGGGAGATTGAGAACGAACGAAGAAGAAGAAGAAGAAGAAAAAGAAGAAGAAGAAGAAGAAGAAGAAGAACTAGCCGAGTCGGTTAACTGCATACGCCTCTGCTTTTTCGTTCACTAGAAAATCTCATCTATGTCTGCAATGTGTTTCATAAAACGTCATTAACCTTTGTAGTTCATATTCAAGCACAGTTTCTCTGTAAGTCTTGTCTCTGGGTCAGTGGGTTTCTTTCTCAATATAGCAGTTATGTAGTCTGTGCTCTGTAGCCGGGGGTGCCTGTCCACATTAGATTTCCTAAATGAGGGTCTAACATTTGCCTAACCTTTCTCGAGCTCAGCGTTTCTCAATTATTGAATATCGATCGAGTTCGATTCTTACATTGTGTGTAATCTCGATTACTTCTTAGCTTACTTATCACAAAATATAGAATACGAGACATGGGGCATAGGGCCGCAACTAAAGCTGGCCCGTGTACAGGACGCTTGTATCCGATCATTTTCGGTGGCCTAATGATACAGAACACCCTACTTCAGCACGCATTTTTAAGTGAATATACTTTCTATAGGACCGTGAGTGGGTCCAAGTTCGTCTCACTGGTGAGGAGAGAAATGGATCACTCCACGTCGACTAAAGAGAGGTATGCATGGGACTAGCGACCTCAACGTCTAAAACAAATTACTACAGAAGCCACCAATACAAAAGCGCTCAGTAGTGGGACGAAGACTTTCTAGACTGTAATTGTGGCATTCTACTTCAGCTGGAGGGAAAAGAGAACAAGAAAACTTCTCATAGGAGTGCGGTGTCAGCGTTTCCAGCATCCGAGCCCGGCAAGTATGGGTTGTGTGGCAATGTTACTAACCGTTTAACACCTCACCCACAACCCTGTAATGGCAGGCTTGGAAGATCCCAGTGCTCATCTTATATTCAACTTACCAAGTGTTAAGGAGCTCGAATTGGGAGCAAAGAAAGCTAACACTGTAAACTGTTAGTCATATCGTAATTAACAACCAATGAGTGATCTAGCGGTCTGCCGTGGTCTTTGTGTATGACAAGAACAAGAATAGCACTCCTGCCACACAGAGAGCATGTTGTAAGAGGCGACCAACTGTGTGTGTGACATTGACATGGCATAACACCAGCCAAGGTTAGGTGGTTTGTTTAGAGCAGCATAGATGGCGCCTAACAGTCTGCCGGTCTACTTTGCTCCAGTGTTTGAGTCTTTTAAGCGGTTAACCACACTCCTAAAGAGCTTGTCCCAACACAGAGGAGTATTGAGCTGCTCGAGCCTAGCCCACTCAGCAGGAAACCCTTCTCCCAGCTACATCCAGCTCATACCAGAACTGGGACCTGTACATGGACATCTGCTGCTGTAGAATTACAGACATACTAAGAACTAAGAGCAATCAAGGAGTCATGGTTACCCGCATCGTGTTGAAACATTAACCGTCGTCTCTCGCGGAACCAAAATGTTCTGCCAACACGATTGGAAAAACCAAGCTCCAACACGTTTCTTTCTCTCCCAACTCTTCCCCCTTCCTCTGTAATACCCCCTCACTTAAACTCGTTTCCTACATTCAATTGTTCAAAGCCTTCCCTCAACCAGTCCAAGGATCGCATGACATTGAGGGTTCGTTAGAGGCAACCTGATTTCCGACACTCTGTCAAAGCTAAATCAATATCGATGATTATTGATACCTTTGACCCAGTCCTTGACCTTTTAACGGATACTTCTTCGTTTTATTCCAGACTCTGGATAAACTGGCTGTCCATACGTTTGTTCGTTTACCATATATGGTTGGGATGCGGAGTGAGGGGTGGACGGGGAAGGGTGGGGAGAGGGGAGGGGTGGAAGGGTGAGGGGTTGGAGGGGGCGTGTTTTCCGGGTCAGAAAGGTGAGCGAAAATCTGTCATATTATAGCTGGCTCGGCAAGATGGCTGGGCAAAGGGTTGGCTTAACCATTATTATAGTAGAGAAGTGACATGTCAGACTAAGGTGGGTTGTGTGTAGAGCTGGCTAAACTATTATTGTAGAAGAAGAGTGACATATCAGACTAAGGTGGGTTGTTTGTAGAGCTGGCTAAACCATTATTGACCTGTCGAAGACGGATGTGTCGGACCGGAAGGTAACAATATCGCAGTCAAGATATAAACTAGTGACACAACGTATTCGTTCTCCAAACTACATTCTGCTACTTGCAAAGTCCTGTTCAGGGGTTGGTAGCGGAAGAGTGAGAACGAACGAAGAAGACGAACCATTATTGTAGTAGAGGAGTGACATGTCTCAGACTAAGGTGGGTTGTGCATATTTCTGGCTAAACCATTATTGTACTAGTGAGGGTTGAACACGTAGTCAGCTAAACCATTACTGTAGAATAGAAATGACATGTCAAATCAGACCATGAAGGGTTGTGCATGGGGTTGAGTGTCCCATCGTGTATAAATTAAGCAGTACGACAACGATTTTTTGAAAGAAGCTATTCATCTGATCGATAATAGATCTAGACCAGGTGTCAGAAAGTATCTGCGGTGACTTATCAGCTGTCACCACTGCTTAGCCACCCTAACATTAGTCTGGCAACAAAGCAGCCGATGATAAACAGTGTATTTATGACGGCTCTGTGCTACCAATGCCGAACATGGCCTGTGTCCAAGGCGTGTGAGAGCAGAATTTCGACGTGTGAAATGACGTGTTTGAATAAAGTTATCGGTGTTACCAGGAAAGACAGAATGCGAAATGACGACATTCGAAGTATGGTCGGCACTACGTCTTGTGCAGAGTTCATTTCCAGGCACAAAATAAGTTGGTTCGATCATCTCATGAGAATGCATCCTCGTCATCTTCCACTGATGGCTTACATCTCTGGTAGATCTGGCTACATGGCAAGGGGGCGGCCGCGAAGCAGGTGGATAGATAACGATGACTTTAGAGTGATTGTGCAACGACATGGACTCACATTGATCGACGCGACGCACTTGGCGCATTGCAGATGGCTTTAAGGCCCCCCTCCCCCCGACGTCGCTTAGGGTATAAGTGGGGGGAAAAAAATAACTAACCAACTATCTATCCCATGGTAGAAGATGACTTACCAAGTTACGGTAGCTGCAAATCAACAAAATTATGTGACTCGTTGAAACACAAAGTCAACTAAACAACACGGATATCATCATCATCAAGTGCCATGTCCTTGGCAGGGTATCGCTCTCGTCACAGCCAATCGATTGGAATCTCGATGAGCAGTCAATCTACCCGCCTGGTGCATGTTCATGTTAGGAATCTCGACCAACAGTCAGTCTACCGGCCTGCTCCATGTTCATGTTATGAATCTCGACCAACAGTCAGTCAGTCAGTCTACCGGCCTGCTCCAAGTTCATGATAGGAATCTCGACCAACAGTCAGTCAGTCAGTCTACCGGCCTGATCCATGTTCATGTTATGAATCTCGACCAACAGTCAGTCAGTCAGTCTACCGGCCTGCTCCAAGTTCATGATAGGAATCTCGACCAACAGTCAGTCAGTCAGTCTACCGGCCTGCTCCATGTTCATGTTATGAATCTCGACCAACAGTCAGTCAGTCAGTCTACCGGCCTGCTCCAAGTTCATGATAGGAATCTCGACCAACAGTCAGTCAGTCAGTCTACCGGCCTGCTCCCTGTTCATGTTATGAATCTCGACCAACAGTCAGTCAGTCAGTCTACCGGCCTGCTCCAAGTTCATGATAGGAATCTCGACCAACAGTCAGTCAGTCAGTCTACCGGCCTGCTCCCTGTTCATGTTATGAATCTCGACCAACAGTCAGTCAGTCAGTCTACCGGCCTGCTCCAAGTTCATGATAGGAATCTCGACCAACAGTCAGTCAGTCAGTCTACCGGCCTGCTCCCTGTTCATGTTATGAATCTCGACCAACAGTCAGTCAGTCAGTCTACCGGCCTGCTCCAAGTTCATGATAGGAATCTCGACCAACAGTCAGTCAGTCAGTCTACCGGCCTGCTCCCTGTTCATGTTATGAATCTCGACCAACAGTCAGTCAGTCAGTCTACCGGCCTGCTCCATGTTCATGTTTAGTGTGTCCATGATGTCCTGTATCCACCTTTGTCTTGGTCGTCCTCTACCTCGTCTTTCTGGTACAATGCCCTCCAGAACTGCTTTGTCCAGTCCGTCATGGCGCGTGATGTAACCGAAAATCCTTAGAGATATAACACATCCGAGACACGGTTGCCAAGATATCAAAGTTATACGTCTCCGTTTCTGTTATGGAAGTTCTATTCTTAAGAATCGACTTCACTGTACTCCGGCACACCCATAGGTGATCGGTCTCTCGCAGTATACGTTGATGGCTGTCGATACTGATGGTTCTTGTAGCTCGTTAGTTGTACACACTTCTGTTCCGTCCTTGTATTAGCTTAATTCTGCTCGTTTCATATCAAAAGGTATGCAACATGGGAATTGATGATTGA
The DNA here is from genome assembly GCA_036924085.1 of Ariolimax columbianus. Lineage (NCBI taxonomy): Eukaryota > Metazoa > Mollusca > Gastropoda > Stylommatophora > Arionidae > Ariolimax > Ariolimax columbianus. The sequence continues at coordinate 57,066,901 of JAVGWX010000019.1, forward strand.
TGATTGTTCTATTGCTAACTGATCTATTGATGATTGATCTATTGCTGCTTGATCTATTTATAATTGATCTACTTACGTGTCGCCATCCAAAATGAAGTCACTGATAGACTTCCTGATGTTACTCCTGTCCATCTACAATGTGCCCACAAAGGTGCTATTGAAGTCATCTCTTTCCGTGTCCAGAATGCCAACCTAACCAGGACAGTAGATCCACACCAGCCCCTGAATGGTTTGGGGCTCATACTATTGTTATCCACTCATCGATTGGCCAGTTCTTCTCTACCTCCCGAAGTAAGGACTGAGAGTGACACGAGTACTGCTCTTGTTAATTATGTACACGATTACTGCCCTTGTTAAAGAGGTGACACGATTACTGCACTTGTTAAAGATGTGACACGATTACTGCCCTTGTTAAAGAGGTGACACAGTTACTGCCCTTGTTAAATAGGTGACACGATTACTGCTCTTGTTAAAGATGTACACGATTACTGCCCTTGTTAAAGATGTCCACGATTACTGCCCTTGTTAAATAGGTGACACGATTACTGCACTTGTTAAAGATGTACACGATTACTGCCCTTGTTAAAGAGGTGACACGATTACTGCACTTGTTAAAGATGTACACGATTACTGCCCTTGTTAAAGATGTCCACGATTACTGCCCTTGTTAAAGATGTACACGATTACTGCCCTTGTTAAAGAGGTGACACGATTACTGCACTTGTTAAAGATGTACACGATTACTGCCCTTGTTAAAAATGTCCACGATTACTGCCCTTGTTAAATAGGAGACACGATTACTGCTCCTGTTAAAGAGGTCTCAGATAGCCAATCAAAGACTGAGGTCACTGCTGCATCTACATTTTCGTACCGGAGGTTGCGCTTTCCGTTATGGCGCGCTTAGCTCAGCGATAAACTGACCTGTTATTGTACTAGAGAAGATATCTGATATCTCATTGCATAGCATCGCTTCATCGACAGTTGCCATTTTGTTGATAAGATATCGTTTTCAAATATATCATAAAAATATATTTTAAAACTATTCTTGTCTGTCTGTCGTACGACTTTTTTGGCATGGCTGGGATAGTCGAGGTGTTTTAAGCATGAGGACTACAGGCCGCGTAGCCTCAGCTGTCGCCACGTCGTGTGCTTTGTTCGTTTATTTGATCAACAACAGAAAAATAACATATGCCTTAATGGGGATTCGATCCGCTTCCGTCCTTGTCGACAGGCATGCCTCGAAACCATTCGGCCACGCGCACGCCTATTATTACCGAGTTTATTCTCATTAACAGGACAGACTATGTGAATTTTTAGAGCCGAGGAACAAATGCAGACTGTCCGCGCAGTCGGCACACAGTGTGCTCCTGGTTTTTATTTTACTTTCTATAGAAAGAAAAAAACCAGGTATTGAACGAGGTTTTGAACCCGTATCTGTTTGCGCAGTAAATCAGCACAGTAACAAATCGGCCACCCTCTCACGAATTCTGTCATTATCAGAACAAACATGGACCGCCAATGGGCTCTCCACGGACAGCCCACAGCGAGGAAGGCGCTTAGGACATATCTGATGTTAAGAACAAGGGCTTCGACCGCAGAACAGCTGGCGGGAGACCGCCAAATCCGCGTCGAACGGGAACTGGTGTGTTAATCCGCGTACCTTGGCCTGTCACGTGGGGTCTGGAGTAAATGATTGAATACATGAATGAATGACAATTATGTTTCAATAGTATAGAGCACTCATACGTTATGTATGCAATCTTTGGCGTTCTGCATTTCATACAAACTCGACACTCGATACTGCCCATCTGTTGCACGTTTGCAATTCGACTACAGCACTTTTCCGGACAGGGAATACGATAACATTATATAGTGTTTGTTAGAATACTTTCCCGGACAGGGAATAAGATATCATTATATAGTGTTTGTTAGAATACTTCCCCGGACAGGGAGTAAGATATCATTATATAGTGTTTGTTAGAATACTTCCCCGGACAGGGAGTAAGATATCATTATATAGTGTTTGTTAGAATACTTCCCCGGACAGGGAATAAGATATCATTATATAGTGTTTGTTAGAATACTTCCCCGGACAGGGAATAAGATATCATTATATTGTGTTTGTTAGAATACTTCCCCGGACAGGGAATAAGATATCATTATATAGTGTTTGTTAGAATCTGTTAGAGTCCAGAATCAAGCAATGATAATCATAAAAGGATGGATGAAGTCCACACGAACTAAAGAAATAGAAATGATTACGAGTATGCAACCAATGGGTGACAGAATGGACATTAGGCCCAACAACAATGTTAGAAATTCAGAAGGTTGGTTGATTCCCCAATGTATCAGAGAATAAATGGACTTGGAAAAAAAAGACTTAAATGGAGCAACTTTGGGGCAACAGTTGCAGAGAGGAACAGATTATATGACTGGTTCAGCATAAATAACACCCATCCACATTATACGTTTAGTGCCCAGATGGAGAAAAGAGCGTTTCTCAGATCTGATAAACAGCGTGCCTAGAATTGTGACCATAATAGCCTGGCAGACCCAGAAAGATAAGCTATAACTGAATAATACTGAAGAGAAATAAGCAGGAAAACAAAGATGGATGTATACCGCTCGACCTATGTGTCCTGACATATGGATGTGAGTCATGGGCAATGACTACAGCCCAAGAAAGGCAATTACTAACTTCAGAAATGAGATACCTAAGAAAGGCGGTTCAGGGGACGAGAAGGGACAAGATCCGTAACCAGACAATACGTAGCAATCTTGAAGTTCAACCCCTGCAGACACGAGTGGAGCAGTCCCAACTACAGGGGTTTGGCCATGTCTGTAGAATGGAAGAAGATCGGATACCAAAGCGGTCATGGGAGATCAAAAGTCAAGGACGCAGACCCCGAGGACGTCCCAAAGTACGTTGGGAAGACAACATACGACAGTCCCTAAGTGATAGAGTGCTGGATTGGAAAGAGGCCAGGAAAACGACGGCGGATAGAGCAGTGTGGCGTTCTCTTTGGCAAACCTTTACACCTCACGGTAGAAGAGGAGCGACTAAGTAAGTAAGTAAACTGAATAATACATAAAGAAATACTACCCAAGGAATAGACTGACTCGGGTGCTTACAGATGTGTCAACAACAAATGCAGCGAAGAATTGGGGTAGTGGAATCTTCATGAACCTAAATAACAGCACTGAAGAAAACCGGCACACGTTCAAGTGACTTCGGAACAAAGGTAAAAACCATGAAATCTGCAGCAGATGCAAGCGTGATGAATGAAGACACAGAGAAAATCGCTATCTGTTTTATCAGCGCTTGGAAGTCGAACAAATTCAGATCTAAAAGAACTCTGTGAAGTACTTTCTGGACAATGTTACAGATTTAAGAAACGGATGATTCATTGCACTAAACTTAACTTAACTCAGCATCTTTATACTGGTTTAGAAGACTCTGCAGAATCTGTATTCAACCAGTTACATTTACATCACCTTGCTCTACAAGTTATACGCATCCAATTTATTTTTAAATGCATTAACTGTCCCTGCCTCCACCACCTCCCTTGGCAATGCATTCCAAGCATTCACAACTCTCTGACTAAAAAAATACTTCCTAATATCTAATCTGGACCTCTCCTTAGTCAACTTGTAGCTATGCCCTCTTGTTCTTGTTGGTGACAGTATCTTTAAAAAAACTTGCTATAGTCTAACGTATCCATTCCTCTGATCATCTTATACACCTGTATTAAGTCACCACGAATTTTTCTATCTTCTAGACAATGCAGGCAGGTTTTTTTTGTTTAGTCTTTCCTCATAACTGTAATTCTGGAATCCCACTATCAGCTTTGTCCCTCTTTTTTGTATCCTTTGCAGCATGTTTATATCCCCTCTATGATAAGGACTCCACACCTGTACACAGTACTCCAATCTAGGTCTAACTAATGCTTTATACAGTTGGACTATCACTTCCTTGCTCCTATGTTTAATATTTCTTTTTATCATCCCTAACATTGCATTTGCCTTTTTTACTGCTACCTGAACTTGCTCCCTCACCTTACCTGTATGATCTATTATAACCCTAGGTCCCTTTCTGTATCTATCTTTCTAATACTTGGCAATCTGGAATCTGTCATACTGGCTAGAGAACGATGTCTCGGCCTAATATATGTATAACTAAGGGAGAGAACAGGGGGGTCACAGGGTGATGATACGAGAACAAGTGGTTAGCGGACCATCCAGCACGACAACAAGATGATGGTTTCTTCAGGCTCGACATGGCCGAAAAGGTGGTGGTTGTCAGACTCCACGCAGGCCACAACAGGTGGTGGTTGACAGACTCCACGCAGGCCACAACAGGTGGTGGTTGACAGACTCCGCGTAGGCCAGCCACAACAGGTGGTGGTAGACAGACTCCAAGCAGGCCACAACAGGTGGTGGTTGACAGACTCCAAGCAGACCAGCCACAACAGGTGGTGGTTGACAGACTCCAAGCAGACCAGCCACAACAGGTGGTGGTTGACAGACTCCAAGCAGACCAGCCACAACAGGTGGTGGTTGACAGACTCCACGCAGGCCGGCCACAACAGGTGGTGGTTGACAGACTCCAAGCAGGCCACAACAGGTGGTGGTTGACAGACTCCAAGCAGGCCACAACAGGTGGTGGTTGACAGACTCCAAGCAGGCCACAACAGGTGGTGGTTGACAGACTCCACGCAGGCCAGCCACAACAGGTGGTGGTTGACAGACTCCACGCAGGCCACAACAGGTTACAAGAACATCTATTCAACAAGTTAAAACTAGAACAAACCGATGAATGTGTCTGTGGCACTGGTAAAATTACTGCTGAACATCTGTTGCAGAAATGTGCAACATACGAGTCACAGAGAAGGCACATTTGGTCGACTCTATGAAGCTACGGATGACCTCATTCTGTCCACTGCTTTCTTTAGAGAAATTCAAGTTTACGTCTGAAAGCTGAAGAAGAGGATGAAGAAGAAGAAGAAGAAGAAGAAGAAGAAGAAGAAGAAGAAGAAGAAGAAGAAGAAGAAGAAGAAGAAGTAGACAAAACTAAGAAGAAGAAAAATAAGAAGAAGTAGAAGAAGAAGTAGAAGAAGTAGAAAAAAAAACCCAGAAAATTGGCCAGTAAACACCATTACATCGACGAAATTATCTTAATTCCCGAACAGGAAACCTGACAATGGCCTAGAAATGACAAAACTGGAGGGTATGGTACCTGAGCAGACAGAAGAGAAGATGGACTAGGGACATTACAGAGGGTCTGGGATTGATAGTGGCAGACGTGGGAGAGTTGGTTAGGTATCCAGACCTTACAGGTCGGCTTCTATGAGAGTGACGTTCCGCAAAAGAACATGTTACATGATGATGAAAAAGATGATATATCATCAATTACTGTTTCCGTCTTGTCAGACGATAGTAAGTTGCGCTTTAGAAAAGCTAGATGTACTAGAGGCCATGACGATTACGAATGTAACTCGTAAGATCAGTCCGAGAAGTGAATCGTCTTCTACCATGAGCGAAAGGGAAGTCTGGACCGTTTGCGGTTTCGCATTGTTTTCGCAAACGCTGAGTTTTTAACCTATCTGCAATCAGTATCCGTAATCAGTCTGGATTCCATGCTTTAATACTACCCTTCCATGTAACACGCGACCCAAGGCGTATATATATTTGTATTTTATTTATTTATTGTATGTGCTTGCCTCATTAGTTTCTACTAGCGGAGGTACGCCTATTCCACCCTAGATCGTAGTCAAATGGGCGATATTAAGACGCATAAACCAGTGCTTGGGGGCATGTGTACGTCTGTATGTACCTATGCTAGGTTTGTGCGCTCTCAGAAGCTAGCCCAACCAAAGTGCAATGGAAGGGCCTCACCCTGAAGGCGCGTGTGAAAGTTGTGCAAGAGTATGATTGTTGGACAGAGTCAAATGAAACAGAGTGAGGTAAAAAGAGAGCGAGTAACGGAAGAATCCCAGAATCTTCCTCTGTTATTATATATATATATATAAGGCTTGACAAATGTTAGGGTGGCTTACCAGTCAGTCAAAAATGCCTCCAGTCCGCATGGTCAGACTACAGTCATGCAATTTAATCTAGGCACTCCTTCATTTTCATTTCTAAATAACCATCCTTACCAGACCAAAATATATTGTTTTACTTACACAGTATTAGTCTGTTTCTTCTTAAGAAAGAACACACTGCTGTCAAAGACATAGCGTGTGTGTCCTTGAACATGCTTGGTAGTTTTAGCACTGAAGTTCTATTTATCGATGGATTTAGTAGGTTTAAATTTTGGTAGTGAATGTTTATTTAGATTCACCATCATAAGCTAGCTTATGTACAATCTATTCAAACTGTAATAGCTTTAATAACCGTGCGAGAGTCGTTATGTAGTAACGGTTAAAAAGGTCATTAACAATTAAAAACTGATATTTGTGTCTTTCGTCAGGCAAAAATGTGTACTCGTCACGGACGAGTAGACGAGCGCTTTTGTAAAGCCCTGTGTGTACACACACACAACACACACACGCATTGTGTCGTACATATATATGTGCTTGTGTGTGAAAAAAGAGAGATAGAGAAAGAGAGGGAGAAGCAAGAGTGCCACCACCCACCCAGCCACTGAATAGCTGGCCGAGATCCTTAAACAATGCAAGCTACAATATGTCACATCACAAATCTCGATAATACGATTAGTTGTGAGAGTAAGAGGTAAAGGTAGGCGTGTCCAAGTGACTCAGCCCGGGCTGACAGATGGCGCTTGCACGACTGTCGGCGGTGAGTACTGGCTACATTTATACCATGGCTTTTGTTTGCTTTTGGCCCAGCTATGGCTAGGTCCCCGGCAGCGTAGTTCTCAGGTTCTGGTGTCGGAGATAGTTCTAGTTGTTGGTCTGTTGACGGATCGTGTACCGACATATTTTGATATTACGTGTCAGCTCTCACTCATTGGTGGATGTGGTACACATCACTCTCTCTCTATCCCTCTCACTCTTTCTCTCTCTCCCTCTCTCATACACATTGTCTTTCACTCATAGACACACACAAACACACACTCTCTCTCTCTCTCTCTCATGCACATTGTGTTTCGCTCTTGGACACTCCCTCTCTCATACACATTGTCTTTCACTCATAGACACACACAAACACACTCTCTCTCTCTCTCTCATACACATTGACTTTCACTCATAGACACACTCTTATCTCTCTCGCTCTCTCTCTCATACACATTGACTTTCACTCATAGACACACTCATATCTCTCTCTCTCTCTCTCTCTCTCATACACATTGACTTTCACTCATAGACACACTCATATCTCTCTCTCTCTCTCTCTCTCTCATACACATTGACTTTCACTCATGGACACACTCATATCTCTCTCTCTCTCTCTCTCTCTCTCATACACATTGACTTTCACTCATAGACACACTCATATCTCTCTCTCTCTCTCTCTCTCTCATACACATTGACTTTCACTCATAGACACACTCATATCTCTCTCTCTCTCTCTCTCTCTCTCATACACATTGACTTTCACTCATAGACACACTCATATCTCTCTCTCTCTCTCTCTCATACACATTGACTTTCACTCATAGACACACTCATATCTCTCTCTCTCTCTCTCTCTCTCTCATACACATTGACTTTCACTCATAGACACACTCATATCTCTCTCTCTCATACACATTGACTTTCACTCATAGACACATTCATCTCTCTCTCTCTCTCTCTCTCTCATACACATTGACTTTCACTCATAGACACACTCATATCTCTCTCTCTCTCTCTCTCTCATACACATTGACTTTCACTCATAGACACACTCATATCTCTCTCTCTCTCTCTCTCTCTCATACACATTGACTTTCACTCATAGACACACTCATATCTCTCTCTCTCTCTCTCTCATACACATTGACTTTCACTCATAGACACACTCATATCTCTCTCTCTCTCTCTCTCATACACATTGACTTTCACTCATAGACACACTCATATCTCTCTCTCTCTCTCTCTCTCTCTCATACACATTGACTTTCACTCATAGACACACTCATATCTCTCTCTCTCTCTCTCTCTCTCATACACATTGACTTTCACTCATAGACACACTCATATCTCTCTCGCTCTCTCTCTCATACACATTGACTTTCACTCATAGACACACTCATATCTCTCTCTCTCTCTCTCTCTCATACACATTGACTTTCACTCATAGACACACTCATATCTCTCTCTCTCTCTCTCTCTCTCTCTCTCATACACATTGACTTTCACTCATAGACACACTCTTATCTCTCTCTCTCTCTCTCTCTCATACACATTGACATTTACTCATGGACACACTCATATCTCTCTCGCTCTCTCTCTCTCTCTCTCTCTCTCTCTCATACACATTGACTTTCACTCATGGACACACTCATATCTCTCTCGCTCTCTCTCTCTTTCTCTCTCTCTCTCACTCACTCTCTCACATACACTGCTTTCTATTCAGACACAAACGCTCACAAATTCACACATACAGTTCTCTTTCTCATTCACACTGTATATAATAAACATATTTCCTCTCTCTCTCCAAACTCACACACTTTCATACTTTCACACACACTTCCTCCTATACACACGCTTGTTATCTCTCTCACACATTTTCTCTCATGTATACACACACACACTATCTATTTCTCTTATACACAGACTCTCTCACTCTGTCTCTCTCCGTCTTTCTCTCTGTCTTTCTCTCTGCAACCACCCCCCATCGACACATTGTATTAATAGTTGATTTGTTTCTTTCTTTATCTGTTTATACGTTCACTCCCTCTTCCTCTCTTTCGCCCTCTTTCTCTATCAACACTTCTAACCCCAAAACACGTTCTTCTCTTTTCACACCCTTTACGATCAAACTATTTCTCTCCAAATGTCACTCTTTTCTCTCACTCTCTCATCTTTTCTCTCTCTCATCTTTTCTCTCACTCTCTCATCTTTTCTCTCACTCTCTCATCTTTTCTCTCTCTCATCTTTTCTCTCACTCTCTCATCTTTTCTCTCACTCTCTCATGCATATGTCTAGTCAACAAGTCTTTTCTTTCTTTCTCTCTCTCTCTCTCTCTCTCTCTCTCTCTCTCTCTCTCTCTCTTTATCTATCTATTAACTAGAGCTTTACAGAACGTGTTCATAACTGTGTTCTATTTCCCAGCACACTGCACATCCTATGTCACATTCCACATCAAATGGAACATTGCACATGTCACATTACACATGATATGTCACATTCACATTATATATCACATTTCACATCATATGTCACATTCCACATCATATGGAACATTGCACATCATATGGAACATTGCACATATGTCACATTCACATCATATGTCACATTCCACTTCATATGTCACATTCCACCTCATATGACACATTGTACATATGTCACTTTACATATTATATGGCACATTACATATTATATGTCACATTACATATTATATCTCACATTACACACCGGGAACATTAAAGGGAACATTGGTGGGTCAGTAGGTTCCCAATAGTTGTCAAGATTATGTGAACAAATTGAGTTCCCCGTCTGGCCGTCCGTTTCAAGTTCATTAATCTGGAACAAACATGGTGTCCGTCTATCTAGGAAATAAACATGGTGTCCGTTTATCTAGGAGACAAACATGGTGTCCGTTTATCTAGGAGACAAACATGGTGTCCGTCTATCTAGGAGACAAACATGGTGTCCGTCTATCTAGGAAACAAACATGGTGTCCGTCTATCTAGGAGACAAACATGGTGTCCGTCTATCTAGGAAACAAACATGGTGTCCGTTTATCTAGGAGACAAACATGGTGTCCGTTTATCTAGGAGACAAACATGGTGTCCGTCTATCTAGGAGACAAACATGGTGTCCGTTTATCTAGGAGACAAACATGGTGTCCGTCTATCTAGGAGACAAACATGGTGTCCGTCTATCTAGGAGACAAACATGGTGTCCGTTTATCTAGGAGACAAACATGGTGTCCGTCTATCTAGGAGACAAACATGGTGTCCGTCTATCTAGGAGACAAACATGGTGTCCGTCTATCTAGGAGACAAACATGGTGTCCGTTTATCTAGGAGACAAACATGGTGTCCGTCTATCTAGGAGACAAACATGGTGTCCGTTTATCTAGGAGACAAACATGGTGTCCGTTTATCTAGGAGACAAACATGGTGTCCGTCTATCTAGGAGACAAACATGGCGGGGTATCAATTGTGCGCGTTTGATGATCGGTGGGTAAGATCGTTTTTTGTGTGGGACAGACATGTAGGACATCAAAGAAGTGATATCTTGCGGGTAGGCTGGGGACAGCCAAAGACAAATTGCGCTGGGACCCGGGGCACAGAACGCTGAGGAACGCAGCCCACTCAACAAAGACCAGACACAGACATGCGTTTTGTGTAGCGACTGGCTGTTGATGGCGAACAGGGGAGGGAGGGCGGGGGCTGGAATGTCGGGGTCAGTGTGTGTGAAGTGCCTGGATCGAACGTTCTCTTCTTCTTCGTCGTCTTCGTCTTTTTCATTGTCTTCTTATTCATTTTCCTCTTTTTCTTATTTAACTACTACCACTACTGCTACATCAACTACTTCAAATACTTTACCACTACTGCTCCTACTTCTACAACTACTAATACCACTATTGCTGCTACTTCTACAACTACTAATACCACTACTGCTGCTACTTCTACAACTACTTTACCACTACTGCTGATACTTCTACAACTACTAATACCACTACTGCTGCTACTTCTACAACTACTTTACCCCTACTGCTGCTACTTCTACAACTACTAATACCACTACTGCTGCTACTTCTACAACTACTTTACCACTACTGCTGCTACTTCTACAACTACTAATACCACTACTGCTGCTACTTCTACAACTACTTTACCACTACTGCTGCTACTACTACTACTACTACTTTACAACTACTGCTGCTACTACTACTACTACTACTGCTACTACTACTACTACTTTACTACTACTGCTGCTACTACTACTACTACTACTTTACTACTACTGCTGCTACTACTACTGCTGCAACTACTACTACTACTACTGCTGCAACTACTACTACTACTACTGCTGCAACTACTACTACTACTACTACTGCTGCTACTACTACTACTACTACTACTTTACTACTACTGCTGCTACTATTACAGCTACTTTACTACTACTAATACTACTACTGCCACTACTACTACAACTACTAGTATACCTACTATTACTACTACAACTACTACTACAGCTATTTACACTACTACTATTACTACTTCTTCTTCTACTAGTACTACTACTACTACTACTACTACTACTTCTACTACACATACTAATACAACTACTACTAATACAACTACTACTACTTCTACTATTAGCACTACAACTACTACTACTTCTACTATTAGCACTACAACTACTACTACTTCTACTATTAGCACTACAACTACTACTACTTCTTCTATTTTCACTACCACTACTACTACGTCTTCTATTTTCACTACCACTACTACTACTTCTACTAATAATAATAATAATTATTGTACTAATTATACTACAACTACTACTACTACCCCCGATTCTTCGTTCGTTTTCAAACGGACTTCAATGACTCTAACAAAGACAGTAGTCAATCCGAGGCTCGGTACATGTACGAGCAGTTTTGTTCAGGGAAGAATATTGGATGTTGCCGCATGCTGTTGCTGTTGGTTTGTGATTTTGTTGTAGTATTCCTCCCTCTGTGGCATGTCTGTCTCCTTCTTCGTTGGCTGGGATGCTGTAGTGGACTGGAATCCATGAATTAATTATATAACCATAAACTACAAAAGCTGGTGTGAGAGAATCTAGACCCATGATAGCACATTATTTGTTGTCTAGTTCGCCGAATCCCCTTTGTCTCACCTTTCTGAAAGCGAGGCGCAAATGTCACCTGAAAGACGTGAGTTTGGTTTCGAAGTGCTTATTATTTCAACTCGCACGACGAACGTAGGGGCCCGACTGAGGAGCAAAGAACGTCACCTAATGTAGCCTGTGAGATAAGAGGTGTGGGCACGGGGCTGACTATTCCCATCACATAAAAACTAAATCACAAAAACTTCATCAAATACGGACAAGTCAGCAAAAAGCAAGAAACTCAAACTATCAAAGACAGTAGAAGGTGCTCCACAAGATGTTTATTGGTAATATGCACAGGAGAAACGAAGACTAACGTCAGAGGTTGTGATTGGTCGAGGTGCCACGTGGCGTCATGGACACGCCTCCTGGACACAGAGGCGGTGCCACAACAGCTTGGCAAACGAGGTGTGTATTGTCAGTAATCTCCTTAGGGGCCAGCTTACTGGGGCACCTCGCATTGCACTACAACCAATAACCACTAACAATCTATAACAAACAACCACTAACACTCTATCTCCAACTTTCACTAACAATCTATCTCCAACAACCACTAGCACTATCTCCAAAAATCACTTACACTCTATCTATAACTTTCACTAACACTTTATATCCAACAACCACTAACGCTCTATCTTCAACAACCACTAACACTCTATCTTCAACAACCACTAGCACTATCTCCAAAAATCACTTACACTCTATCTACAACTTTCACTAACACTTTATATCCAACAACCACTAGCACTCTATCTTCAACAACCACTAACACTATCTCCAAAAATCACTTATACTCCATCTCCAACATCCACTAACACTCCATCTACAACAACTACTAACACTCTATCTCCAACAGCCACTAACACTCTATCCTCAACAACTACTAACACTCTATCCCCAACAACCACTAACACTCTATCTCCAACAACCACTAATACGCCATCTCAAACAACCACTAACACTCTATCTCCAACAACCACTACAACTCTATCCCCAAAAACACCCTATACCAATTAGCCTCTAACACTCTATAACCACTAGCACTTTATACCCAATAATTCTCAACACTATCCCAATTAACACTTTATCCCCAATAACGTCTAACACTCTATCCACAAAAGCAACTAACTTTCTATCCCCCAATAACCACTATCGCTAACTCTGATGTTATACGGTATGTCTGTTTTGTCCCCCCCCCCCCACACGCTATGGAAGCATGTGGATGTATCCCTATGTATCTACCCCACACGTCTTTATACCCCTATTTATTCCCTCCCCCCCCGCACGTCTTTGTATCCCTATTTATCTTCCTCCCCCCACCCACAACACCTTTGCATCCCTATGTATCTTCCCCTCCACAAGTCTTTTCAATCCCTATTTATCTTCCCCCCCCCCCCCCACAACACCTTTGCATCCCTATGTATCTTCCCCTCCACAAGTCTTTTTAATCCCTATTTATCTTCCCCCCCCCCACAACACCTTTGCATCCCTATGTATCTTCCCCTCCACAAGTCTTTTTAATCCCTATTTATCTTCCCCCCCCCCCCACAACACCTTTGCATACCTATGTATCTTCCCCTCCACAAGTCTTTTTAATCCCTATTTATCTCCCCCCCCCCCCACAACACCTTTGCATCTCTATGTATCTTCCCCTCCACAAGTCTTTTTAATCCCTATTTATCTTCCCCCCCCACAACACCTTTGCATCCCTATGTATCTTCCCCTCCACAAGTCTTTTTAATCCCTATTTATCTTCCCCCCCCACAACACCTTTGCATCCCTATGTATCTTCCCCTCCACAAGTCTTTTTAATCCCTATTTATCTTCCCCCCCCACAACACCTTTGTATCCCTATGTATCTTCCCCTCCACAAGTCTTTTTAATCCCTATTTATCTTCCCCCCCCCCCCACAACACCTTTGTATCCCTATGTATCTTCCCCTCCACAAGTCTTTTTAATCCCTATTTATCTTCCTCCCCCCACAACACCTTTGTATCCCTATGTATCTTCCCCTCCACAAGTCTTTTTAATCCCTATTTATCTTCCCTCCCCACAACACCTTTGTATCCCTATGTATCTTCCCCTCCACAAGTCTTTTTAATCCCTATTTATCTTCCCCCCCCCCACAACACCTTTGTATCCCTATGTATCTTCCCCTCCACAAGTCTTTTTAATCCCTATTTATCTCCCCCCCCCACAACACCTTTGTATCCCTATGTATCTTCCCCTCCACAAGTCTTTTTAATCCCTATTTATCTTCCCCCACCCCCACAACACCTTTGTATCCCTATGTATCTTCCCCTCCACAAGTCTTTTTAATCCCTATTTATCTTCCCCCCCCCCCACAACACCTTTGTATCCCTATGTATCTTCCCCTCCACAAGTCTTTTTAATCCCTATTTATCTTCCCCCCCCACAACACCTTTGTATCCCTATGTATCTTCCCCTCCACAAGTCTTTTTAATCCCTATTTATCTTCCCCCCCCACAACACCTTTGTATCCCTATGTATCTTCCCCTCCACAAGTCTTTTTAATCCCTATTTATCTTCCCCCCCCCCACAACACCTTTGTATCCCTATGTATCTTCCCCTCCACAAGTCTTTTTAATCCCTATTTATCTCCCCCCCCCCACAACACCTTTGTATCCCTATGTATCTTCCCCTCCACAAGTCTTTTTAATCCCTATTTATCTTCCCCCACCCCCACAACACCTTTGTATCCCTATGTATCTTCCCCTCCACAAGTCTTTTTAATCCCTATTTATCTTCCCCCCCCCCACAACACCTTTGTATCCCTATGTATCTTCCCCTCCACAAGTCTTTTTAATCCCTATTTATCTTCCCCCCCCCACAACACCTTTGTATCCCTATGTATCTTCCCCTCCACAAGTCTTTTTAATCCCTATTTATCTTCCCCCCCACAACACCTTTGTATCCCTATGTATCTTCCCCTCCACAAGTCTTTTTAATCCCTATTTATCTTCCCCCCCCCCCACTACAAAACCTTTGTATCCCTATGTATCTTCCCCTCCACAAGTCTTTTTAATCCCTATTTATCTTCCCCCCCCCCCCACAACACCTTTGTATCCCTATGTATCTTCCCCTCCACAAGTCTTTTTAATCCCTATTTATCTTCCCCCCCCCCACAACACCTTTGTATCCCTATGTATCTTCCCCTCCACATGTCTTTTTAATCCCTATATATCTCCCCCCCCCCTCCACAACACCTTTGTATCCCTATGTATCTTCCCCTCCACAAGTCTTTTTAATCCCTATTTATCTTCCCCCCCCCCACAACACCTTTGTATCCCTATGTATCTTCCCCTCCACAAGTCTTTTTAATCCCTATATATCTTCCCCCCCACAACACCTTTGTATCCCTATGTATCTTCCCCTCCACAAGTCTTTTTAATCCCTATTTATCTTCCCCCCCCCCACAACACCTTTGTATCCCTATGTATCTTCCCCTCCACAAGTCTTTTTAATCCCTATTTATCTTCCCTCCCCCCCACAACACCTTTGTATCCCTATGTATCTTCCCCTCCACAAGTCTTTTTAATCCCTATTTATCTTCCCCCCCCCCTCACAACACCTTTGTATCCCTATGTATCTTCCCCTCCACAAGTCTTTTTAATCCCTATTTATCTTCCCCCCCCCCCCCCACACCTTTGTATTCCTATGTATCTTCCCCTCCACAAGTCTTTTTAATCCCTATTTATCTTTACCCCCCCACAACACCTTTGTATCCCTATGTATCTTCCCCTCCACAAGTCTTTTTAATCCCTATTTATCTTCCCCCCCCCCACAACACCTTTGTATCCCTATGAATCTTCCCCTCCACAAGTCTTTTTAATCCCTATTTATCTTCCCCCCCCACAACACCTTTGTATCCCTATGTATCTTCCCCTCCACAAGTCTTTTTAATCCCTATTTATCTTCCCCCCCCCACAACACCTTTGTATCCCTATGTATCTTCCCCTCCACAAGTCTTTTTAATCCCTATTTATCTTCCCCCCCCCCCCACAACACCTTTGTATCCCTATGAATCTTCCCCTCCACAAGTCTTTTTAATCCCTATTTATCTTCCCCCCCCCCCCACAACACCTTTGTATGCCTATGTATCTTCCCCTCCACAAGTCTTTTTAATCCCTATATATCTTCCCCCCCCCCTACAACACCTTTGTATCCCTATGTATCTTCCCCTCCACAAGTCTTTTTAATCCCTATTTATCTTCCCCCCCCCCACAACACCTTTGTATCCCTATGTATCTTCCCCTCCACAAGTCTTTTTAATCCCTATATATCTTCCCCCCCCCCACAACACCTTTGTATCCCTATGTATCTTCCCCTCCACAAGTCTTTTTAATCCCTATTTATCTTCCCCCCCCCCACAACACCTTTGTATCCCTATGTATCTTCCCCTCCACAAGTCTTTTTAATCCCTATCTATCTTCCCCCCCCCCACAACACCTTTGTATCCCCATGTATCTTCCCCTCCACAAGTCTTTTTAATCCCTATTTATCTTCCCCCCCCCACAACACCTTTGTATCCCTATGTATCTTCCCCTCCACAAGTCTTTTTAATCCCTATTTATCTCCCCCCCACCCCCCACAACACCTTTGTATCCCTATGTATCTTCCCCTCCACAAGTCTTTTTAATCCCTATTTATCTTCCCCCCCCCCACAACACCTTTGTATCCCTATGTATCTTCCCCTCCACAAGTCTTTTTAATCCCTATGTATCTCCCCCCCCCCCACAACACCTTTGTATCCCTATGTATCTTCCCCTCCACAAGTCTTTTTAATCCCTATTTATCTTCCCTCCCCACAACACCTTTGTATCCCTATGTATCTTCCCCTCCACAAGTCTTTTTAATCCCTATATATCTTCCCCCCCCCCACAACACCTTTGTATCCCTATGTATCTTCCCCTTCACAAGTCTTTTTAATCCCTATTTATCTTCCCCCCCCCCCCACAACACCTTTATATCCCTATGTATCTTCCCCTCCACAAGTCTTTTTAATCCCTATTTATCTTCCCCCCCCCCACAACACCTTTGTATCCCTATGTATCTTCCCCTCCACAAGTCTTTTTAATCCCTATTTATCTTCCCCCCCCCCACAACACCTTTGCATCCCTATGTATCTTCCCCTCCACAAGTCTTTTTAATCCCTATTTATCTTCCCCCCCCCCACAACACCTTTGTATCCCTATGTATCTTCCCCTCCACAAGTCTTTTTAATCCCTATTTATCTTTCCCCCCCCCCCCCACAACACCTTTGCATCCCTATGTATCTTTTCCTCCACAAGTCTTTTTAATCCCTATTTATCTTCCCCCCCCCACAACACCTTTGTATCCCTATGTATCTTCCCCTCCACAAGTCTTTTTAATCCCTATTTATCTTCCCCCCCCCACAACACCTTTGTATCCCTATGTATCTTCCCCTCCACAAGTCTTTTTAATCCCTATTTATCTCCCCCCCCCCCCACAACACCTTTGCATCCCTATGTATCTTCCCCTCCACAAGTCTTTTTAATCCCTATTTATCTTCCCCCCCCCCCCCACAACACCTTTGTATCCCTATGTATCTTCCCCTCCACAAGTCTTTTTAATCCCTATTTATCTTCCCCCCCCCACAACACCATTGTATCCCTATGTATCTTCCCCTCCACAAGTCTTTTTAATCCCTATTTATCTTCCCCCCCCCCCACAACACCTTTGTATCCCTATGTATCTTCCCCTCCACAAGTCTTTTTAATCCCTATTTATCTTCCCCCCCCCCCACAACACCTTTGTATCCCTATGTATCTTCCCCTCCACAAGTCTTTTTAATCCCTATTTATCTTCCCCCCCCCCCCACAACACCTTTGTATCCCTATGTATCTTCCCCTCCACAAGTCTTTTTAATCCCTATATATCTTCCCCCCCCCACAACACCTTTGTATCCCTATGTATCTTCCCCTCCACAAGTCTTATTAATCCCTATTTATCTTCCCCCCCACCCCCCACAACACCTTTGTATCCCTATGTATCTTCCCCTCCACAAGTCTTTTTAATCCCTATTTATCTTCCCCCCCCACAACACCTTTGTATCCCTATGTATCTTCCCCTCCACAAGTCTTTTTAATCCCTATATATCTTCCCCCCCCACAACACCTTTGTATCCCTATGTATCTTCCCCTCCACAAGTCTTTTTAATCCCTATTTATCTTCCCCCCCCCCACAACACCTTTGTATCCCTATGTATCTTCCCCTCCACAAGTCTTTTTAATCCCTATTTATCTTCCCCCCCCCCACAACACCTTTGTATCCCTATGTATCTTCCCCTCCACAAGTCTTTGTAATCCCTATTTATCTCCCCCCCCCCCACAACACCTTTGCATCCCTATGTATCTTCCCCTCCACAAGTCTTTTTAATCCCTATTTATCTTCCCCCCCCCCCCACAACACCTTTGTATCCCTATGTATCTTCCCCTCCACAAGTCTTTTTAATCCCTATTTATCTTCCCCCCCCCCCCCCACAACACCTTTGCATCCCTATGTATCTTCCCCTCCACAAGTCTTTTTAATCCCTATTTATCTTCCCCCCCCCCCCACAACACTTTTGTATCCCTATGTATCTTCCCCTCCACACGTCTTTGTATCCTTATGTATCTTTACTCCGCTACGTCCGCACGTCTGTGGCGGACCCCTAATTATCTTTTCTCCCCCCCCCCCCGCCTCCCACCCCACGAGCGCACGTGTGTATCACTATCTATCTTCTCTCTCTCCCCTCCCCCTTCCTCCACGTCCGTGCATCCAATTATCAATTTAATTTGTTGAACAGATTTCATACTCACTACAATCTGAAACCCGTTGCGAGCCTCACCTGCTCCAGGTGGCCACCAAATGTCGAACAATCACCTGGGACGTCCTCAAGTCCTCTCATGTATGTCCTAAAATGAAACTCACGTGATTTCCCTACACCAGTATCTATCAAAAGAAGATATTCATTCCATTTTATCATGTTTCTCATTACATTGTTTTATGTTCATTGATTTTGTTCCAGGAAAGCTCCCATCTTTTCGTTTTCTACGTGCCTGTCTTATCAGCGTTTTTCTTTTCCTTGGCTACTTATTTGGCACGTTATTGTTTCGTTATTTATTTATGTTCTGTATCTCATAGTCTCTCAACTTTTTTATATACTTGCAATTGAGTACGCAGACAAATAAGTGATTAGCCTTTTGTATTTTGCAGGAAGGATGGACTTCCTCTTTTTCGTTTTCATTCTGACCACTTTTGGGTAGGAATTTTTTTGCCTTTTGAGTGTTAGCCCAGACAGTGACAAACAACTTGTTTATCTTGATTTTTAACTGCCAATTGTTATTTTGACGTGCACATGGTGCATAGGTCCTCCGAGTTTATCATCATTCTCCGATACGACTAGATGTCGAACTTACCTCTTTAGAGACCATCAGTCTGACCAACGAGTTAGGCATCGAAACTCAGGTCCCCATAATGGTAAGCTTACTTATGAACCTCTTCTCAAATAACCTCGAGATGAAAAAGAGCAACTGTAACATGCCACTAAATAAGCGTCGCTAGAGTTAAATTAAATCAGTACCAGTGGGTTGCAGAAATATCAGAAATCATTGGAATAAATATTTATAGCGGGGGTTATAACATCAATACATTGAGGAATGCTAGCTGGGACATTAGAAATAGACATAAGTAATTGAGGAGTACTAGCTGGGATATTAGAAATAGACATAAGTAATTGAGGAGTACTAGCTGGGATATTAGAAATAGACATAAGTAATTGAGGAGTACTAGCTGGGATATTAGAAATAGACATAAGTAATTGAGGAGTACTAGCTGGGACCTTAGAAATAGACATCAGTAATTGAGGAGTACTAGCTGGGACCTTAGAAATAGACATCAGTAATTGAGGAGTACTAGCTGGGACCTTAGAAATAGACATCAGTAATTGAGGAGTACTAGCTGGGACCTTAGAAATAGTCTCGGGATGTGACGAAAGTCACTGAAATCCGCCACTTGACGTCCTTTTCAGGGCACACAAAAGAGTAAAGCTACTCATTGTTGGCAAACGAAACAATGAGATATTAAATTGGGGAACTGACGCACTAGTCCGGCTAGACACACCATACTGACCACTATCTCTCTTCCAATGTTATATAGTTTGTTAAGCTTCAAATCGATGCAGATAATTAATTATTTTAACGAAATGGATGCAGTTGTTAAAATAGTAGGGAATACGACAAATTAAATTGCATGATTTTTAATCAAAGTTGGTCCGAAAAGGAGATCGATCTGATAGGACAGGGCAGGGTTGTGTCTAGCCAGGAAGCTTAAAGTTGAACCATCAGTGTTTATACACTTTGCAAAGGTGACTATCTTAACATCAGAGCAGATTGTCATACTGCGCCTCAGAACGGGTCACAACCGACTCCGTAGCCACATGTGTACAACATTTAGAATTGGCAGCTCAAGTATGTGTACATGTGGCCATCACCCCAGACTACGAAGAATAAACTTCAGGACTGTCCAGAGTATGAGAAACTCAGATGGACATACTGGCCAAGAGAAACAACACTGCAAGGAAAACTATATGGACATATGTGTGATTTGCAGAAGACAGTGAGGTTCATACAAGAGATAACTTTGCAGATGTAGACATACTCCAAGCCAACGAAAGAAGAAAAAGAAATGCACTTTGCACCTATGTGTTTTCCCAAAGTGCAGTGATATCTTAAACTTAATCTTAACGTCTTTGTACTGGTTTAAAAAACTATGTGGAGTTTGTATACAAATAGTTTTATTTACATTTACTTTTTCTAAAAACTATGCGCATCAAATACATTATTTAATGCATTCATTGACCATGCTTGCACTATTTCTTGTGCAATGCATTTCAAGCATTCAGCACTCTTTGACTAAAAAAATATATATTTCCTAGTGTTTAAACTCTACCTTTCTTTAATTCATTTGTAGACGTGCCCTCTTGTTCTTGTAGGTGATTGTATTTTTTTTTAACTTGTTATAGTCTAATTTATCCGTTCCGTCGATTATATTTTAAACCTGCATTAAGTTACCTCGAAATATGCTCTTTCCGATACAAGGTAAACCGGGTTTTCTGAGTATTTCCTCGACTCTGAATACACACATAAACGGTACATCAGCTTACGAACGGAGCAGGGGACCCAACACTACACTTGGATTTGTCCTATTCAGCTAATCCACTTGTTTGCAGTGAGCTGTTATTGATTTCAGGCAAGTCAGGTTGCCAGCTCGATCATTAATTTTCCTGGTCACAACGTCCACAGGAAGAGAACCGGTGCGTTTTTCGGCGAGACAGCTTGGAGTCGGTCAGCCGAACCCGTTGATCGACGAAGATATTGATCGTTTGTCTTGTGACCAAATCTCCAAGTCTCTTCTGGCTCCCCGCCCCAATCTCTGGATCTCCGACTGTTGCTAGAGTCGTTTCCGCTCCGTAGAACAGTCACACTACTCAAAGCTTTGTTTTAATTAGACAATCGGATCCCAAGTATAAAATTAATATCAACTTGAAGAAAACAAAGCTCCTTAAATTCACCACTATCAGCAAATAACCGATCATGCTGGAGGGAGAGCAGTCGGAATAAGTCGACACCTTTATCTATTTGGGCAGCACAACAGACACATCAGGAGGTGCAGCAGCAGATGTAAAGAGCATAATTAGAAAGGCAAGAAGGGTATTCTTGATACTAAACAACATATTCAGAAAAATGAAGATTCGCACCAAAGTTAGAATATACAGCGCCGGTGTCAAGTCGGTGTTCCTGTATGGAGCGGAGACACGTAGAACGACCAAGGACATACAACAAAGACCCCAGTCCTTCGTTAACGGATGCCTAGGAAGGATAATAGGCATAAAGTGGCAGGACATGGGGAGGAATGAAGTGGCAGGACATGGGGAGGAATGAAGACTGGCAGGACATGGGGAGGAATGAAGTGGCAGGACATGGGGAGGAATGAAGTGGCAGGACATGGGGAGGAATGAAGACTGGCAGAACATGGGGAGGAATGGAGTGACAGGACATGGGGAGGAATGAAGTGGCAGGACATGGGGAGGAACGAAGTGGCAGGACATGGGGAGGAATGAAGACTGGCAGGACATGGGGAGGAATGAAGACTGGCAGGACATGGGGAGGAATGAAGACTGGCAGAACATGGGGAGGAATGGAGTGACAGGACATGGGGAGGAATGAAGTGGCAGGACATGGGGAGGAACGAAGTGGCAGGACATGGGGAGGAATGAAGACTGGCAGAACATGGGGAGGAATGGAGTGACAGGACATGGGGAGGAATGAAGACTTGTGGGAAAGGAGCCAACAACAGCCACTGGAACAACAAATTAAGGAAAGAAATGGGGCTGGATAGGACATACTCTAAGGAAGGCCCCCATCCAATATAACCAAACATGTTGTTACGTGGAATCCTCAAGGGAAAAGAGAAGATATAGACTCAATCATATATAATAATAATGTTCGCGTATGCGTCAAAGACCCGTTGTGTCTATTGACCACTATCATGTCCAACTGCTGAGGCTGTGTCCATGCGTAGCATGTCGACCGAAATCCCTACAGAATCTCCAGGTGGAGCCGTGTACTCTGCAGCCTTGGGGTGAGGGCCGCGAGGAGTGTGTTACACCAATATTTGTGTCAATCTTTCCATGTCTGTCCATGTCAAACTCCCTGTTTCCACGTGTCCCGCTGCAGAGGCTTCTGACTGTATCCACCTGTTGGTCAGCGTGACCCTTGCTGTGCTGAGAATACGAGGTTGGGAGAGGTATCGTGTAACCTTCGGCGGAGAGAGGGGAGAGCAGCAGGAAGTTGGCTTCAGTCCGAACAGAACGTTCTTGAGTAGTGATAACCTGGACTGAATTCTGGTGTGCAGTTAAGCGGAACATTGAACTCCGTCACACACTGGTTTCCCACGGCTTGAGCCAGGCATGAAATGCAGCCTAACAAACAGGATAACCGATCGAAAGCACATCAATTTCGCAGAATAAAGTCCTTGATTGATTCATCGATTCCAAGCAAAACATAAGATATCCTAACATAACATTAAGAGGAATGGATAATTAAAATATAAAAAGTTTTTTTTTTTAAATACAGCCACCCACAAGAACAAGAGGGCATAGCTACAAATTAGCTAAAGAGAGGTCCAGATTAGATATTAGGAAATATTTTTTTAGTCAGAGAGTAGTGAATACTTGGAATGCATTGCCACGGGAGATAGTGGAGGCAGGGACAGTTAATGCATTTAAGAATAAATTGGATGCGCATAGCTTTTAGAGCAAGGAAATGTAAATGAGACTGGTTGTATACAGCCAAGGAGAGTCTTCTAAACCAGTATAAAGAAGTTGTTAAGTTAAGTACAACATAAGATGGCAAGACACTCATGATAAGTCTTTTCTGAAATGCTTAGCAAAATAACATGGTAAGCAGCCATCTGAAATTGACTCAGCTGAGATGGACGGGACATGTTGTTTGAATGCCAGGTAAGCGCAGCAGGGCAGATGAAACGCTTCAAACTCAAAGAAAATATCTCTGAAATGCTTCAATATCAATGTCACCTCTAGGGAGATGCCTGCACGAGACCGTACCCCCTGGCAAGCTAGTATCATCGCAGGTGCTCAGATCTCAGAGAGTGCAACCATCGCGGAGGCGCAGCGAAAGCGTGTTGCCCAAAATGACAAAACTCACATCGATTCCAATGCCGGCTCCCCACATGTCCCCCTCAGTGTGCCGTTACAGGATTGGTTTTTACAGCCATCAGCAATAGTCCGATGCTGTAGTCATTTTTGCTTGCGATGGGCAACTATTATTATTAATAACAAGTTACATTTCTATGTATTATCCCAGTAGCTCAACTCCGTAACGGAATATAACAGCAGCTCTCGAACGGCCAAAGATCTCTCTGTTAGATCATTCTCACCGTCATGTACCATGTCCTTGCAGAATGTCGCTCCCACAAAACCAGAGACCTTTGGCCAGTCCCAAATCTCCATCCAGGTCACCTCCAGAACATCTTTAATGGCGTATGTCCATCTTCTACTCGATCTGCCTCTGCCCCGTTTTCCAGGAACCATACCCAAAGTTCCCTGTTCCTAATGCCATTTTCCAGGAACCATACCCTCATATTCCCAGTTCCTAATGCCATTTTCCAGGAACCATACCCAAAGTTCCCTTTTCCTAATGTCATTTTCCAGGAACCATACCCTCAAGTTCCCTGTTCCTAATGCCATTTCCCAGGAACCATACCCAAAGTCCCCTGTTCTTAATGCCATTTTCCAGGAACCATACCCAAAGTCCCCTGTTCCTAATCTCATTTTCCAGGAACCATCCCCTCAAGTTCCCTGTTCCTAATGCCATTTTCCAGGAACCATACCCTCAAGTTCCCTGTTCCTAATATCATTTTCCAGCCACATTGCATTCTATATCATATAAACAAACTCAAGGTTGCATTTTAACACGTAATTATGGTGCTGTCCTCATCGACAACGATGGACGAATTATTGTTTATTTGATTCAGCTACTCTAAGACGTTTGTGTTTTTCTATTGTCTCATTGTCGGTGGTCTGATTATTTTCCTGCGGATTTTAGCGCGAAGGATTCCATTTTCTTCTTTAGTGCTTGTGTAAAGGTCCTTGTTTGGCGTCCGTTCGTTGCCATAGGGACAAAGCATGACCTTCTGATTTTTTTTTGAGCTTGTTTTTTAGTTTTATCAATCTCTATTTAACTTTGATTTTTGTTTTTGCTAGTTTTTTAGTTTTATCAATCTGCAATTAAACTTTGATTTTTGTTTTTGCTAGTTTTTTTTAGTTTTATCAATCTCCATTAAACTTTTATTTTTGTTTTTGCTAGTTTTTTTTAGTTTTTTCAATCTCCATTAAACTTTTGATTTTTGTTTTTGCTAGTTTTTTTTAGTTTTATCAATCTCCATTTAACACTCTCGCTAGGCGAGGAAATCATTTGTGTTTTTGTTTTTTTGCGTTCGCCTTATTTCTCTATTCCCCAAGGCGGTATGCGTTGCACTGTGGTTTTTATTTTGCGCCTGTCGACCCAGTGCATCTGACTTCCGGTCAGGTCAGGTCAGGTTATACCGTAACCGGTGAAGTCGTTGGGGCACACATGAAGACATCCTCACAGCACCACGCCACCCTTCTCTGTCATTGGGCGCTGCCTGTGACTCCTCAGGTCGGAGACTGGTCCATTCTTTTATGTTGTCCTCCTATCTCTTTTTGGGCCAGCCTCTTCGTTGTCTGCCATGCACCTTTTCGTAGAGGATTGTATTTGCAAGACCATTTGATCTCGATATGTGACCGTACCAAGCGAGTTTTATTCTTTTGACAGTTGTCAAAATGCCATATTGATGTAATTTTATCTCATATTTCCTCATTTGTAACTCGATCTTTGTACGTGACGTTTAAAAGTTTTCGGAAACATCTCATCTCCAAGGCCTGTATCCTTCATTGAAGGTCAGCTGTAACTGTCCATGTCTCACATGCATAGAGGAATATTGACAGGACCAGGGTCGCATTAATCTGATTTTTGTGCATAGTGCTAACCGTTTATCTTGTCAGATTTTGTTAAGCCGTGCAAGCGCCGCTATTGTCTGTGCTATTCTGGCCAACACCTTACATTTTGATCCTTCATCACTGACAATCGACCCAAGATATTTAAAACGGTCAGCCACTTCGAGTTCCTGACCGTTAGCTTTTATCTTGCTGTTGAAGCCCGTGGCGATGTTGATCATTAATTTTGTCTTTCCAGCGTTTATCTCCATACCATAGTCAAGAGCTGTTTCATCGAGCCTTCTGACCCATTCCTGGAGTTCTGCTTCTGAACCCGCCAACCCGTCAATATCATCTGCAAAACGAAGGTTGGTAATCGTTCGGCCCCCTATCTTGACAGTACCAACGTGACCTCCAAGTGCCTCACTGATAATTCCTTCAAGGAATATATTCAGCATGCATTTTATGTAAGGGTCTGCTTCCTCCTGCATTTTCTAAGGGTTTGCTTCCCCGGGGTAACGGCTGGTGCTATGATGGGGATCGAACCCAGTACCTTCGGTTGTGAACTGTGTCATTTAACCACTAGCCGCGAGAGTCTC
This sequence comes from Ariolimax columbianus, assembly GCA_036924085.1. NCBI lineage: Eukaryota > Metazoa > Mollusca > Gastropoda > Stylommatophora > Arionidae > Ariolimax > Ariolimax columbianus. The sequence continues at coordinate 57,093,015 of JAVGWX010000019.1, forward strand.
AGGATGACCGCCGCTTTTTTCGAGAAAATAATGGTTACTGTCTGACTGTGTACGCAGAAGAAGAAGAAGAACCACTAGCCCACGCCGTCCCCGGAAATAACTATAACATTAGGAAGAACAGCGACTCCGTTTGACGGCCTTTTCAAGAGGGTGTGGAAAAATATTCAGCTGACTTTGTAGACAAAAATGCATATATATATATATTGGGACTGTGTTCTCAGCACCCTGCTGTACGCATCAGAGACATGGACGACATACTCGAGACGAGAGACGGCTAAACACGTTTCACGTCCGCTGCCTGCAGAAAATTATGAACATCCGGTGGCAGGACAATAAAACAAACACAGAAGTACTGCAGCGCTCAAATCTTTCTTCTGCTAAAGGACTGTTACGTGCTAGAAGACTGGCCTGGCTGGGTCACGTGAGTAGAATGGACAATAAGCGCATTCCAAAACAAGTGTTGTATGGTGAGCTGTCACAGGGGAGCAGGCTCCTAGGTAGTCCCTGCTCCGATATAAAGATGTTTGCAAAGGCATCAATGACGGACTTTTCCATCGACCACAGTGTTTTGGAAAACTCAGCCGTAGTGCGAACCACATGGAAGACTAGCGATGGCCTAGCGACATTTGAAGCGGCTCGGAGAGAGACACTTGAAGCTACTCGGAGAAAGAAACGTATAGCTACTCGGAGAGAGAAACTTGAAGCTACTCGGAGTGAGAAACTTGAAGCTATTCGGAGAAATATACTTGAAGCTACTCAGAGAGAGAAACGTGAAGCTACTCGGATAGAGAAACTTGAAGCTAATCTGAGAGAGAAACTTGAAGCTGGAGAGAGAAACGTGAAGCTGCTCGCAGAGAGAAACTTGACAATAATCATATATACCGAAGGGAGAAAAGAGCTGTCTAGTGAAGACAGACACATCTGCTTCATGGCCGTCTGCATAAACGAAAAATGCAATTTATTTATTTATGTAAACTAAATTGCTACCGAAACCATCTCTGCAAAAATACACAAAATCAAAACTCTTTAACTCCCTGCGGATCATAGGCACTCAACAACTACTGTCCTTCTTCCTGCCATGTGCCATCCTCTCCAGTGCACCCCCTCCCCCCTTGGCTCTTTCGTGTCGTTTTCAGGTTTGTCTCAAATTTCCTTCTCCGTGAGTTTTTAGGTCCACCCCTTCTACCATTGCCCTGCGAACTCCATGACAATTACTGTCTGGTAATGCTATCAGCTGTTTCTGTAATACGTGTGCTAGCCATCGACTTGTGTTTACGTCTAGTCCCACCAGCCTCTGCACTGTTCATGCCAACAGTTCTGTATTAGTAGCTTTATCATTTCATTTTATTCCCTCAATCTGGAGCAGTCATCGATTGATGAAATTTTGGACCATTTTAGTTGTACCTCTCTTTGTTCTCCGCGTCACAGAGTAATACAAAAGGACGGACAACATTGGAGATTTAGACTTTTGGTTTCCACAAATTCTCTAAAGCAATATAACTTCCTCTATCCTTTTTATTCTTAATTTGATTTCCCTGTCAGTCCTTCGGGCATTGTTTCTATTTATTACACGTATATGGCTTGCCTTCGTTCGTTCTCAATCACCCACTACGAAACACTGAAAGGGCTTAAGTAGCAGAATGTAGTCCAGGTGAAGTCGGTTCTTAGGAACAGAACAGGATATGGAGATCAAGATGCTGAGCAGCGCATGAGCTGCAGCGGTCAGCGACCCATAGCTGACTGCTAGCGTCAGGGCCAGCGAACCAGATCTGCCAAGCCCCTTCTACACCTCCAAGCGGTGATCCTGGATAACAGGCTGCAGCAGGGCAGACTGGCTAAGGAGAAGGGATCGAAGAGGGAATGTTAACCCGGTACTCAAAAAATGCTTGCTGAAGTCGGATGTGTTGGACCGAAAGGTGCAAATATCACAATCAAGCTGTAAACTACGAAACAACGCATTCCGTTCTCTGGATAACAAGGTATATGATTGAAACTACTTCTTGTAGTACCGTGTCTTCTAGTACAAAATCTGATTGTATGTTTAGTAGAACAGACTTCCTTCAAGGAGCGAACTACAGCGGTGGCCTTAACGTTTGAAAGGTGTTGTAAAAGTACAATAAAAATAATATACAGCAAATTCTGGATGCGATCGACATGTCAGAAATAGCATATGTCGCGTCCTGGTATACGCCCTCACCTGTCGGTCTGAGACCAGGGAAAGTGATACATCAGACTGGCACTGCGCCACCTTAAGATTGGCATGTGTGAATGAAGGTATGGCTGAGAATCCCGCCCTTGATTCACCTGTTTTACCTGGCACATTATGCAGGTGTGCTTTCAACTCTTCTCCAACAATATCTGAAACTGGTCGAACCCAATCCTAATCGACACTAGCAAAAACAAATAAAATCGTGGTTGTTGTTTAATGATCGTCTAATGGTTACCGGGGCTCGAAGTGGGAGTACAGAATAGTTGCACTGTAACCTTGTTAGGAAAATCGTAAGAGGCGAACTAAGAGAGGTTATGAATAGGACTGGCTAGCCGATCCTTAAAGCCACGAAAACGTCAGAGTAACCGATGCGGCTGGCCTTTATCAGAGAGGTAAGGCGCTCACCTCTCAATGTTGTCCCTAAAGCAGAGATGTAAGACGCTCACCTCTCAATGCTGTCCCTAAAGCAGAGATGTAAGACGCGCACCTCTCAAGGCTGTCCCTAAAGCAGAGATGTAAGACGCGCACCTCTCAAGGCTGCCCCTAAAGCAGAGAGGTAAGGCGCGCACCTCTCAAGGCTGCCCCTAAAGCAGAGAGGTAAGGCGCTCACCTCTCAATGTTGTCCCTAAAGCAGAGATGTAAGACGCTCACCTCTCAATGCTGTCCCTAAAGCAGAGATGTAAGACGCGCACCTCTCAAGGCTGCCCCTAAAGCAGAGAGGTAAGGCGCGCACCTCTCAAGGCTGCCCCTAAAGCAGAGAGGTAAGGCGCGCACCTCTCAAGGCTGCTCCTAAAGCAGAGAGGTAAGGCACGCACCTCTCAAGGCTGCCCCTAAAGCAGAGAGGTAAGGCGCGCACCTCTCAAGGCTGCCCCTAAAGCAGAGAGGTAAGGCGCGCACCTCTCAAGGCTGCCCCTAAAGCAGAGATGTAAGACGCGCACCTCTCAAGGCTGCCCCTAAAGCAGAGAGGTAAGGCGTGCACCTCTCAAGCCTGCCCCTAAAGCAGAGAGGTAAGGCGCGCACCTCTCAAGGCTGCCCCTAAAGCAGAGAGGTAAGGCACGCACCTCTCAAGGCTGCCCCTAAAGTAGAGATGTAAGACGCGCACCTCTCAAGGCTGCCCCTAAAGCAGAGAGGTAAGGCACGCACCTCTCAAGGCTGCCCCTAAAGCAGAGAGGTAAGGCGCGCACCTCTCAAGGCTGCCCATATAGCAGAGAGGTAAGGCGCTCGTCTCTCAAGGGGGCCCCTATAGCAGAGAGGTGAGACGCTCGTCTCTCAAGGCTGCGCCTACATCAGAGAGGTGAGGCGCTCGTCTCTCAAGGATACCCCTATCCAGCATGTTGTAAAAAACGACAAAAGATAAGTGTGCCCGAATAGTAGCCACCGCAACAGCTCGGACACACGTTTCACGTAATGGGCCCAGCCCCAGTTTCAACATAAGCTTCATATGAATCAAGACGCTGAGCAGCGCATGAGCTGCAGTGGTCAGCGACCCATAGCTGACTGCTAGCGTCAGGGCCAGTGACCCATAGCTGACTGCTGGCGTCAGGGCCAGCGACCCATAGCTGACTGCTAGCGTCAATGCCAGCGAACCAGAGCTGAGCAGCGCATGAGCTGCAGTGGTCAGCGACCCATAGCCGACTGCTAACGTCAGGGCCAGCGACCCATAGCTGACTGCTGGCGTCAGGGCCAGCGACCCATAGCTGAATGCTAGCGTCAATGCCAGGGAACCAGAGCTGAGCAGCGCATGAACTGCAGTGGTCAGCGACCCAAAGCTGACTGCTAGCGTCAGGGCCAGCGAACTGGAGCTGAGCAGCACATGAGCTGCAGTACTAAAACATGCTTGCTGAAGTCGGATGTATTGGTCCGAAAGGTGCAAATATCGCAATCAAGCTGTAAACTACGACACGACGCATTCCGTTCCCTGGACTACTTACTGTTACTTAAGCCCTTTCAGAGTTTGGTAGCGGGAGATTGAGAACGAACGAAACCAAGCCATATCAATCAGTCAGATCACATCCTCTCAGCTTCCAGGAGAATATCGGTCTTGAACACATACGTTCCACGACCCGCACCCCAGCTCTGACCACGACTCCCAGTTTCATCATGTTCCACTCAAGTTTTCTGCACCCCGTGTGGATCAGTCTTAACCAAAACCTTTTATCCACGGAAGCCCAGGCTGTAACCTACCTTAAAATCGTATCCATCGGTCGCCGCAGCGAAGGGCCAAACTAGCGTTGTTGCTTAACCAGTACGTATTGGCCCATTGATACTTAACCATGTATAAACAAACAGTTTCCCATTTGAGCGCCTTTGATACCATTTCTGCCCCTTAATCTTGCTCCGCGCACATTTCTGACCGTTTCAAGTATTCTCACAGGGCGTGTCGTACCATTTCTCCAATCCGTACAAGCATAGGAGCTACTATTTTGAGTGCCCGGCTTAGACTTCTAATTTTGAGCGTCCGGCTTAGACTTCTAATTTTGAGCGTCCGACTTAGACTTCTAATTTTGAGTGTCCGGCTTAGATTTTGAGTGCCCGGCTTAGACTTCAAATTTTGAGCGTCCGGCTTAGACTTCTAATTTTGAGTGTCCGGCTTAGATTTTGAGTGCCCGGCTTAGACTTCTAATTTTGAGCGCCCGCCTTAGACTTCTAATTTTGAGCGTCCGGCTTAGACTTCAACAAGTTTCCCAATATAATGAGAGCATCTCTGGTCTTTTGCATTCACTTCTCCTTCTTCTTCTGAGTCCATGCCTTTTGGCCAAGCTAGATCTGTAGCCCCGGTCGGTAGGACGAAATCCACGGTGATCTCCAGGTTCGGTTCGCGGTCCCACAGTCTTTTTGTCAGTTCTGCTCCCTCTGGCCAGGTCTGGCATCATAGATATCTATATGCTTGGCAATCCTGTCGGATATGTTCGGTGGTCTGGACTCCGGTTCCACATGGACACAAGGGATGTTTTGAGCCCCTATAGTCTGCATTGGCCTGTTCTCTGGTGACAGTGGGTGGGTTCTGTGGAGCTGGTGGATTTGAACATGTCCATTGCTTGTATCCATGTCTTTTTTTCATTTTTGAGTTTACTGATTGTGGATTACATTCTCTTGCTGTTTTGTCAAATACGATGTGGACAAACTGTTTCATCCCGCCACCCGTTTTTGGACAGGGCCGAGGATAGTGATCTTCGCAGACTGTAAACAACTACTAAAATCGGTAAACAACACAACAAATGAGGACATAACACATTGAGGACATAACACATTGAGGACATTACACATTGAGGACATAACACATTGAGGACATAACATATTGAGGACATAACACATTGAGGACATAACAGATTGAGGACATAATACACACAATCAAAGCAGAGCTAAATGTCATACAAAAGATCTCAAAGATCACATTCAAGTGGCACCCCTCTCGTTGTGGAATGACGAGAACCGAAAGAGCCGATGCACTATCTAAAGCAGGTGGACACATGGAGCAATACATCCATAAAGTGGCATATAAAGAGGCTAAACCCGCCATTCGCAACCAGTATAAAATAAAACGGAAGAAAAACATGGGAGAGAGTAGCAGTCCAGACCCGATCCACCAGCTACGAAAACCAGCCACCGTCAATACTCTTTCATTTGCCACTATCCGAATCTCCACTGTACAGGTTTACTGTATCTTATGACATATAATCAGGTGTTCTGGGTCCTAGACGGCCCCAGATTTGCCACCATCAGGTCCTCCACTGTACAGGTTTACTGTATCTTGCCTACATATAATCAGGTGTTCCGGGTCCTAGACGGCCCCAGATTTGCCACCATCAGGTCCTCCACTGTTCAGGTTTACTGTATCTTGCCTACATATAATCAGGTGTTCCGGGTCCTAGACGGTCCTACATTTGCCACCATCAGGTCCTCCACTGCACAGGTTTACTGTATCTTAAGACATAAAATCAGGTGTTCAGGGTCCTGGACGATCCCACATTCGTAATATTCATCATCTTTATACCCCCCATCCACTTTTCCAGGTTAGACCCACATCTGGACAAACTTGTCCTTAATCTGTTCAGAGATCTCCCACGTAGTATATGACAAGTCATGTTCTGGTGCAAGTTCTTATTAAATCTTCATCCAATCTTCACAGTTCTTGTGGCGCCACTTTTCTATGCGGTTTCTCTCGGCATATGCTTGAAAACGTATAGAAGAGACCATACGTAATGGTGGTTTATATGCCACGCTGGTACGGAAATGTGTATAATGCAGACATGACACGTCTGGTTTCTTGTCTCCCGGCATCCTTATTCTGTGTCTGTAACGACAGCGGAGAAGAGGTCGGAAACCTCCAGACTTTTGGTTGTCGTAAACAAGCGATTAAGAGTAGTTAGGCTTGAGTTGGTAACTATATGTCTTTGTGAATACACACAGAACGGAACGCTATTCTATCCAGATAATGCGTTTTTTAGTGTCTGTGTTCTACATTTCGTATAACTATGATTATAATTTCACAGCTAAACTCTGGATGTTCTCATTTGTGTGATCTGCTACGTCGTCACAGCGCTGCCCGGATTGAGAAAATAGGCCTACTGTAACCTTGTTAGTATGTCGTAAAATATGCCTAGAGGGTTGTTGTTTCTGGGGATCATTGCATACGGTACATTCAGAGCAAGGAGTAACGCTCACTCAGATTCTAACTCCTCGTCTTCTTCTATCTCTTCTCGGGGTGTCAATGACTTTTCTCAGACAGTTCGTGTCACAATATGTTTTGGTTCGGTGGTTCGCTGTTGACGAGAGGTAAGGTACTCGCTTCTCTAACAGATAAACATATACGTACGGAATCCTGCAAGTTTTAAGAAACACGTTGTCTCAAAAGGTGGTAGGACCAGAGTGCCTACATCGTCCTGAGTTACCTCCAGTCGTCTCGACTGATCGTCTTGATACTGGTCCAATGTAGCTCTGTACGAGAGAGTGAGATTGATGACCAACGCAGTTCAGCCTCATTATAGTCCAAATACAGCACAAGTTACATCATGAGGACAACAACCGCCTGATGGTTTCGCCATCATCGCTTGCAGTGGGCAACTAACAGACGTTGGTATGTGTATGCTGTGTAGCGGCTGTCACTTGGAGACCAGGCTGCTGTTCGAGTGTTCAAGTTGGTGTCACAGCTCATAGGTCATTTGATTTTCATTTTTAATAAGTCATGGCGGAGGTTTTTTGGCATCTGATTTCAATTTCCCATACCTAACCATCCATTTCTCATACCTAACCTTCTATTTCTCATACCTAACCATCCATTTCTCATACCTAACCTTCTATTTCTCATACCTAACCTTCTATTTCTCATACCTAACCTTCCATTTCCCATACATAACCTTCCATTTCCCATACCTAACCTTCCATTTCCCATACCTAACCTTCCATTTCCCATACATAATCTTCCTTTTCCCATACCTAACCTTCCATTTCCCATACATAACCTTCCATTTCTGACATAACTGCTTCCCTGACACTTAATCTCTGAGGCCTGTTTATACTTGGTATATTGTTTAATCAGCGTAGTTGTAAATAATTAATCTTTTGACGGGAAAGATACAGGCTTAAACTCATATTACTAGCACGCTCCAGTCAACCTGATGTAAATGGGTACCTGTCGTACTATTATAGCAGAAAATGCAGCGAGGAAGGAAACTGATTACCCCACCTTTTAAACAAGCTGTAACTTCGCACAATGAACTAACACTTCATCCCCAACAACAGACCTTGCAATAGGACGTCCTATACTCTTGTTAAATACAACTTGTTTACCTGTGTCCTAAATCTTATGTCAGCGTACAATGCAAATAGATCGATACTTATTAATTTGGATATCGACGATGTATAAAGATGAATGGATGTGGATGAATATGAATGGATGAGGATGATTAAGCAAAGATACAACAGTTTGTTTTTATGCGTTCGCTTATTTCTTTTCTTCTTCTTCTCCTGCGTTCGTTCTCAAACTCCTGCTACCAAGCCCTGAACAGGGTTTTGCAAGTAGCAGGATGTAGTCCAGAGAAGGAAATGCGTTGTGTCGCTAGTTTACAGCTTGACTTGGATATTTACACGTTTCGGTCCGACACATCCGTCTGCGGCAGGGCTTATATCTCTATTCCGCAAAACGGTGTGCGTTGCACTATGTTTTTATTTTGCGCCTGTCGGCCCAGGGCATCCGACTTCGACTTGGATTTTATGTAAGGGTCTGTTTCCTCCTGCCCTTTCTAAGGGTTTGCTTCGCCGGGCTAACGACCGCTGCTGTGATTCGGGAGTGAACCCAGCACCTTCGAGTTGTGAGCTGTGTCGCTTAACCACTAGCACACGTCGTCCCTTGATACAGCAGCGAATGTACTGACGACAGCTAACGACTTACAGCTGGTTGCTTGCTGTAGTGCAGCACACCATAGCTGACTAAGACCCTATTCCGCCTCTAAGTGACGGCTCTGGAAATAATCTGCCCTCTGGCAGACTAGCTAATAGAATAGGGATTTAAAAGACAAGACAAACCAGGTCCCCAAAATATCGTGATTAAACCGAATGTATTGGGCCGACCGACGTCCATATCGCTGCACGGCCAGAAAGAACAGGAAAGGCTAAAGTCTTCCGTTGCTTTACGTTTCTAAAGTGCAGAGGTACGAAACAATAAAACAATATACCGAATAGATTTTGTGGAAAACATTACTGAATTGTACGGCCTTCTTGCGAACTAAACTATGCGGTAAATAAAGTTCGTCCCTTCGTGTCCTAAAAAATATACTTAATAACATTTTGAAAACATGTGAAACTTCTATTTCATTTATCGAAACACCCAGATGAGCCTAAAGCGTTTTCACAAGGCACAAAACGGGACGATCTGTGAGAGTACAGGTTGACCAGAGGGTACATAAATGTGAAGTCCTGGCAAATATTTCTTTATCTACAGAACCCAGTCTAAACAGAAACCCCACAAAAATGTAAATAAACCGTTAGGAGAACACGGGAAGTTGATTGAATAGCCCTGAGACCTCCTGGCTTGGATGCCGCCTGCACGTTGGATAGAGACAACGGCATGTAATTCACGTTTATTTTCGATACACAATCAAAAAACAGAACTACAAAAACAAAAACAAAGAGGAAAAGAGAGCTCAAAAATGTAACTTAAAGACAGTACAATCACATATAGACTTACCAATAACAGCAAGGGGGAAATACAATATCCATAGAGATCCCCACTTCATGGCTGCAGTATTAGAAACTGGATCAGAGGATTAAAACAGTTCCAACGAAAACACAGCAAAGAAATATCAAAAGTAATCCCTGCCACGAATAAACAACATCGAATCACTACAGAAAAAGGTTTGTGGTGGAGATACTTTCAAATCTGTTGAGCATTCCCACTAAAGAAAGTAGACGCAATACAAGCTAATCAATACGGACATCCCCTCCTTGGTGTCGCCGTCTCTCCATCCATCCTCCCAGGCTGGACCACGCGACGAACGCGCCTGGGACGCGCGCGTTTTTGGGCCTGCCGCTCAGCGATTGATCTGGTAATCCAATCAAATTGCTTGGTTGCTGATAGTTCCACCAATGAAATGACGTTTTGAGACGATTTCGCGAGAGGAAAATGTACGGCTAGAATTGAACCCCAACCATTCTCGAAATCTTCTTCCAGGACACTTGCGCCCCGTACGAACCATAGGGCTGCTACTGCAGCCTGCTTTTACATGAAGCCTGCGCCAAAGCACGCCGGGCTGAGGGGCGACTGTGACAGGGTTTTGTTGTTACTGCTAGTCCAAGCTTCTTGTATTGAGATCTTCAGTCTTTACTATCTTCCCTGGGTAGCAGGTTACAGTGGCTCTTCTTACACCATGGGGCGTGCCAAAGAAGGTAGTAGTGCAATGTTTTTGTTGTTAGTCGAAGCTTCTTGCCATTATTTGAGTTAATTCTTGACGAAATTTCTTTGATTGCCGATTACAGTGGCTCTTCTAATACCCCTTGGGACAATTGAGAAGAAATACTGAGGTCCTACTGGCTGTAGTGCAATGCAAAGCATCGGCATTAACGTTTCCCCCATGGGGATCACAGTGTCGATCCCCATCTTTGTCGACCAGGCTCCTATAACACATTCTGTTCCAATGTACACAGAGAGGACATGAAAGTTTTGTTCAGTATGTTTCATTTGACCACCCTCCCCCCGGCCCCCCTCCCCCTGGATAGCCTTCGTTCCATCTGTCAAGTCAGGCAAGTAACTGCCAGTGCAATCAGATTCGCCAAGCTGACCGGTTCCCGCCTATGGAAATGGGAGTCCCTGACAGCGCACAGAGCTAATGGGGTGAGGACAATATGTCTCTGCTATGTGTTGCGCGGTCTGCCCCAGGGACTACTCTTCTAGGAATGAGGTCTGTCCACGCCCCTGATTTCCTAGGCTAGATGTAGAAGCTGAAGAACCAGGACTTCCTGAGAGAGGTGGGCCATGTAGCCGAAGAAAAAGAGGCGGCGACGACGCAGCGTTTAGAACATTCTATTTGATTGTGTCCGTTGGGTAGTAGAGATAGTCTAATAACATAGATATCAGATTTCAGTTGTTTTCTGTGGTGTGACCAGTTTTATTCCTTGTCATTCCTATCTATAAATTAGATACACATTTACACATGGGCAGACTGAAACGTACTGAGACCTGGAATAGAACTAGACGTGTATGACACATGACTGACTGTTGAATAAATTTGCACTCGAGCGTGTAGACATATTACTGGTCGTCTTGTTTTGTCTCTTTGCACGATGGAGAGGATGCCTCCGTTCGACCTTTTTCCAGTTTACTGTTAGCTACAAATGTAATTACCTTCTAGAGTTTTTGCCTGTAACAATCTGCTGTTTTCCAATTTCACATGTAAATGTTCGGGACCTCCGAGTTTATCGTCCGTCTCCAAAAGGCCTAGGCGGTCGATCTCACCTCATATGCCATAGGTGTTCAATTCAAATTTGCAGAGTCGGAACATCCACAGTGTCGAGTTTTCGTTTCTTGAGAGAGGAGTGCCTTACCTATAGACCGGCAAATCCTGGAGTGCCTTATCTATAGAACCGGCAAATCCTGGAGTGCCTTACCTAGGGAACAAAAAGTTCTGAAGTGCCTTACCTAGGGAACAAAAAGTCCTGAAGTGCCTTACCTAGGGAACAAAAAGTCCTGAAGTGCCTTACCTAGGGAACAAAAAGTCCTGAATTGCCTTACCTAGGGAACAAAAAGGTCCTGAAGTGTCTTACCAAGGGAACAAAAAGTCCTGAAGTGCCTTAGCTATTGAACAAAAAGTCTTGAAGTGCCTTACCTAGGGAACAAAAAGTCCTGAAGTGCCTTACCTAGGGAACAAAAAGTCCTGAAGTGCCTTACCTAGGGAACAAAAAGTCATGAAGTGCCTTACGTAGGGAACAAAAAGTCCTGAATTGCCTTACCTAGGGAACAAAAAGGTCCTGAAGTGTCTTACCAAGGGAACAAAAAGTCCTGAAGAGCCTTGCCTAAGGAACAAAAAGTCCTGAAGTGCCTTATGTAGGGAACAAAAAGTCCTGAAGTGCATTACCTAGGGATCAAAAAGTCCTGAAGTGCCTTAGCTATTGAACAAAAAGTCTTGAAGTGCCTTACCTAGGGAACAAAAAGTCCTGAAGTGCATTACCTAGGGAACAAAAAGTCCTGAAGTGCCTTACCTAGGGAACAAAAAGTCATGAAGTGCCTTACCTAGGGAACAAAAAGTCCTGAAGTGCCTTACCTAGGGAACAAAAAGTCCTGAAGTGCCTTACTTAGGGAACAAAAAGTCCTGAAGTGCCTTACCTAGGGAACAAAAAGTCCTGAAGTGCCTTACCTAAGGAACAAAAGGTCCTGAAGTGCCTTACCTAGCGAACAAAAAGTCCTGAAGTGCCTTACCTAGGGAACAAAAAGTCCTGAAGTGCCTTACCTTGATACCGGTAAGTTCTGTCCTATGGAAATCAGTCACAAGCAATTACCAAACAAATAAGCAGATCCCTGTAAGCAACATGGACAGAGTCTAAGAATCCATTGAACAACAAAGAGAACCAATTAGTATATACCAAGAGAGGACCAAGCATAAATTCAACTATTGACGGGCATCAGAATACATCCAAACCTCGGAGTTACAAGCCCAGCTCTAGACTACCGCAATAATACGGGTCGTATCCATTTCTTCGTCTCCCAGAAATTATAAAAGAATAAAATCCTGTTTACATAGAGTCATTTAAGTTCAAAATTGTGCAAGGTATTTTTTGATAATAATGCGCTGCCAAATTAAAAATATTTTATTGCTAAACAAATCATCGTCTCAGCTTTCAACAAATCTCAAGCTTCGACCTTACACTCTAACTTGGTTAATTAGCTCAGCGTTTGGCATGACAATCTCATTTATCTTAGTCAATTCCATCTTTTTAGTTCAATTGAGAAACACCAAATCCGGTGGAAGATGATGAGAGACATGGGGCTCCCATGGCACCTGATGCAACTAATCAGAACATTTTTTCAGAAGCAAAAAGCAAATGTCAGAATAACTGGCTAGACATCAGACTGGTTGTAATGCAACAGGGAATAAGGCAAGTACGCATACTCTCCACTTATCTATTCAGCATCTATGCAGAAACCATTATGAGAAATGGCAGAAGTGGCCAAAAATAGGAAAAGTTCCGCCCTCTTACACTCGGCGAAAACAAAATACTGGAACTTAGATTTGCACATGGCACAGTGATCCTTACAAACAGCACATTCGCATTAGAAAAGATTATCTCGTTTGCAAACCAAAATAATGACCAGGCCTCCGACAAAACTGAAAACAGACTTAAAGTCAGCCTAGAGAAAATGAAGAAATCGAAAACATCACAAGTTTCTAAAATGTTGGTACCATTCAATTAACAACGGAAACTGCCAGGATAAAAACATGTGAAGAATGAACCTGCCAATGCAGAGGTTAAATACAATTAGAAACGTATGGCAGAACACGAAAAATACAACAGACTGTTTAAGACATGCAACTTCCCTGTGGCAGCGTACGAATGTGAAACATGGACGATCCTACAACTACTGAAGAACAAAATGTAATCTTTCGAGCTAAAATTCTAGAGGAAAATTTTCAGATTATGATAATCAATGAACAAGAAAAACACAGACGCTCTAAAATAGCTGGGAAAGATTAAAATTCACTGGTAAACAGCATTTCGTCCAGAAAACTGGTAAACAGAATTTCGTCCAGGAAACTGGTAAACAGAATTTCGTCCAGGAAACTGGTAAACAGAATTTCGTCCAGGAAACTGGTAAACAGAATTTCGTCCAAGAAACGGTAAAAAGCATTTCGTCCAGGAAACTGGTAAACCGAATTTCGTCAGGAAAATAAAATACTTTAGTCACAGGAAACTTAAGTCTGGGAGAAATATGTATTGAAAGGTATGGCAACTGGAACACGAAGATAGGTAGACCTAGGACAAGATAGAGGCAGACCGAGGTGAAGAAAAAGGCAGACCGAGGAGAAGATAGAGGCAGACCGAGGTGAAGAAAGAGGCAGACCGAGGAGAAGATAGAGGCAGACCGAGGTGAAAATAGAGGCAGACCGAGATGAAGATAGAGTAGAAGATAAAGGAGAAGATAGAGGCAGGCCGAGGAGAAGATAGAGGAGAAGATTGAGAATAAGATAGAAGAGAAGATAGAGGAGAAGATAGAGTCGAAGATAGAGGCAGACCGAGGAGAAGATACAGAAGATAGAGGAGAAGATAAAGGAGAAGAAAGAGGAGAGGATGGAGGAGAAGATAGAGGCAGACCGAGGAAAAGAACGAGGAGAGGATAGAGGAGAAGATAGAGGCATACCGAGGAGAAGAAAGAGGAGAGGATAGAGGAGAAGATAGAGGCATACCGAGGAGAAGAAAGAGGAGAGGATGGAGGAGAAGATAGAGGCAGACCGAGGAGAAGAAAGAGGAGAGGATAGAGGAGAAGATAGAGGCAGACCGAGGAAAAGAACGAGGAGAGGATAGAGGAGAAGATAGAGGAGAAGATAGAGGCAGACCGAGGAGAAGATACAGAAGATAGAGGAGAAGATAAAGGAGAAGAAAGAGGAGAGGATGGAGGAGAAGATAGAGGCAGACCGAGGAGAGGAAAGAGGAGAGGATGGAGGAGAAGATAGAGGCAGACCGAGGAGAAGAAAGAGGAGAGGATAGAGGAGAAGATAGAGGCAGACCGAGGAAAAGAACGAGGAGAGGATAGAGGAGAAGATAGAGGAGAAGATAGAGGCAGACCGAGGAGAAGATACAGAAGATAGAGGAGAAGATAAAGGAGAAGAAAGAGGAGAGGATGGAGGAGAAGATAGAGGCAGACCGAGGAGAGGATAGAGGAGAAGATAGAGGCAGACCGAGGAGAAGAAAGAGGAGAGGATAGAGGAGAAGATAGACACACGACAAAGACGTTCGGATGATGGTGGTAACGTGGCCGATAGACGTGGATATAGATCGACAGCCTTACGAGGGGGATGTGATGAGGTCGACCTTCTGCAGACGACGTGACATGGGAATGTTGGACATGCCACTCTTCCGTTCACTTGAACACTCAGCTACCACCGCACGGTTACCAATAAACCTAATTTCAGTACAAGAGCAATCAAAACGTTTGAAGTACTGAAAGAATTACCAGAACGTGGCATGAAGACATGAAGCGTGCAAACGATGTCATCACAGTGGTGCAATGCGATACCTCCACTAAGATCTAAAGGACGAAATAGCCACATAAAGAAGTTGAAATCAATTGACGGGAAGAAATATATGCGAATCGCTTTAAAGGGACAGTGCAATAAAGAGAGATTCGCATGAAAGAATCTGATGAGAAAAGAGAGGTCGGGACCCCGTGTAACAATGTGTTGAGTTATTAAGACAAGGAAACGATGACGACGCAGTTGGGAAGAACTCATTTTTTCCGGAGATGGTACGATCAAATCTTCTTTTCTTTCTATGAAAGTGTGCCTACTTATGGCAAGGACTACTTCTTGTTCGCACGCGTAGATTTATTTTACAAACTGTTGGTTCAATCATGGCGAATAAATGGAGTTAAAGGGCAATAACTGGGAAATTTACAACATCTATCTAAAGTTTCAGAGTTGGGTACCTTTTCTAACGGGAAAAAAAAATGAAAAAAAATATTAAAGTTGATTAAAGTTACGTTTAATCAAAATGTGTTAATGGGTGTGGTCAGATACCGCACCGAGACGAGAACACAAACAAAACCTACGTTACGACCAATAGGCCTTCATCAGGGACAACAAATAACAAGAACCTTTTCTAACGTATCGTAAATTCTAAAACGGTACTAACGAAACTTCTCAATGCTGCATAAATCGATTATAGTGTACCGATCAACTTACATTTGTATTTTAAACGCATGTCTAGCAAATTCTAAAATTATATCACTATTTAATTACGGTAGTTATGTTACAAAAAGAACGCTATACGGCACAATAGTCCAACCATATTGCGCTATGATCTGCTATCAGTGACAGATATCACATTAATAAGCACAGATACAAGAAACATTGTAACAACAGAGATTAAATACCTGCACAGAAAGCCTGTTGTAATAAGAATGAATAGAAACAGAACTGACGATATTAGAAGACGAGTAGACACAACTTCAGTGCTTGACCTCATCAAGACACCAAACTAAATGGTTAGGCCAGGTGACACGTCAAACACCAGATAGTATCCCTCATAAATAGTTCCGAGTGGGTCTTTGTGTATGACAAGGACAAGAACAGAACCACTGCCCCGCAGAGAGCATGTCGAAAGAGACGACTAACTGTGACATGGCATAACACCGACCATGGTTAAGTATTTTGTTCAGAGCAGCAAAGATGGTGCGTAACAAGCTACTGGTCTACATTGCTCTAGTGTTTTAGTTCATTATGGATGCCGCTAGAAGATAGATTTGCCTGGAATTCACATTAGTCGACGACTTACATTTGTGTTCACGGAAACGTGTTGTTGTTTTCCATTTTGATTGGTTAATTCGTTTGTTATTTTTGTGTTTTCTTCCCTCCCATTATCCTGGCCTGGAAATCTTCTATATGAATTAGTACTACGGTTTAACCTGTCGTATTTTCCCGGTTTAGTAAACTTCCACGAGATTGACGCCATTCGCCCGAGCTGCAGACAGTGTCGGTTTTTGGTGTGATTGTGAAAAGTGGACACGAGACTATAATGGACAAAAACACGCCCGGGAGAGATGTCCAACACATCACTCACAGGCTCAGTGATGTCACTACGACCTCTTGTGGTTATGGGTAAGGCAAAACACACAACTATATGTCATTCCAACCCCCCCCCCCCCCCCCCCCAACTCCACCCCGCCGCTGCCTTGCTGAATATCTATTTATGGGAAATGCTTCGAGAGTAAACGCTGAGGAAAAATCTGCATCCTTTGTTATCTCCAGTCGTCTCGATAATGTCTTGCGATTGGCCAAAGGTACCTCAGGACGAGAAAGTTAAGTTGACAAAAGATGCAGTTTGCTTTTCCCTTTAATTCAAGTCACACATTTCAATGGGCAGAGCAAAAGAAAAGACTGTCCACACGGCTGAGCAGAGAGAGATAGAGAGAGAAAGAGAGATAGAGAGAGATAGATAAAAAGAGAGAGAGAGAGATAGATAGCGATAGAGATAGAGAGAGAAAGATAGAGATAGAGAGAGATAGAGAGAGAAAAAGAGAGACAGATAGAGAGCGAGAGAGATAGAGAGACAGACAGAGAGCGAGAGAGAGAGAAAAAAAGAGAGACAGACAGAGAGCGAGAGAGATAGTGAGAGAGAGATAGAGAGAGAGATAGAGAGAGAGAGACAAAGAGATAGAGAGAGAAAGAGAGAGATAGAGAGAGAGAGATAGATAGAGAGAGAGAGAAAGATAGAGAGAGAGATAGAGAGCGAGAGAGAGAGAGATAGAGAGAGAAAAAGAGATAGAGAGAGTGATAGAGGGCGAGAGAGATAGAGAGAGATAGAGAGAGAAAAAGAGAGACAGAGAGCGAGAGAGATAGAGAGAGAGAGAGAGATAGAGAGACAGACAGAGAGCGAGAGAGATAGAGAGAGAGACAGAGAAAGATAGAGAGAGAGATAGAAGGAGAGATAGAGAGAGAGAGAGATAGAGAGAGAGAGAGTGCTCTTCATCACACGAGATGGACAAACATCACTAAGATGAACTCGCACATTGGTTAACCACCCTCCAAAAAACTGGTTGTATACAGATTCTGCATTCTTCTAAACCAGTATAAAGACGTTAAGAGTGGTTAAGTTAAGTTAGGTTAAGTTAAGTTAGGTTAAGTTAAGTTAGGTTAAGTTAAGTTACGTTAAGTTAAGTTAGGTTAAGTTAAGTTCCGAAAGCAATACTATACAGATTCAATGCATACAAAGCCAAGCCCCGATCATACATAAGATGAAATAATAGAAACAGTAACGCTTCTCACTCATGTACGATGTACATGCTAGGACTCAGTCAAGAAACCTCTTCATAGCCGGACGCTAAAGGCACACGCAGGACAAAATAGCGCAAAGAAAGAAAAGAAAATCATAAGCTCTCGTAATTTGTGTTCTATTGTTTTCAAATGTAAGTCATTTGTCTTGACAATCTTTGAGAACTGGCGATCGGGTGGTCACTGGAGAGCATCGTTCTGCAGACCATCACTTTGATAAGCATGACCTTGAAATACATTTCACATTCTCGTATGAGCCCAGCCTGATGTCTCCAGTTTCTCGAGACAAAAACAAGTAAATATACAAAAGCTACATTTTTCAATCCTAGCTTTTCTAAATAATAAGACATGTTTTTGTTTTGTTGTCTGCATGTCTGGGTTTTGTTTGTTTTTGTTGTTGTTTTTTGTTGTGTTTTTTTTGGTCCGGGTTTTGTGGGTGGTAGGGCTACAGAAATGTAATTTGAAAGATTTACATGTCGTACTGTTGCTGTTGTTATTGTTGGTGTTGTTATTGTTGGTGTTGTTTTTGTTACTGTTGTTGTTGGTGTTGTTGTTATTGTTGGTGTTGTTGTTGTTGGTGTTGGTGTTGTTGTTATTGTTGATGTTGTTGTTATTGTTGTTGTTGGTGTTATTGTTGCTGTTGTTGTTGGTGTTGTTATTGTGGGTGTTGTTATTGTTGGTGTTGTTGAATCCCACCAATGAGTTGGATTACTCTTTTATGCGTCCTAAAAGGACGTTAAGTGGCGGGTTGTCGTAGCTTTCCTCACATCCCGAGCGTGCTGATGAAGGTGGACCTGGGTCTTCCAAGTGGTGTTGCTATGCTTGGCCTCATCTGCGTGTCGCTCACTACTACGGGGACAACGTCGATCCTTCCCCTTGTTAGCCAGGCTGCCATGAAAACAGCCCGTTTCCTGGGAGGACTGCGGGGAAGTCAAGTTGACGATCTTGGCCAGTATATTTTGCCTGACCAAACGTAAGCTTCCCCCCCCCCCCACCACCGCACCCCCTTTCACACGAGTACAAGCTTGTAGATAGATTTCCACTGATAGATTAATTGTTGTAAAAGAGATTAAGTAGAGTAGTGTTACGTACAGTATGGCGGCCATTTGTACATGACTTTAGTTGACCTAACCAAGGCTTTGACAGAAAGATGAAAGAAGCAACTATTTTAGATTACCTTTTTGCAGATGAATGCGCCATTAACATGTAGAGCTTCATAACAGGATAAACAGACACCAAGAATGGGTTTTCAATTTCAGCAGTGTGCGGTTTTTGTTATTTTCTGTAAAAAAAGTGATTTCCGGTTGAGCGCCAAGATGGCTGCTGACCTGATTCGTACCTGAATCATGTGTTTTCTCTGCAATCTTTACTTTATGTCTACAATTGCAGTGTTGCAAATTACCTTTGGATAATATTGGGCAGCAACGTGTTTTGTGTGCGTTTTGCATATTGGACTTGTGTCCGACAAAGTGCCATGATGTATTTCAATCGGCATATTATAGAATAAAATCGAACACAGAATACACAAGAACGATTAAAAGCAATCTGCCAATATGAAAACGAGGCCGGAAATAGAATAAGCACCAGGCATAACATCAGAGTGAACCTGTAACTCCATGCTTAAGTAGGCTGGGAGATCATAGACAAATTCACAATGTGGAGGCACACGTCGCCTGGAGAGGTATGGGCAACACCAGATGCAAAACGGCCCAAGACACACCGATATTACAGAAAACATTTAGAAAATCAGAAATGCGCCAGCCATCTCAATCAACAATCATACCACTAAGGTTAACTCGTCCACACGGAAGATTCGATATCCTGGCACAACACCGACTGCAGTTTTGTTTCTCCGATGACCGTTCAGGTTGCTGGACTGGTGATGATGATGAAAAACAATAACAAAAAAAGAACAAATGTTTCAGCTGCCCCCAGGAAGCCCTGCCACCAACAAAGCAATCCTGTACAAGACCAACATCTCAAATCAGTTTATAGCTTGCCTTACCTCGGTAGTATCCTCACAACAGAAGCCACAAACATCGACTCTCAGCTCCACAGCATGGTTACCAAGGCTTGACTTACCTCGGTAGTATCCTCGAAAGAGAAGCCACAAACATTGATTCTCAGCTCCACAGCATGGTTACCAAGGCTTGACTTACCTCGGTAGTATCCTCACAACAGAAGCCACAAACATCGACTCTCAGCTCCACAGCATGGTTACCAAGGCTTGACTTACCTCGGTAGTATCCTCGAAAGAGAAGCCACAAACATTGATTCTCAGCTCCACAGCATGGTTACCAAGGCTTGACTTACCTCGGTAGTATCCTCACAACAGAAGCCACAAACATCGACTCTCAGCTCCACAGCATGGTTACCAAGGCTTGACTTACCTCGGTAGTATCCTCGAAAGAGAAGCCACAAACATTGATTCTCAGCTCCACAGCACGATACCAAGGCAAATGTTACTTCAGTAAGACTCCGAGCAAAAGTTTGGGCCATCAATTAATCAGTGTTGCATCCAAGATAAAGGTATTTCGTTCTGTAGTGATAACCAAGTTCAGAAATACGCGAAACCTTGGCTGGGTAGAGTGTCAAACCTGGAAGTCACCAGCAGGTAAAGGTTCTGGGACATCGCAAGGGAAGATGGTGACGTCATCAGACTTGCGGCGAGATGTCTTGATTTCACCCCGAATTTGTTTCGGTTCGTCTGACGCTGCAACTTACTTTTGAATAGATTAGTCGAGAAAAGCTTGCGCTGCGCAGTCCCACTCTCTCTCTCTCTCTCTCTTTCTCTCTCTCTCTCTCTCTCTCTCTCTCTGTCGTTCATTCTCAACTTAATCTGGTGGCAAGACGTGTTCAAGACGATTGGACGAAGCACGTCATGCAGATGTGTCCACTGGGTTTCCTTCTGAAGCGTTTCCAGTAAACAGTCGAGCCACAAAGCAGCAGATATAGGTCCACCGACAGAGCCACTCAGCAGGGATAAGTCCACCGACAAGGCCACTCAGCGATGATAAAGTCCACCGACAAGGCCACCCAGCAGAGATAAGTCCACCGACAGGGCCACCCAGCAGCGATGTCCACCGACAGGGCCATACAGCAGTGATAAAGTCCACCGACAGGGCCACCCAGCAGTGATAAAGTCCACCGACAGGGCTACACCGAAGCAAGACACCATTTCGAACGTTATTGCCACCTACTCAGACATCATTTCGAACATTATTGCCACCTACTCAGACATCATTTCGAACATTATTGCCACCTACTCAGACATCATTTCGAACGTTATTGCCACCTACTCAGACATCATTTCGAACATTATTGCCACCTACTCAGACATCATTTCGAACATTTTTGCCACCTACTCAGACATCATTTCGAACATTATTGCCACCTACTCAGACACCATTTCGAACATTATTGCCACCTACTCAGACATCATTTCGAACGTTATTGCCACCTACTCACATCATTTTGAACGTTATTGCCACCTACTCAGACATCATTTCGAACGTTATTGCCACCTACTCAGACATCATTTCGAACGTTATTGCCACCTACTCAGACATCATTTCGAACGTTATTGCCACCTACTCAGACATCATTTCGAACGTTATTGCCACCTACTCAGACATCATTTCGAACGTTATTGCCACCTACTCAGACATCATTTCGAACGTTATTGCCACCTACTCAGACATCATTTCGAACGTTATTGCCACCTACTCAGACATCATTTCGAACGTTATTGCCACCTACTCAGACATCATTTCATCATGACGATTATCATGCCATACACATGACCTAAAGACATGTCTGCAACCAGGTGACTTCAGCAGCGACAAAGTTCGTGTAAACGAACATATGTTCTTCAGGTTCCATAACTGTCCGTGTAGCAAAACAACATAAACCTGCACAGCTCCGCCTATACTAGTTTTAATACACATCTGTGTGTAGTTTGTGAACACACATCCAAATGACCAGCGTTCTGACAGCTTGAAAACAACTCACGCTTGTAAGAGTTAGAATATGTATAATCAATTTAGCAGGAATAGTGTATGCACATAGGGCATTATTTCTGTCACCAACACACTAAACAATCTCTTATAGTAAAAAAAATGTATTTCCACACAATCCCTTGAGATAACGGATTCCGAAATGTTATGGAGGCAAGGAACAATTGTCTGGACATTACAGCACACACGTCCACACTAGCGTAACTAACACTGATCGTCCCACTAGACCACGATTACTGAAGCGTATTCATCAGTCTTATTATTCTTATCTTGAATAAGATTCTCCCATGGACTGCAAAGCGGGGATGCATTACTTAACGTCTTTATATTGGTTTAGAAGAACTGGCAGAGTCTGTATACAACCAGTTTCATTTACATCACCTTGCTCTAAAAGCTATGCGCATCCAATTTATTCTTAAATGCATTAACCGTCACTGCCTCCACTACCTTCCCTGGAAATGCATTCCAAGCATTCACCACTATCTGACTAAAAAAATATTTCTTAATGTCTAATCTGGAGAACTCTTTAGTCAACTTGCAGCTATGCCCTTTTGTTCTTGTGGGTGACTGGATTTTTAAAAAAAAACTTGTTATAGTCTAATTTATCCATTCCTCTGATCATCTTATAAACCTGTATTACGTCACCGCGAATTCTTCTCTCTTCGAGACACTGTAGGCCGGTTTTTCTGAGTCTTTCCTCATAACTGTAATTCTGGAATCCCACTATCATCTTTGTCGCTCTTTTTTGTATTCTTTCTAGCATGTTTACGTCCCCTCTATGATAAGGTCTCCACACCTGTACACAGTACTCCAATCTAGGTCTAACTAAAGCTTTATACAGTTTGACTATCCCTTCCTTGCTCCTATGTTTAATATTTCTTTTTATCATACCTAACATTGCATTTGCCTTTTTTACTGCTACCTGGACTTGCTCCCTCACCTTACCTGTATGATCTATTATAACCTCTAAGTCGGTTTCCTTATCCTTCGCAGTATCTTAATCTGAAATCCTGTGTTATACAAACAGAATATATTTATTTATACAAGTAAACCCAATTGGCAGAAGAAACATGTCTTCCTCAACATCGTACTGATCTAACCACAACATCCTATGACGACACTAAAGCTACGCGCTGAGTGTTCTAGTTTGATAGATTTGAACACGCTTGACAACAAAACATCCGGTGTCGGCCATTACAGTGACTTCAAATTAATCAACTGAGACAATACACGTTTGAAGATGTTCCCGCCTTTTCGCAGGACCATAACGGGTCACGGTGCTGAGGAGTCCATGAACTGCAGTGGTCAGTGACTCAAAGCTGACTACAGGCGTCAGGACCAGTGATCCAGGGCTGATTGCTAGTGTCAGAGCCAGTGATCCAGGGCTGATTGCTAGCGTCAGAGCCAGTGATCCAGGGCTGATTGCTAGTGTCAGAGCCAGTGATCCAGGGCTGATTGCTAGTGTCAGAGCCAGTGATCTAGGGCTGATTGCTAGTGTCAGAGCCAGTGATCCAGGGCTGATTGCTAGCGTCAGAGCCAGTGATCCAGGGCTGATTGCTAGTGTCAGAGCCAGTGATCCAGGGCTGATTGCTAGCGTCAGAGCCAGTGATCCAGGGCTGATTGCTAGTGTCAGAGCCAGTGATCCAGGGCTGATTGCTAGTGTCAGAGCCAGTGATCCAGGGCTGATTGCTAGCGTCAGAGCCAGTGATCCAGGGCTGATTGCTAGCGTCAGAGCCAGTGATCCAGGGCTGATTGCTAGTGTCAGAGCCAGTGATCCAGGGCTGATTGCTAGTGTCAGAGCCAGTGATCCAGGGCTGATTGCTAGTGTCAGAGCCAGTGATCCAGGGCTGATTGCTAGTGTCAGAGCCAGTGATCCAGGGCTGATTGCTAGCGTCAGAGCCAGTGATCCAGGGCTGATTGCTAGTGTCAGAGCCAGTGATCCAGGGCTGATTGCTAGCGTCAGAGCCAGTGATCCAGGGCTGATTGCTAGTGTCAGTGCCAGTGATCCAGGGCTGATTGCTAGTGTCAGAGCCAGTGATCCAGGGCTGATTGCTAGCGTCAGAGCCAGTGATCCAGGGCTGATTGCTAGTGTCAGAGCCAGTGATCCAGGGCTGATTGCTAGTGTCAGAGCCAGTGATCCAGGGCTGATTGCTAGTGTCAGAGCCAGTGATCCAGGGCTGATTGCTAGCGTCAGAGCCAGTGATCCAGGGCTGATTGCTAGCGTCAGAGCCAGTGATCCAGGGCTGATTGCTAGTGTCAGAGCCAGTGATCCAGGGCTGATTGCTAGTGTCAGAGCCAGTGATCCAGGGCTGATTGCTAGTGTCAGAGCCAGTGATCCAGGGCTGATTGCTAGTGTCAGAGCCAGTGATCCAGGGCTGATTGCTAGCGTCAGAGCCAGTGATCCAGGGCTGATTGCTAGTGTCAGAGCCAGTGATCCAGGGCTGATTGCTAGCGTCAGAGCCAGTGATCCAGGGCTGATTGCTAGTGTCAGTGCCAGTGATCCAGGGCTGATTGCTAGTGTCAAAGCCAGTGATCCAGGGCTGATTGCTCGTGTCAGAGCCAGTGATCCAGGGCTGATTGCTAGTGTCAGAGCCAGTGATCCAGGGCTGATTGCTAGTGTCAGAGCCAGCGATCCAGGGCTGATTGCTAGTGTCAGAGCCAGCGACCCAGAGCTGATTGCTAGTTGCAGAGCCAGCGACCCAGGGCTGATTGCTAGTGTCAGAGCCAGCGACCCAGCGCTGATTGCTAGTGTCAGAGCCAGCGACCCAGGGCTGATTGCTAGTGTCAGAGCCAGCGACCCAGAGCTCACTGCTAGCGTCAGGGCCAGCGACCCAGGGATAATTGCTAGCCGCAGGGCCAGCGACCCAGAGCTCACTGCTAGCGTCAGGGCCAGCGACCCAGAGCTCACTGCTAGCGTCAGGGCCAGCAACCCAGACAGAGCTGATTGCTAGTGTCAAAGCCAGCGACCCAGAGCTGAGAATATGCTGATCACTGCATGAGCTGTAGTGGTCAGCTACCCAAATTTGACTGCTAGTCTGAAGACCAGAAACCCAGAAGTTCCAACACCCTTCTCCACCTCCACGCGGTAATCCTGGATAACAGGCTGCAACAGGGCAGACTGGCTAAAGAGAAGGGATCGAAGAGGGATGGTTAACACGGTACCCCAAAATGGCTGCTGAGGTCGGATATGTGGGTCCGATAGGTGCACATATCGAAGTCAAATACCGACAACAGAACACATTCCATTCTCCAGACTACATCCTGCTACTTGTAAGGCTTTTTTCATAGCTTATTAGCGGAAGATTGAGAACGAACAAAGGGCTGGTAAATCATTCAAAACTTTCATTTCCATGTGAAACACGGGATGCTACAAATGCACACCATCTTCTGACCCTGGAACATCTGCTTCAGCTCTATCCCTCCAGCCCCTGAACCATCTGCATCAGCTCTATCCCTCCAGCCCCTGAACCATCTACTCCAGCTCTATACAAGTCCTCCAGCCCTGAACCATCTGCTTCATCTCTATTCCTCCAGCATTGAACCATCTGTTCCAGCTCTATCCTCCAGCCCTGAACCATCTCCTCCAGCCCTGAACCATCTGCTCCAGCTCTATCCCTTCAGCCCTCTGAACCATCTCCCCCAGCTCTATCCTCCAGCCCTGAACCATCTCCTCCAGCTCTATCCTTCAGCCCTGAACCATCTGCTCCAGCTCTATTCCTGAACCATCTACTCCAG
The DNA here is from genome assembly GCA_036924085.1 of Ariolimax columbianus. Taxonomy (NCBI): domain Eukaryota; kingdom Metazoa; phylum Mollusca; class Gastropoda; order Stylommatophora; family Arionidae; genus Ariolimax; species Ariolimax columbianus. The sequence continues at coordinate 57,118,451 of JAVGWX010000019.1, forward strand.
CTCTATCCAAGGCCTCCAGCCCTGAACCATCTGATCCAGCTCTATCCAAGTCCCCCAGTCGTGAACCACCTGCTCCAGTTCTATCCAAGTCCTCCTACCCTGAACCATCTACTCCAGCTCTATCCCTCCAGCCCTGAACCATCTACTCCAGCTCTATCCCTCCAGCCCTGAACCATCTACTCCAGCTCTATCCCTCCAGCCCCTAAACCATCTACTTGAGCTCTATCCAAGTCCTCCAGGACTGAACTATCTACCCCAGCTCTATCCCTCCAGCCCTGAACCATCTACTCCAGCCCCTGAACCATCTACTCCAGCTCTATCCAAGTCCTCCAGCCCTGAACCATCTACTCCAGCCCCTGAACCCTCTATTCCAACTCTATCCAAGTCCTCCAGGACTGAACTATCTACCCCAGCTCTATCCCTCCAGCCCTGAACCATCTACTCCAGCCCCTGAACCATCTACTCCAGCTCTATCCAAGTCCTCCAGCCCTGAACCATCTACTCCAGCCCCTGAACCCTCTATTCCAACTCTATCCAAGTCCTCCAGGACTGAACTATCTACCCCAGCTCTATCCCTCCAGCCCTGAACCATCTCTATCCCTCCAGCCTTAACTTAACGTCTTTATACTGGCTTAGAAGACTCTGCAGAGCCTGTATACAACCAGTTTCATTTACATCACCTTGCTCTAAAAGCTATGCGCATCCAGTTTATTCTTAAATGCATTAACTGTCCCTGCCTCCACTACCTCCCCTGGCAATGCATTCCAAGCAGACACCACTCTCTGGCTAAAAAAATCTTTCCTAATATCTAATCTGGACCTCTCTTTAGTCAGCTTGTAGCTATGCCCTCGTGTTATTGTGGGTGGCTGTATTTTAAAAAAACTTGTTATAGTCTAATTTATCCATTCCTCTGATCATCTTATAAACCTGTATTAAGTCACCACGAATTCTTCTCTCTTCGAGACACTGTAGGCCGGTTTTTCTGAGTCGTTCCTCATAACTGTAATTCTGGAATCCCACTATCATATTTGTCGCTCTTTTTTGTATTCTTTCCAGCATGTTTATAACCATCTGCTCCAGCTCTATCCCTCCAGCCCTGAACCCTCTCCTCCAGCTCTATCCCTCCAGCCCTGAACCATCTGCTCCAGCTTTATCCCTCCAGCCCTGAACCATCTGCTCCAACTCTATCCAAGTCTTTCTGGCGTTGGTCAGTGCATTTTCTTTACCCCATGCTCTACTGATATCAGTCAGGTTCTGTCCAATATTTCACCATTAGTGAGTTTATCATACCATTAGTGAGTTTCTCCTACATTTAGTGAGTTTCTCATACCATTAGTGAGTTTCTCAAACCATTTGTGAGTTTCTCATACCATTAGTGACTTTGTCATACCATCAGTGAGTTTCTCATGCCATTAGTGAGTTTCTCAAACCATTTGTGAGTTTCTCATATTATTTGTGAGTTTATCTTATCATTAGTGAGTTTCTCACACCATTAGTGAGTTTCTGATACATTTAGTGAGTTTCTCATACCATTAGTATAGTGGTAGAGCACTGGCATATCTCAGCAAAGATACCAGGTTCAACCCCTGTTACCAACATGCTATAGTTGCTCCTGCTGTAAATGGGTACCTGGCTTACTATGAAGGAAAGATAGGAAGGCAACTGGCCACAACCCCCCACCCCTAAACAAGCTGCAGCTTGGCACAATGAAGTCTCTAACACTTGATCCCTGACAGCAGTGAGACTACCTTGACCTCTACACACCAATTCAATCTCTCCATTATACGCAGACTGCCATTTCCTGTACAATTTAGGTTGTTGTTTGTGTTGTTCTCCATGTTTCTGGGCCGTACAATAGGTAGCTAGATAGGTAGGTAGTTAGCTTAAGCGACAAGGGCCCGTCGCGCCAACTGTCCAAGATCAGAATGAGAGGCTGAATCCCAGACTGCATGCAGTGAGGTTGGTGTCTTTCCTATTTGACCTAACCAGGTGGTACGCGGACGTGCGCTCGATCATGATGGAGAGGGTCACTTCTCATCCTTCGTGTCCACGGGCTGCTACAAGAGACGGTGAACGAGGATGCCCTCTGCAGGGGGGTCAAACGTCCAAACCGGACCAAACGGCAACGGTTTAGCATGCTAATAATACCATAGAGTTGAAATTTAAGATTTTTGTTTTGCTTTGAACTTAATTTTTAAATTCTCCATAAGTTCCCGAAACCATTGAAAGGTCCTTTCTACTTGTAACGTTATTTGGACAACTTTATTTGTGTTTATATTGTCACCAAGATATATGAATGATGAAAGCTAGAGTGCTGATTAGCTTTTTATTTTACCTGCAATAGAACGAGTCCTTACCACAGTTCCAACTTATATCCTCCAGATTAAAATGTCACCTCCGCAGCTCTAGATAAGTCTATTCTTGGAATTTAAGGTTAAACGGATATAGCTTAAAAACACTCTGATTCAATTTGGTTATATAATGGCAGAATGCCTTCTTCCTCCTTTACATTTTTGTTATTTTCTGGGGGGTAATTTTTTTTTATTTGGTCATTTTTATTCCAATTATTTTTACTATCCTGTTCTGTTTTTTCTTACAATTAAATGTAATAAACATTTTTTTCCAGAAAATTGAGAATTCTTTCAAACAGTTGTGCTGAAGTACAAAGTAAAGATCATTTACATTTAAAAATGAAACATGGTAACAAATTCCACATCAAAATTTATTAGATAAGAGTATCCAATGTTGTCATAAGTAGCAAGAAATGTACAATCAATATATTCATGTTATCCTTGTAAAGGCTACACAGTGTGTCAAGGATTTCAGTGGATTGCAAATAGTTATAACAGGTTACAAATACATATGTAACATTCATAGATATATCTTGTCTTCACAACATGGCTACACACAACTTTACTCAAGGAGTAAGGAACAGATACACTGTATCCATCCTTGCATGTTATAAAAGATAACTAATGAGGATGGTGCATGGGGTTGGTAAACTCATCATTGAAAATGAATTCCAACTGACTCTAGCAATGTAAGAGCGTGTAAATGCTTTTATATGGGCTTCCTGTAAAGGGCCCAGTTTCAGTGGTCACCCTATGCTTCGCATGGAGCAAATATGGGACATGAACAAGAACGTAAGAGTAATCAGTACATAAAGATATTTGAACATGCAAGAACATATCAGGAACCAGTAGAAGTCGAGGTGAAAATACAGGTTTATAAGATAATCAACGAAAAGGATAAATTAGACTACAAGTTTTTCTAACTGCAGCCACTTACGAGAACAGAAAGGGCACAGCCACAAATGAATTAAAGAAAGGTCCAGATTAGATACCAGGAAATATTTTTTTAGCCAGAGAGTAGTGAATGCTTGGAATTCATTGCCATAAGAAATAGTGGAAGCAGGGTCAATTAATGCATTCAAGAAAAGATTGGATGTGTATAGGAATTTTTAATCAAGTGAATGTAAAAGAAACTGGTTTATACAAACTCTGCAGATGTTTAATTTAAGTTAAATTAAGATAAAGATATTAGAACAATGCATTCATAAAACAATATATGTGCAATGTATTCATAAAATATTCTATGTCAGTTCCAGCAACAGAATGAAAGTTTTCCTTCGTGTTGTCCGTGAAGATCTTTTGGTCTTAAAAAAAGTTGTATATCTGTATCCATGCATAAGCTAACTCATTCTCATTTATGATCAGAGCCAGGGAGAGGAGACTAATGTCTGGTCAGACAAAACATACTGATCAGACATGTTAGTCAGGGTCAGGTAAAACATATGGATCCCACATGTTAGTCAGGGTCAGGTAAAACATACTGATCAGACATGTTAGTCAGGGTCAGACAAAACATACTGATCACACATGTTAGTCAGGATCAGGCAAAACATACTGATCAGACATATTAGTCATGGTCAGACAAAACATACTGATCAGACATGTTAGTCATGGTCAGACAAAACATACTGATCAGACATGTTAGGGTCAGACAAAACATACTGATCACACATGTTAGTCAGGATCAGGCAAAACATACGAATCAGGCATGTTAGTCGGGGTCAGGCAAAACATACTGATCAGACATGTTTGACATGGTCAGACAAAACATACTGATCAGACATGTTAGGGTCAGACAAAACATACTGATCACACATGTTAGTCAGGGTCAGGCAAAACATACTGATCAGACATGTTAGTCATGGTCAGACAAAACATACTGATCAGACATGTTAGTCATGGTCAGACAAAACATACTGATCAGACATGTTAGTCATGGTCAGACAAAACATACTGATCAGACATGTTAGTCATGGTCAGACAAAATGTTCTGGCCAAGATTCCCACCTCACTTCTACACAGGTCTCCCTTGAAACTGGCTATTTTAATGGCATGCTGGCTAACAAAGTGGGGGATCGACGTGATCCCTGTTACAGCGAGCGACATTTAGATGAAACAGCCAAGCATAGCACATCTGCCTGGAGAACCAGGGTACATCTTGATCAGCACGATCAAGATGTGAGGAAAGCAACTGCAACCCACCACTTCTTAACGTCCTATTCAGGGTGCACAAAAGAGTACCCTTACAAATTGTGACCATTCAACAACAACATGATCAAACCAATTCTAAAAGTCAAAAGATCTCATTTATAAATAACCAACAAATGTAATTTTTAGTACGAATACCTCCAGTATTTATCAAAGATCTAGAAGCAGTCCCAAAAATATTAAAAGACACATGGAATAACGAAGACCAACATTTAGATTTCTTACAGACTCAACAACAAGACCATCCCAAAGCTTCAAGACATAATAGCAAAATCTTTCAGTAGTCTCGAGGTAAGGTGTCCGCCTCGGGTGTAGGAGGGCACGCGCTCGAATCACAGTGAAGACCGAGATTTCTCTCATGTATATCTTCTGGTTAAAAATGTCCCTGATCTCTGGGTAGTGAGATTGGACTCCCGTGTTCAGTGTCGAGCATGTAAAAAATTCCTCGGCAGTTGGAGATTGAAAAGAGTAGGCTTAACGGCCGCTGCCCTGACAAAATTCAAGTTAAAAATCTGCCCAAGTTATTTGTACTTTTCCACCGGGTGGTTTGTTTCAGAGCAGCTATAGATGGTACCTCTCTGGTTGCGGGTCTGCTTAGCTCTAGTGTTTGAATCTATTAAGTTGGACTCGCACATCGGTTAAACCACTCTCCGAGAAACTGGTTGTATACAGACTCTGTAGAGTCTTCTAAACCAGTATAAAGAAGTTAAGCTACATACTAAAACCTCCCACATCTAAATACTAAAACCTCCCACATCTAACTACCGAAATCTCCCATATTAAACCTCCAAGATCTAAAGACCAAAATGTCCCACATTTAAATAATAAAACCCCCAAAATCTAAATACCAAAATCTCCCACATTTAAATAATAAAACCTCCCAGTTCTAATACCAAAATTTCCCACATTTAAATAATAAAACCTCCCAGATCTAAATACCAAAATCTCCCACATTTAAATAATCAAACCTCCCAGATCTAAATACCAAAATCTCCCACATTTAAATAATCAAACCTCCCAGATCTAAATACCAAAATCTCCCACATTTAAATAATCAAACCTCCCAGATCTAAATACCAAAATCTCCCACACTAGTTTCGATCCAAATTGACTGACCTCATGAAAATCGGGACGGCCATTCTAATCAAACGGCTATGTAGAAATAGTCTGAACAATACTGCTCCTTTGAATGCAGAGAGTTCTGACTTCCGTCCTTATGGTTAGCTACAAACAATGGCGATTTTGAAATTTGCGTTTGACTTTTGGAAATAATTTCTTTTGTTTTTCACTTTGATTCGAAGATTCAACCATTATTGAGAATGGGGAAGTTAGGTTTCTGCAACAGATTCTTCTGAGGTAAATCTATTTAGTTGTTTATGAAGATCAAATAATTAAGTTTATAGTCCAAAGTGACAGATATGGCCCTTACGGCAAACATAGATAGTCCGTTTTCATGAGTTTTTAATTTGTTTCTAACAACCAAGGGACACCGAAAGTGGGTGTCTATGTGTTTGTGCTGTTTTTCAACACTATCACATTCATCTTCTTGTATCTCAGAAACTAACACACACACAACAAAAGCAATCACACCAACAAATTCTTTATTCATGTATTTCTACTCACAAACAAATCATATCAATAGGCCATCAAATACAAAAGTTACAGGCTCACAAAGCCAACAACCCTATAAAAAATGTGACGAGCTGAAAAATAATGCAGCTACAAGGGAGATTGCGTAATATTTAAATATAGTGTACTAAAGGTTACATAATAGAATCTCCCACATCTAAATTCTAAAACCTCCCATGTTTAAATACTAAAATACTTTTGTCATTGTTGGTCAAATTATGTTCTACTCAAGTCATTGTTGGTCGAATTATGTTCTAATGTCATTGTTGGTCAAATTATGTTCTACTCAAGTCATTGTTGGTCGAATTATGTTCTAATGTCATTGTTGGTCAAATTATGTTCTCATGCTATTGTTGGTCAAATTCTGTTGTGTCCATGCGAACATTACTCAAACTGTTCTATTTATGTCAATGTTAACCAAGTTATTTTTTACCATGTCAAAATATTTTCTATTTTTGTCCATGTTGACCAAATGTTCTATTTATGCCAATATTCAAACAAACAATGTTAAATTCATGTCATCATCATCATCAAGTGCCGTCTCCTCATTAGAGGTTGACAGTAATGGATCTCCAGCTGTTTCCGTCCCGTGCTAGGTCGGTAGACTCAGTCAGACTGTGTCCCGACCAGATCTTGATGTTGTCTGTCCATCTGTCACCCTCTGGCTGTCTTGTCCTTCACTCTTCCCTCCAACATAACCAAAAGCTATGTCATTGTGTCTATATTATTCTCTAACATTGCCCACATTATGTTCTACCCTTGCCTACAATATGTTCTTTCATGTTATGTTCTACCCTTGCCCACATTATGTTCTATTTATGTTGTTCTACCCTTGCCCGCATTATGTTCTATTCATGTTATGTTCTATTCATGTTATGTTCTATTCATGTTATGTTCTACCCTTGCCCACATTATGTTCTACCGTTGCCCACATTATGTTCTACCCTTGCCCACATTATGTTCTACCCTTGCCCACATTATGTTCTACCCTTGCCCACATTATGTTCTACCCTTGCCCACTTTATGTTCTAACCATGGCTACATAATGTTCTACCCTTGCCCATTTTATGTTCTAACCTTGCCTACATTATGTTCTATTCATGTTATGTTCTACCCTTGCCCAAATTATGTTCTACCCTTGCCCACTTTATGTTCTAACCTTGCCTACATTATGTTCTACCCTTGCCCATTTTATGTTCTAACCTTGCCTACATTATGTTCTACCCTTGCCCATTTTATGTTCTAACCTTGCCTACATTATGTTCTATTCATGTTATGTTCTATCCTTGCCAACATTATGTTCTACCCTTGCCAACATTATGTTCTATCCTTGCCTACATTATGTTCTATTCATGTTATGTTCTACACTTGTCAACTTTATGCTCTATCCTTGTCCATGTTATGAGTAGACTTCAGTAAATGCTCAACACCGAGAACCAAACTTGTCAATGTTTGCTGCATTTCCTTCAAGCACTTCTCTGACTTCCTAAACAACTTAATTCCCGTTGCACTAAAGTTAGATCCCATGATCCCCATAGTCTTGACAACCTCCTCCTTGGATTCCCCGATAATCTGGCAGTTTTCATTGGACGTGTGATGAAACTGGGCAGACGTAGACGACAGATGTCGGTTCTCCTCGCTGGCGCCGACCTCTGTTAGCTGTTTCGATACGTCTTCTAGCTGTTTCCTCAATTCTTTGTGATACAGTCTGAAACACATCATTACAGACATTATGTTATACAATGATATGTTCACGTTATGTTGTAATGTTTTATGTTTATGTTGTTATGCTATGTTTATGTTAAGTTAATTTATGTTGGAGATGAGACGTCTGCGTCGAATTCTGGGCATTTCGTTTCTAGACCAAGTCATGAATAAGGCAGTTCGGGACACCGTTAAGAGAGAGATCAGCCAATATAAAGACCTATTGACTATGGTAAAAAAACTTCAGAAATGAGGTACTTAAGAAAGGCGGTTCAGGTGACGAAAAGGGACAAGATCCGTAACCAGACAATACGTAGCAATCTTGAAGTTCAACCCCTGCAGACACGAGTGGAGCAGTCCCAACTACAGTGGTTTGGCCATGTCTGTAGAATGGAAGAAGATCGGATACCAAAGCGGTCATGGGAGATCAAAAGTCAAGGACGCATGCCCCGAGGACGTCCCAAAGTACATTGGGAAGACAACATACGACAGTCCCTAAGTGATAGAGGGCTGGATTGGAAAGAGGCCAGGAAAAAGACGGTGGATAGAGTAGTGTGGCGTTCTCTTTGGCAAACCTCTACACCTCACGGTAGAAGAGGAGCGACTAAGTAAGCAAGTAAGTAAGACTATGGTAAAAGCACGCAAGCTCACATTATATGGACATGTTTCAAGATCGTCTGGGTTGACAATCCTACAAGGTACTGTGCCTGGGAAGCGTAAGGGAAGGCAGAAAAAGAGATGGGAAGACAACATCAGAGAGTGGACAGGAATGTCCATAGCTACAACAAATATCCTGGCACAAAACCGAGTTAAGTGGCGGGAACTGGTCCAACAATCTGCAGTATTGGTGCCCCAATGACCTTTCAGATTGCGGGACTTGTGATAATGAATTTATGGTCATGTTTGGGAAGGAAGACTAACGTCTGGTCAGGCAAAACATACTGATCAGACATAGTAGTCAGGGTCAGGCAAAACATACTGATCAGACATAGTAGTCAGGGTCAGGCAAAACATACTGATCAGACATGGTAGTCAGGGTCAGGCAAAACATACTGATCAGACATGGTAATCAGGGTCAGGCAAAACATACTGATCAGACATGGTAGTCAGGGTCAGGCAAAACATACTGATCAGACATAGTAGTCAGGGTCAGGCAAAACATACTGATCAGACATGGTAATCAGGGTCAGGCAAAACATACTGATCAGACATAGTAGTCAGGGTCAGGCAAAACATACTGATCAGACATGGTAATCAGGGTCAGGCAAAACATACTGATCAGACATGGTAATCAGGGTCAGGCAAAACATACTGATCAGACATGGTAATCAGGGTCAGGCAAAACATACTGATCAGACCTGGTAGTCAGGGTCAGGCAAAACATACTGATCAGACATAGTAGTCAGGGTCAGGCAAAACATACTGATCAGACATGGTAATCAGGGTCAGGGAAAACATACTGATCAGACATGGTAGTCAGGGTCAGGCAAAACATACTGATCAGACATGGTAGTCAGGGTCAGGCAAAACATACTGATCAGACATGGTAATCAGGGTCAGGCAAAACATACTGATCAGACATGGTAGTCAGGGTCAGGCAAAACATACTGATCAGACATAGTAGTCAGGGTCAGGCAAAACATACTGATCAGACATGGTAATCAGGGTCAGGCAAAACATACTGATCAGACATGGTAATCAGGGTCAGGCAAAACATACTGATCAGACATGGTAATCAGGGTCAGGCAAAACATACTGATCAGACATGGTAGTCAGGGTCAGGCAAAACATACTGATCAGACATAGTAGTCAGGGTCAGGCAAAACATACTGATCAGACATGGTAATCAGGGTCAGGCAAAACATACTGATCAGACATGGTAATCAGGGTCAGGCAAAACATACTGATCAGACATGGTAATCAGGGTCAGGCAAAACATACTGATCAGACATGGTAGTCAGGGTCAGGCAAAACATACTGATCAGACATAGTAGTCAGGGTCAGGCAAAACATACTGATCAGACATGGTAATCAGGGTCAGGCAAAACATACTGACCAGACATGGTAATCAGGGTCAGGCAAAACATACTGATCAGACATGGTAATCAGGGTCAGGCAAAACATACTGATCAGACATGGTAGTCAGGGTCAGGCAAAACATACTGATCAGACATGGTAATCAGGGTCAGGCAAAACATACTGATCAGACATGGTAATCAGGGTCAGGCAAAACATACTGATCAGACATGGTAGTCAGGGTCAGGCAAAACATACTGATCAGAAATAGTAGTCAGGGTCAGGCAAAACATACTGATCAGACATGGTAGTCAGGGTCAGGCAAAACATACTGATCAGACATGGTAGTCAGGGTCAGGCAAAACATACTGATCAGACATAGTAGTCAGGGTCAGGCAAAACATACTGTCCAAGACCCTCACCTCGGCTTCCTCGTAGCCTTTCCTGGAAACGGGCTGTTTTTAAGGATCCCGTAATAGATTGGGTAGATTTTTAACATAATTTGGAATGTTGCCCAGGCAGTGGCCGTTAAGCCTACTCTTTTCTATTTCCAATTGACAAGGGATTTCTAACGTGCACAACACTGCACACAGACGTCCGATCTCTACTACCCAGAGATCTGGGGAAATGCCAGACAGTTCCAGTGATAACAATCCCGGTCTCCACGGTGATTTGAACCCACAACCTCCAGTGCCCGAGATCTTACCTCGAGACTACCCAGTCCCCCTATTTCCTGTGACAATGCATTCCAAGTATTCACCCCTCCCAGACTAAAAAAAAATTTACAGGTATCTAATCTGGACTTTTAAACATTCATTTGTCATATTCTATTGCAGACGAATGTCAGGATGTCAATTATTGCATCATCATCCGCCTCTATTAGTTGTGCCAGGATATTACCCATTCCATCAGCTTTCCCCTTCTTCAGCGTCTTTCTCACTGTAGCCACATCTTCTTTAGTTATTATATCTATACTTGGGATCAAGATGCTGAGCAACGCATGAGCTGCAGTGGTCAGCAACTCATAGCTGACTGCTAGGTTCAGGGCCAGCGAACCAAAGCTGCCAAGACCCTTCTACACCTCCACGCGGTGATCCTGGATTACAGGCTGCAGCAGGGCATACCGGCTAAGAAAAAGGGATCGAAGAGGGAATGCTAACCCGGTACTCAAAAAATGCTTGCTGAAGTCGGATGTGTTGGACCAACAGGTGCAAATATCGCAGTCAAGCTGTAAACTACGACACAACGCATTCCATTCTCTGTACTACATTCCGCTACTTAAGCCCTTTCAGTGTTTGGTAGTGGGAGATTGAGAATGAACGAAGTCAAGTCAAGTCAAGTCATATCTATACATCAACAAAAGAAAAAACGTTAAAAGCTCTCAAAGTCAACAACCTTAGTAAAACGTAACATGCTGAAAAACGATGAGCTGCAGAGAAAATTGTGTCAATTCTTATTGGTGGATTGGTTAACCTTTAACGCGCGGCTGTCGATATTATTTTGATGCACTCTGTCTAAAAAAATTGGAATTTTTGTTTTTTTAACAGAGACCCTACCCATAGCCATATTTTAATGCTGACTACGTCACGTCTATCTACACAGGTTTTTTGGCCGGTAAAAGTATTGTTTGTTAGATTACAAATGGATTTTGAACGTTTTAGCTTCTTATTACGCCGATTGGAGCAGGCCGACTTTTTGCGAAAGGTGAAGTAGGTTGTTGCGAAAGATCTTTATAGAGTAGATCTGTTTATTTTACTTGTTTAGATGTAATAACTACGTTTGAATTGGAAACTAACAGTTGTGTCGATATTATAAACACAGTATCGATTCGTTGTTTGTTGTGGTTTCCATGGATTTCTATCAAAGCAATAGGCCTAGCAGTCGAGTCCAAATTTTTTTGGTTTTTCAATAAATTTTTACCTTCATCTATTTGTATCTCAGAAACTAACAAACGCACAGAAAAATGTCATCGAGGCAGCTGTGTTCTGTAGGACATTAAAAGACTAAGGTACTGTTGAGGTGCCTCACCTGAGTCGTGACAAGAGTTCTCCCATTGTGCCCATTTTGGTTTTGGTGCTCAGCACAATCTGACGAGCCTGTTCCCAACCTGCCCGGTCTTCCATGAGACAGCCCTCGGTCACTGAGCGCAGTTGTTGTTCTTGCAAGACTTGGGCTTTCAAAGATTCTTCATTTTCATACGCCTGCAGGTTAAACAAAGGTAGTGAAAGATAAGAAACTTATTTTGGGTTGTAAGCTATTCAAATCATAGATAAGAAAGCTGTTTAAATGATAGATAAGGAAGCTGTTTAAATGATAGATAAGGAAGCTGTTTAAATGATAGATAAGAAAGCTGTTTAAATGATAGATAAGAAAGCTGTTTAAATGATAGATAAGGAAGCTGTTTAAATGATAGATAAGAAAGCTGTTTAAATGATAGATAAGAAAGCTGTTTAAATGATAGATAAGAAAGCTGTTTAAATGATAGATAAGAAAGCTCTTTAAATGATAGATAAGAAAGCTCTTTAAATGATAGATAAGGAAGCTGTTTAAATGATAGATAAGGAAGCTGTTTAAATGATAGATAAGAAAGCTGTTTAAATGATAAGAAAAGAATATATGAATGACATCAAACCTTATTCTATACACACAAAAATATATAAATGACATCAAACCTTATTCTATACACACAAAAATATATAAATGACATCAAACCTTATTGTATTCTATACACACAAAAATATATAAATGACATCAAACCTTATTGCATTCTATACACACAAAAATATATGAATGACATCAAACCTTATTGTATTCTATACACACAAAAATATATAAATGACATCAAACCTTATTGTATTCTATACACACAAAAATATATAAATGAAATCAAACCTTATTCTATACACACAAAAATATATAAATGACAAACCTTATTCTATACACACAAAAATATATGAATGAAATCAAACCTTATTCTATACACACAAAAATATATAAATGACAAACCTTATTCTAAACACACAAAAATATATAAATGAAATCAAACCTTATTCTATACACACAAAAATATATAAATGACAAACCTTATTCTATACACACAAAAATATATAAATGACATCAAACCTTATTCTATACACACAAAAATATATAAATGACATCAAACCTTATTCGAAGATCCCATAAACGCACTAACAACACCAAAACCCATCACTACTGTACGAAAACCTACTTGGAGGCAGGATATATTTCCAGAGGTGGTAGAAAATATACCAGGTATTGCAAACAAAAACTGCCAGACCGAAAAAGAAAGGAGAGACACTACCTTAAGCTTCATAACGAAAAGCTACCCAAGCATGGACTGGACCCATGCATACACCGACGGTTCTGTAACAAACACTACACAGAACGGAGGGGCAGGAGCATTCCTGAACCTACCAAATGGCAGAAAAATAACACTGTCATTCGCTACTGGTAAGTACACGAGCAATTTCAGAGCAGAGGCAGAGGCACTGAGGGCGGCAGTGGAAGAAATGGTAACACACAGTGAAAATGAGAGCCATATAGTCCTGCTGACAGATGCTCTCGAAGTAGTCACAGCGCTAAAAAGCCAGAAAAACACTGAGCTTAATGACTTAAGAGCAGCACTCTGCAAACTGTGCCAACAGTCCGCACCAAAAAGGGTAGTGGTACAGTGGGTTCCGTCACACTGCAACATCCAAGGCAACGAGGAGGCAGACAGACTGGCAAAAGAAGGTGCAAGGCTACCACAAATAGATACCAGTATGACGTACGAAGAGTCAAAACGGCTTATCAAAGCCAGGTACATGTCCAAATGGGAAACCGAACATACTGGTTACACCAAAAACGATGCCTATTACCAGTTGAACCGAAGAGAGCAGGTCGTTGTCTTCAGACTTCGCACTGGCCACAACAGACTGAGGTACCACCTCTTCAACAAATTGAAGATAGGGTGTACCGACGAATGCCCGTGCGGTACTGGTAAAATGACCACTGAACATCTGCTGCAGAACTGCCCGACATACGAGGATCAGAGAGAGCAGATGTGGCCATTGCCAGTGGAACTGCAAGACAAGCTCTATGGTAGTGGCGAGAGTCTCAGGATGACCGCCGCTTTTTTCGAGAAAATAATGGTTACTGTCTGACTGTGTACGCAGAAGAAGAAGAAGAAGAAACCTTATTCTATACACACAAAAATATATGAATGACATCAAACCTTATTCTATACACACAAAAATATATAAATGACATCAAACCTTATTCTATACACACAAAAATATATGAATGACATCAAACCTTATTCTATACACACAAAAATATATAAATGACATCAAACCTTATTCTATACACACAAAAATATATAAATGACATCAAACCTTGTTCAGCTGTATAGCCATCTCCTGCATCTCCCCTTCAAGCTTGTCTGCGTATGCTTGTTCCAAGCAGTTTCTACCTGTCGGGGCGCTGCTGTGCCATCTCGCAATGGCATTGGTCATCTTTTTCCTGGGCCCAAATAACCTGACAGTTTAAGAACAGAAATTAGCAAGCAAATTAATCTGACTTGTGCAATAAACATATCAGTTACTTTGTACAGAAATATCATCATCATCCTTTAGTCATTGCTGCAATAGGAGCAAGGTGTAACAGCTGCAGCTGGTATCCATGCAGGAATCGTGCACCAAAGAATGTATCTGCTCTTTCAGTGGTACTTTTTTGTATAATTCTATGAGATAATGAGATGCCAGACCGTTCTATCATGATAAGCACAGTAATAAATCATCAAAACCTTTCAACTTCCTCTGAAGCATAGGTCTTCGACAAATACACGACAAGTCATCCAGTCCTATACTATCCATTCCAACTCTGCCTCATCTTCCCTGTTATCTATATAGCTGTCTAGAGCTCTTATCTGCGTGTGTGTTTTGGTATGTCTCTTCTCCTCGTCTTGGGGATTCTAGAACAGAGACTGTCTTGTAATGCTATCAGTTTGTTTCCTTAATGTCTGTCCTTAATGTTCCACTGATCTCTGTCTGGTTCTGTCCAACAGTTCCACATGAGTGATCCTATCATACCATTTCAATCTCTCTATTCTATCTGGTTCTGTCCAACAGTTCCACATTAGTGATCCTATCATACCATTTCAATCTCTCTATTCTGTCTGGTTCTGTCCAACAGTTCCACATGAGGGATCCTATCATACCATTTCAATCTCTCTATTCTGTCTGGTTCTGTCCAACAGTTCCACATGAGGGATCCTATCATACCATTTCAATTTCTCTATTCTGCCTGGTTCTGTCCAACAGTTCCACATGAGGGATCCTATCATACCATTTCAATCTCTCTATTCTGTCTGGTTCTGTCCAACAGTTCCACATGAGGGATCCTATCATACCATTTCAATTTCTCTATTCTGCCTGGTTCTGTCCAACAGTTCCACATGAGGGATCCTATCATACCATTTCAATCTCTCTATTCTGTCTGGTTCAAGTCATTGTCCGTTAACTGTTATACAATCTTACCTACCTGACTCCGAGCTCCTTCAAGTCATTGTCCGTTAACTGTTATACAATCTTACCTACCTGACTCCCAGCTCCTTCAAGTCATTGTCCGTCATCGAGAGAAACACCTGCAGGTCAACATCCTGTTCTACAAACTTGTCAAGGTATTTCATCAGACCCAGCTGGGATAGCATTTCTGTAAGGTCCCTGGGACCTAGACTCTCTGGCACCCCTGGCAGATCCCAGTCAATCGTATTACTGACAGGCTGGGAGGTAACATGGCCAGGAATAATGACAGTCGCTTGTGCCAAAGGTTGCGGAGGTATATTCGGTGACTTCAATTGAGATGGATGATGATGCTGTTCTACTGCTGCCGATGATAGTGCTGATGGTAATGGTGGCAATTGTGTAAAATGAGAATCCCTTAAGTGTAAAGCAGTTTGATTGACACTTTGAGGGGAAGCGAAATTTTGATCTGCTAAAGTGATAATGTTAACTGGATCCACATGCGAGATCTGAGACATAACTCCAGATACCAACGAATCAGTATTGCCACAATTGTTGAATATGTTGTTGTCCAAAACTGGGTTTATGAAGTGGGATAGTTGATAGGAACCAGCTGTCAGTTCAGGTCTGTAGTCTACTTGAGAAACAGTTTTGGTTACCAGAGGAGCAGTATTTTGAACGGCTGTAACAGATGTTGGTCCAAATATGTGTTGACAAAAATGACCTGTAGTTTCAATATCGTTGTAGAAATATTCATGATGAAGGTTGTTGATAAATGGCGCTGATAGTTCTGGATTGTCTACAACTGTTATGTGAGGTGGAGATGTATGTGTGCTGGTCATTCTAGGAGGAGTGTTTCTTACGTTACCTCCAGACCCATCCGTAAGATGAGAATGAGGATTATGGATGTAATGACGATTGTGTACGGGATGATGAAGATTCAACTTTCGATGATGTGTCCACGGTTGATTTGGTGAATGCTCAAGTAGGTTTTTTTGGTGGTGGTTCAGATTCGAATGTAAGAACTGTTGCCAGGGAGCATCTGCTGAACTGCCACAAAACCGTGGTGACTCTCTGTCGTTATCAGACAGGTGTGCCGACGGCATCTCAGTGACATCACTCTTGAACATGCCAGTTCTGATTTGATTGGGTTCATGACTTAACAAACTATCTTTGGTTCTATATTCAACATCTTTGGGGTCATCAGTGTTTGATGAGGACAGTCGTCTGGCTGGAGAAGCATCTGTGTCATAAACGGTCTTTGTAGTACTGTGATTTTCAGAAGGATGTACATAAAGAGGCATCCCATTAAGATGACTACCCAATGTCTGTTGCTCACTCGTTTCATCAGCCCATCGGTTCTGCCCAGCAAAGGTTTCCGGGTTGTTCATAGTTAGGTTTTTTAAGAACCGATTGACAATTTCTACCTGAGTCATGTTGTCTTTGGGTAAAGTCAAGTGAGAGCCTGGAGATGCATGTTGGGGAAGCCAGGGTTTTCCATAACTAGCTTCCTGCTCTAATGTAGGTGGAGCAGATGTTCCTATAGGAAAAGATGAATCCAAAGGGAAGTAATCTCGTAAAGGGGAAGCCATTCTATTGTCCTGTTTCACACTAGATTCAACACTATCATGATTACCAGCTGAAGTTGTGTGCGACGACTGCATTTTATCCATATTTGGAAATATTTTTATATTTTCTTTCCCAGAAATAGGAGAACTTGAAAAAACGCATTCACATTCGGAATTCTGATGTGTCAGAAGCAATTTCCCATTTGAAGCTATCCCCTTGATTCTATTACTTTCAACTTTAGCCTTCATGCCTTCAAGGACATCATCTGAAGGAATGCATGTCTGTTCGTAGGAGTGGGAGTCGTCACTGTCAAGACTGCCCTCGCGGCTCAGCCCCAGCGCTGCAATCAAACCTCCACTAGAGCTGGAACTACTTTTGATAGTGATTGCTCCAGTCTTTGAGAAGGCGTTACTGTCATCGTTAAAATCATCGAGGTCTGAAATAATGCGACAAAATTTGTCAAATCATCCAAGGATTTTTGTTTAAATAATGAAACTTGTCAAATCATCCAGACATTAACAAAATAATGAAATTTATCAAATCATCCAGACATTAACAAAATAATGAAATTTGTCAAATCATCCAGACATTAACAAAATAATGAAATTTATCAAATCATCCAGACATTAACAAAATAATGAAATTTGTCAAATCATCCAGACATTAACAAAATAATGAAACTTGTCAAATCATCCAGACATTAACAAAATAGCTAAACTTGTCAAATCAGCAAAGCATAGGGTAAAATAATTAGACTAGTAAAATCATCCAAATATAAAAATAAAATAATGAGACTACAACCAAGAGAGGGAGAAACAGAGATAGGGAAACAGAAAAAGATATAAAGAAAGAATTGAGAAAAAGGAAGATAGAGAAAGAGAGAAAAGAAAATAGAGATAGAGAAAGAGAAAAGGATTGTAAAATAGAGATTGGGAATGTGATGTAGAGAGAAAGCAGGAATGAGAGACTTACAAAAAGAGAAAGCGAGATAGCTATAGAGAGAAATACGAGAGAAGATAAAGAGACATAAAGAAATGAAATATACATACATACACACACACACATATATATATATATATATATAGAGAGAGAGAGAGAGAGAGAGAGAGAGAGAGAGAGAAAGAGAAAGAACAGACCTGATGTGGCTCTACTTCCAGAACTGTCCTTATAATCCTCAGGGTTGATCGGGGAGGTGACATCCCTATAAGACATCTTGGTCTGCTCTTTGTCGTTGCCACTCACAGGAAATGAGACATACCCTTTGGGAACTGACAGATCTGGAGACCAATCACAATCAAGGGTCTAACAACTGGGATCATGGGTTCAAATTAACAAACATGGAACAAAATGGTCCCCATATGTAGCCCGAGATCTCTTTTGGCTCATACAAACATAGGGCAACAACTAACGCTTGCCATCTTCAAGGTAGCCTGTAGCTAGTATCCTTGATTCTAGGAACATCATCATCACACTGGTGTGGAGTCCTTATCGTAGAGGAGATATAAACATGCTGGAAGGAATACAAAAAAGAGCGATAAAGCTGATTGTGGGATTCCAGAATTAGTTATGATGAAAGACTCCGAAAAACTGGCCTACAGTGTCTAGAAAAGAGAATAATTTGTGGTGACTTAATTCAGGTTTATAAGATGATCAAAGGAACGAATAAATTAGACTATAACAAGTTTTTTCAAAATACAACCACCCACAAGAACAAGAGGGCATAGCTACAAATTAATTAAAGAAAGGTCCAGATTAGATATTAGGATATATTTTTTTTGTCAGAGAGTGGTGAATGCTTGGAATGCATTGCCACAGGAGGTAGTGAAGGCAGGGATAATTAATGTATTTGAGAATAAATTGGATACACATAGCTTTCAGAACGAGGTGATGTAAATGAAACTGGTTGTATACAGACTTCTAAACCAGTATCTTCTTCTTCTTCTTCGTTCGTTCTCAATCTCCCGCTACCAAACCCCAAAAGGGTAAGTAGCAGAATGTAGTCCAGAGAACGGAATGCGTTGTGTTGTAGTTTACAGCTTGGCTGCGATATTTGCACCTTTCGGTCCAACACATCCGACTTCAGCAAGCATTTTTTTAGTACCGGGTTAGCATTCCCTCTTCGATCCCTTCTCCTTAGCCAGTTTGTCCTACTGCAGCCTGTTATCCAGGATCACCGCGTGGAGGTCTAGAAGGGTCTTGGCAGCTATGGTTCGCTGTCCCTGACGCTAGCAGTCAGCTATGGGTCGCTGACCACTCCAGCTCATGCGCTGCTCAGCATCTTGATCCCCTAAACCAGTATAAAGAGATTAAGTTAAGGTAACAGTCCCATAATTGTTCCGTTCTCCGTTCAAGCAGCCAGCCAAGCTTATATATAACAGTCCCAGCCAGGTGCTGATTTCGTGTTCTTCTGATCTTTCCAGACAGAACACACTTTCTCCCCTCTCCCCTAGTCACTCCCAAATTTATCATCCTCTGCACATATGCATTTTCACGACCCTCTGTCTCTTCATCATTCTGTAGGCTGTCCATATCAACTCAACCCAGTCTCTCGTCATCACTGCGTCGTTCATAACAGTTCGACCTGACACTGCATTAGCTCTTTAATTGCCCCAGACGCCTGCATGTCCCGGGCAGTAGATTCATGTGACATCTTGTATACCAGAGTTGTTCAGAAGAGAAGTCCACTCCCGTCTTAGCATGCACCTTTTCAATCTTACGGAACATGTCCTGCGAGTCAGACAGTATCCCTGCCTGTGTCACCGGTTGCGTAGCCTACCAAGTCAGGGCCGTTGTTACCGCCTCAATCTACATCCTCCTACTCGATGTGACAGTGGTGTAGGCAGCTGATTTCTCCACCACCTCCTAGCCATCTTGGTAGCGAATAAAACCCCAACCGCACTTGTTTGCATCTCTCCCGGCGGAGCCATCTGTGTACAGAATTGGGTCTTGTGGTCCTGCGTGTTGCTGGATCAGCTCCTGTATTGAAGCTTCTGTCCTAGTGCCGCCCCACTCGCTGCTCAGTTGTATCACCACCCTTGTCAGAAGGCTCTCGTTGCCCACATCAACCTATTCACAACATCTTCCCACTTCTTCCTATGCACACCCTCATCAGGGAGCCTGTATCCATTTTCCTGCAGTGACAGTTTCAATAATGTTACATGATAAGGTTGCTAGTCCTTTAGTCACCCTGTACAGCATGTATAGAGATAGAGTGGTTCTATTCTTTCTTCCGCAGTAAGAGTTTTTCTGGTCCACTTGGAAGAATGTGTGCCTCGTTGGTTATGATACCTGTCTCTTGATCAAGTGGATGATCCTAGGTCAGGACTAGCGTTTTCTGTTGGAGGTACTAATAAAAACTTAACCTGCACACAATGTTGTGATTGAAGGGTAAGCGACCTTTATTCCTCCAATTATCTGCCCCATGCATTAAAAATGTTAGCTGTAAGTTTATTTAACCAAAATAATAATAATATAATCACGGATACTAACTAGGGTATGTCGTGGTATCCGTGTTTCGGGTCCTGTCAATCATCCTTGCAATTGCATCCGGGCCGTCTCGGATGCTGGGACCTTGAGACTTCAGGCGGAGGTTGTGGATGGACGGATGATGTTTCCTAGGATGAGACTCCACAGAAGAACTTAAGTAGATGTCAAGTCCTGCATGAAAGAAATAGAAGAAGAAAAGCAATGGTAATAGCTAAACAAATCCAAATCCCAGCACTAAGGGACAGAGCGTGGAGCAAGTGGAGAGGTTTGCAAATTTGGGACAAAATATTACAGAAGATGTCCGTTATGAAGGTGAAATCAGAACTAGGATCACAGTAGCAAAAATGGCACATAATGAGAAATACGATTGGCACTTTGTGAGAAGTCAAATTGGCACTTAATGAGAAGCAAAAATGGCATTTAATGAGAAGCAAAAAAGAACCCATTATAAAAGTGACCAAGAACCAATTATAAACTTGACCAAGAACCCATTATAAAAGTGACCAAGAACCAATTATAAACTTGACCAAGAACCCATTATAAAAGTGACAAAGAACCAATTATAAACTTGACCAAGAACCCATTATAAAAGTGACCTAGAACGAATTATAAACTTTAACAAGAACCCATTATAAAAGTGCCCAAGAATCTATTATAAACTTGGCCAAGAACCCATTGTAAACTTGACCAAGAACTCGTTATAAATTTGACCATTATAAAACTAAATGACCGAACTTCAAACCTGATACCCAGGCCTTAGTGTAAGCTTACCAGGATCCGACCTCAAGCAGGAGATGGGCAACACCTGGTTATCTATCAGGCTGACCACCTTTACGTGTCCATTCATCATGGCCAGGGAGCGTGCCATGTCTCCATTATACGTTTTAGCGTTGACATTCACTCCCTGTAGGACATAATATTGAAGGTCATGGTTACTCTGCTAGCACTCACATGAGATGGAGAAGCCTATACTGTCACCCTGCTCCTCTCATGGAACTGTCATTCTTGGAGAACATGCTTGCTATGTTTTTATCTATTAACTTTCACCATGCGCTGGGGAGCTAGTGACGTCTTACAAAAAACTATGTTTATCCACGGAAGGCACCCATTGTATGAGGCGTGTTCAAATGAAACCAGACCTAACTGCACCAAGTGAACATACGTACGATGTGCATGATGATGTCACTTCTGGTGTAAACACCACATTACCAATCATCGAGTTTCCCAAAATTCATTATCCTCCGATTCATAGTTTCCTCAGCAGACTGCTGAAAACAATGCAGGTGTGATAAGGAATCTGTCCAGAGCTGATCAGCGAGCAGTGATTCGGTTTCTAACAGCTCAAGGATGTCGACCAGTTGACATTTATTGCAGAATGCAGGCAGTGTATGGTACACTGAGCAGCGCATGAGCTGCAGTGATCTGTGACCCAAATCTGACTGCTAGGCTGCAGTGATCTGTGGCCCAAATCTGACTGCTAGGCTGCAGTGATCTGTGACCCAAATCTGACTGCTAGCGTCAAGGCCAGCAAACCACAGCTGCCAAGACTTTTCTATACCTCCATGCAGCTATCCTGGATAACAGGCTGTAACGGAGCAGGATGGCTAAGGAGAAGGGATTGAAAAGGGAAGGCTAACCCAGTACCAAAAATGCCTGATGAAGTCGAATGTGTCGGACCGAAAGGTGCAAATATCACAGTCAAGCTGTAAACTATGATACAACGCATTCTGTTCTCCGGACAACATTCTGCTGTTTGCAAAGCCCTTCTCAGGGTTTGATATTGGGAGTTTGAGAACAAATGAAGAAGAAGAAGAAGAAGAAAAAGAAGAATTTACCTTTATAATTTGCTAGTCTGGAAAGCAGTTAACAGCTTGCTATAGTGTGTTTCACAATGTTTACCTCGTTTTAAAATTGAATATCTTAGCTTTCATATGAACAAAATAATTCATATTTTGCGTATAACTATCAGATCACAAAGCATTCTGTTGTCTCTGGACAACATCTTGCTATTTGCAAAGTCCTTTTCAGGGCCTGGTAGAGGGAGTTTGAGAACCAACGATGAAGAAGAAATGTGGATATATAGAAGAATTGGGTGCACCTTCTGGAAATAAAAGAAAACAAATAAGGAAGTCTTGAAGAAATTAGGGAATCAATGAGAATGGATGAACGAAATGCAAGTCAGACAGTTCAAATATTTTCGTTACATAAAAAGACATAAGACCTTGCTGAAAACAATAATGGGTGGAAAATTGGAGTGTAAACGTGCCAGAGATAAAAAATGCCATAAATGGGAGGATGTCAAGAGATGGACACGAAAAACCCTGGCACATTGTACCATCAAGGCAAGAGACAGATGAAATAAAAGATCCATTACAGCCAACTTTCGCTGTGAAGATGGCACTAAGCTGAAGACAAGCAATTTTGGTTCTAGATCTACATGATCTTAATGACCCATTCCTCAGCGTAGCTGCGGCTCCCAACTTTGTTTCCAGCGGACCCTGTTTTGGAACACGGAAGTCCAGTGCATTGTAAGCCCACCTCCAGATTCATCTCAGATGGTGTGTGCAGCAAGGGAGTCTGACCAACCTCACGGTGTCCTTTATATCTCGTGGATACGTGATTGCTGTCGCCGTGCTCCATCGTTTAGTTGCAGCATGTGACCTTCCTGTCTATGTTTTGCCTTGTCTGCATAGATTTCCACATCATTCATCAAAGACAATAGTTGTATGTCCGAATTGTGGACATTTTATATACGTTAGTCCTGAAGAGTGATTCCGACTAAGCCGCCTGGGTCACTCTCAATTTGTCCTCCAGTGATTTTGTTAGTGTCCATATCCCAGCACCATAACACAATGCATGAAGCACAGTGGAATTTTAGTTAATTCCCACAAATAAAACATATAATTACCTACACACACATTTTTAAAAAGCGTTCAAAACAAAAAGGCTGCAACAACAAAAACAATATAACATACATGCTGAAGAAAGAGCTGAACGATGATCTCGTGCCCTTCTGCTGCTGCCTCCATGAAGGGAGTTGTACCTGAGCTTGGTTCTCTGTCAGAGAAGAAATATAACAGTAGAGACACTTGCAGCATTACTTACAGACACACTCTCCATCACATTTGTCTTGATATTATCTTCTTCTTGGTTCTTCGGTCACTGACAATCATTCCTGATGGTGTAAAGGCAGCACCAAACTCCGTCCACTTCCTAGATCCTTTGTCAATGATTGACAAGTGATCAGGGCCAACCCACCTGGCAACATCTTTAAGGGCAGCAACAAACTTCCTCCACTCCTTAAAGCCTTGGTCAATGATTCAGAAAGCAATCAGTGACCATCACATCTAATTGTATCTTTAAGGATAGCAACAAACTTCCTCCACTCAACCCAGTCCACAGCCATCCTCTGGGTTCACAAACTTCATTTCCACCTCTTAGGTCTGCCTCTTTTGTCTTCCCTCTAGACACCATATCGTGGCGGTTCTTGGGATGGCATGGGTATTTCTTTTTAAAACATGACGATCTATTTCCAGCATCATCTATTAGTGTACACATCTATTAGTGTACACATTTATTAGTGTACACATCTGTTAGTGTACACATCTATTAGTGTACACATCTACTAGTGTACACATCTACTAGTGTACACATCTACTAGTGTACACATCTACTAGTGTACACATCTATTAGTGTACACATCTATTAGTGTGCACATCTGTTAGTGTACACATCTATTAGTGTACACATCTATTAGTGTACACATTTACTATCTACATCTACATGCACTGAGCAAGCAGATCTTGGTTGATGATGGTGTTCAGCCAGAGACTCGCTGGTCGTATAAATCCCCAGCTCCTCGTATAAATCACCAGCTCCTTGTATAAATCCCCATCTCCTTGTATAAATCACCAGCTCCTTGTATAAATCACCAGCTCCTTGTATAAATCCCCAGCTCCTTGTATAAATCCCCAGTCGTATAAATCCCCAGCTCCTTGTATAAATCCCCAGCTCCTCGTATAAATCCAGTCGTATAAATCCCCAGCTCCTTATATAAATCCCCAGCTCCTTGTATAAATCCCCAGCTCCTTGTATAAATCCCCAGTCGTATAAATCCCCAGCTCCTTGTATAAATCCCCAGCTCCTTGTATAAATCCCCAGCTCCTTGTATAAATCCCCAGCTCCTCGTATAAATAACCAGCTCCTTGTATAAATCCCCAGCTCCTTGTATAAATCCACAGTCGTATAAATCCCCAGCTCCTTGTATAAATCCCCAGCTCCTCGTATAAATAACCAGCTCCTTGTATAAATCCCCAGCTCCTCGTATAAATCCCCAGCTCCTCATATAAATCACCAGCCCCTTGTATAAATCCCCAGCTCCTTGTATAAATCCCCAGCTCCTCGTATAAATCCCCAGCTCCTCATATAAATTCCCAGCTCCTTGTATAAATCACCAGCTCCTCGTATAAATCCCCAGCTCCTTGTATAAATCACCAGCTCCTCATGTAAATCACCAGCTTCCTTTATAAATCACCAGCTCCCTGTATAAATACCTAGCCCCCTTGTATAATTAATCTTCATATTAATATAAGATATGTGAAAACAGTATCACGTACATGGCATCCTTGTTGGCACCAGCCTCCAAGAGGAAGGCCACAAAGTTCTGGTGACCTGCGTACGTGGCATGGAACAGGGCTGTCCAACCAGTGGTGTCCATCAACTCAAGCTCAGCACCTCTCTGTGGAGTAAGACAGTGTTATTGGGTAAACTGGCAAAATAAATGAGTCTCCCTCTACCCTTCAGAGATGATCTAGCCAGCCTGTGATGTGTGTTATCTCTGAGGAGTAAGTCAGTGTTGGCTGATGGAGAGGACACACTCTCATAAAGACGCCATGATATGTTACCAAACATGAGCTGGAGTGGAACCCACAGGGAAAGGTAAGTGTTCATTGATGAAGAAGGCATACCCACAGAAAGAAGACCTGATACGAAGCATATTCAAATGAAACCGGACCTAACTGCACCAAGTAAACATACGTATGATGATTTCACTTCTGATGTAAACAACACATACTAACCGTCAAGTTTGCAAAATTTCATTATCGTCTGACTCATAGCTTCCTCAGCAGACCGTTGAAAACATGGCGTTTGTGAAAGGGAATTCGTTCAGAGTTATCAGCGAGTGGCGATTCGGTTTCTAACAGCTGAAAGATATCGACCAGTTGACATTCATTGCAGAATGCAGGCAGTGTATGGTGATCCAAATTGCTGAATCAATTTTGGTGATGGCATCTTCTGGCACAACAATATACGCATGGTCTGGTCTCGGAAGATCTTTTGTCAACTCACGTCCTTCTTTAAACATCGTTGTCCAGTTCTTCACTATTGTCTTCGACACACTTTTGTCACTATACACTGCCTGCATTCTGTGATGAATGTCAACTGGTCAACATCCTTCAGCTGTTAGAAACATAATCACTGCTACTGATCAACTATGGATGGATTCCGTATCACATCCGTCATGTTTTCAACGGTCTGCTGAGGAATCTATGAGTCGGAGGATAATGAAATTTTGCAAACTTGATGGTTGGTATGTGCTGTTTACACCAGAATTGGCATCATCATGCACATCGTATGTATGTTCACTTGGTGCAGTTAGGTCCGGTTTCATTTGAACACACCTCGTATATTACCAGATATGCGCTGGATTGGAACCTACAGGGAAAGGTAAGTGTTCATTGATGGAGAAGACACAACCTCAGAAAGAAGCCCTGATATATTACCAGACATGCACTGAGTTGGAACTCACAGGGTAAGAGACGAGTGGGGAGGCTAAAGAATATATAGTAAAGAACAGTGGAAGTGGAGTTGTGCACAGCTGGAGTCTTCTGGGAGTAACTCAAGAAAATGGATCAGAATAGGAACAGAAAGGAAGCATACTATCCTCCAACAGATCCAGACGGATGATGATTAACTGGCAAACTTACTGACTCTCCCTCTACCCTCAAGATAGTACATACGTCTCCTCACAAGGTATATGATAAAGCCTCAGTCAGTGATCTCCCAGTTTCGTAAGATCCACAGACACAATGGAGGAAATAATAAATTTTAGCTCCTTAAATACTCTCACCTGCTAAACCAGGTGAGATTAAAATAAGAAAAAAAAACATTTCCAGAATTCTACTTAACCTATTTCCAGTATTCCACAAAACCCATTTACAGTATTCTACAAAACTCATTACTAGTATTCAGAGAAACATATTTCAACTATTCTACTAAACCCACTTATGATGTTCTACTAAACCCATTTCTAGTATTCTATAAAACCCATTTCTAGTATTCTACTAAGCCCATTTCCAGTATTCTATGAAATCCATTCTTAATATTCCATGTAATCCATTCCTAGTATTCTACTAACAAATTTCTAGTATTTTATGTAATCAATTTCCAGTATTCTACTAAGCTTATTTCTATTATTCTATGATAACTAATTTTCAGTATTCTACTAAAGTTATTTCTAGTATTTCAGCCATCTATTATTAAATATCTTTGTTAAAAGTAAAGTAACCCATAGCATTACTGCCGTAGGGGTGTGGAGTGTTAGCGATCTCGGCTCGGCTATATGAGGGCGGTAGCCGTCTCCTCACCCTTTAAGGCTGGGTGGATTGGGAGCCGCTGCGGTCTGAAAAAATATTTCCAGCTCACTAACGACGGCGCTACACGGCTCCCTATAACTTTATTACAAACTACTATATTGTACCTGACAGCTTATTCACGAGTGGCTCTTACAAAGCATGGGCACACAACTGTTTATGGCTGCTTACAGGTAGCCTCTGATAAAGCCCTTTGTGTGCTCTTGGTTGTTTCTGTAGTAACTTATTTTACATGATGAGGTTGCTAGGCTACCCCGTTTAGCGGGAGGAAAGAGTAACCAGGGTCAGGTGAAACATATTGATTAAGACCCCCACCTCACGTCATTGGTCATGCTCCTGGAAACAGCTTGTGTCACAGCAGCCTCGCCAATGAGGTGGGGATTAACACTTTAATCATTATAGTGGTAAGCTTGCTGAGAAGCTTTGCATTGCAATACAGCCAGGAGGATGCCAGCAAGTAACCCTCAGAATGTATGAAGAGTCAATGCAATCTGCTCCCAAAGAACAAATGTCTTCAAGAGATTAACTCCAACCAACAACAACAACCAACAACAACAACAACCCCACCAACAACCACAAACCACCCAAACACAACAACAACCAACAACAACAACCCCACCAACAACCACAAACAACCAACCAACAAACCACCAACCCACCCACCCACCAACCAAACCAAACAACAACAGCAGCAGCAGCAGCAGCAACAACAACAACAACAGGCTTTAGCCACCTTGTCATCATCTTCTGCATTTGTCCTGAAAGGGCATTGTAATAAGCTGCAGTGGTCAGCGAACCATAGCTGCCAAGACCTTTCTTCACCTCCACGCGGTGATCCTGGATAACAGTCTGCAGCAAAGCATACTGGCTAGGGAGAAGGGATCAAAGAGGGAATGCTAACCCGGTACTCAAAAAATGCTTGCTGAAGTCGGATGTGTTGGACCGAAAGGTGGAAATATCGCAGTCAAGCTGTAAACTACAACACAACGCATTCCGTTCTCTGGACTACATTCTGCTACTGAAGCCCTTTCAGGGTTTGGTAGCGGGAGATTGAGAACGAACGACAAAGAAGAAAAAGAAGAAGAAGAAAGGGCATTGTGACATTGTGTCGTAATTTAAAACCAGGCTGCGATGTATGCGCATGTCGGTTCAACACATCTGATTCCTGCTGGCTATTTTTAGTACCAGGTTTGACTTTCTACTACTATCCCTATCTCTTGGCCAGACTACACTAGCGCAGTAGATTCCCAGGGACGCCACGTTGAGGTTGAAATATGGCCTTGGTCAGCTGTGGATCGCTGACCCTGATGCAAGCAGGCAGCTGTGTGTCTGCTGCATCCTGCGCCCATCCCCCGGCACCTTATTCTACATGATGTGCAATTGCCATATTATTCTCCTCCCCAACCTCCAGTCACACACTACACTCGTCATTCCCTCTTCCCCCCCCCCCCCCAAAGACACTCAGATTAACACTAGAGGCATCGAAAGATACAATTATCCTTTCCAACCCCTGAAACCCCCTCCCAAACACTCTTTGAGATTAGAAGGCTACATGTCCGCCCTACCCATCTCCCTCTCTCAGATGCACACAAGGAGATTAGAAGGCTACATGTCCCACCCATCTCCCTCTGCCAGATGCACACATGAAGATTAGAAGGCTACATATCCATCCTACCCTGTTCCATCTCCCAGATGTGCACAAGGAGCATTAATATCTACATGGTTGAACTCCCCCAACCCGTAAGACACACATGTAGTGGCCGCACCCCTACCCAACCAGCAAGGTGCTCCGATCTGAACATGGAATGTTATGGAAGGATTCACATTGGCATGATCATCATTGACAAGAATCTGGCACATACCCTGACAATAGTCTGGTACATACCCTGACAAGAGTCTGGCACATGCCCTGACAAGAGTCTGACACATACCCTGACAAGAGTCTGGTACATACCCTGACAAGAGTCTAGTACATTCCCCAACAAGAGTCTGACACATACCCCGACAAGAGTCTGGTACATACCCTGACAAGAGTCTGGTACATACCCTGACAATAGTCTGGTACATACCCTGACAATAGTCTGGTACATACCCTGACAAGAGTCTGGCACATGCCCTTACAAGAATCTGACACATACCCTGACAAGAGTCTGCTACATACCCTGACAAGAATCTAGTACATTCCCCGACAAGAGTCTGACACATACCCAGACAAGAGTCTGGTACATACCCTGACAAGAGTCTGGTACATACCCTGACAAGAGTTTGGCACATACTCTGACAAGAGTCTGGTACATACCCTGGCAAGAGTCTGACACATACCCCGACAAGAGTCTGGTACATACCCTGACAAGAGTCTGGTACATACCCTGACAAGAGTTTGGCACATACCCTGACAAGAGTCTGACACATACCCTGACAAGAGACTGGCACATACTCTGACATGAGTTTGGCACATACCCTGAAAAGAATCTGGCACATACCCTGACAAGAGTCTGGTACATACCCTGACAAGAGTCTGGCACATTCCCTGACAAGAGTCTGGCACATACCCTGACAAGAGTATGGTACATATCCCAACAACAGTCTGGCACATACCCTGACAAGAGTCTGGCACATACCCTGACAAGAGTCTGGCACATACCCTGACAAGAGTCTGACACATACCCTGACAAGAGTCTGACATATACCCTGACAAGAGACTGACACATACCCTGACAAGAGTCCGAGCCACGCTTTCATTGCCGCAGCTTGCGGCCAGCATGAGAGGAGTGTTGCCTCGTAGGTTCTCCATGTTCATGTCGCAGCCAGCATTAATGAGGAGGTTGACGATGTTGTCATGTCCGATGTAGCAGGCATACATCAGTGGAGTCCATCCTCCGTGGTTTCTTCTGTCCAAAGCTGGGTCTTCCCCCCTTGTTAGAGACAATTAAAAGAAAGTGTTATTTTGTATTATTTATCGTCTTCTTCTGCATTTGTTCTCAAACTCCCGCTATCAAGCCCTGAAAAGGGCTCTGTGAGTAGCAGGATTTAGTCAGTGGAACAGAATGTGTTGTGTCGCAGTTTACAGCTTGACTGCTATAAATAATCATATAGCCCATTTCAGAGATTAACAACTTGGGTACATATATAAATAATCATATAGCCCATTTCAGAGATTAACAACTTGGGTACATATATACATACTCATATAGCCCATTTCAGAGATTAACAGCTTGGGTACATATTTAAATAATCATATAGCCCATTTCAGAGATTAACAACTCGGGTACATATATAAATAATCATTTGGTCCATTTCAGAGATTAACAACTTTGGTACATATATAAATAATAATATAGCCCATTTCAGAGATTAACAACTTGGGTACATATATAAATAATCATATAGCCCATTTCAGAGATAAAAAAGTAAAAGTTTTACATACTTGAGAATGATGGAGCGTACCCAATCATAGTGCCCTATACTACAGGCTGTGTGGATGTCTAAGGCTGTAGGGTCAAAATCCTCCCACTCAATGGAGTTCCATCCCTTCCAAACTGACAAGCTCCTCTCCAAAAGTTCACTTTCCGAGGCTTCATCAGATGCTTCGTACGAAAATTCTGATGACATTTAAACACGCACAAAAATCCTAGGGTTAACTTCCTGTGGAAAATCAATGAAGAAATGTTGATACTCATCAAACCTTCACAACCGAAGATCGTGGATACATATCTCAACAAAAAGCCTGTGGATACATGACAACAGAAGATTGTGGATACATGTCTCAAAAGAAGATCATGGATACATATCTCAACAGAAGTTCATGGAAACATGTCTTACCAGAAGATCATGGATTATTGTCTCAACAGATGGATCAGCTGTCATGAATGGATGAGCTGGTATCGTTGCCCAAAACCACTGCGAGACAATAAGTATTCTCATTGGTAAATCCTGCTCTAACTATACATATCCTATAGAACTGCCAAAGATACAGAGACCCCCGATGCCAACCTGATCAGAGGGAGCCGTGGGGACAGAGAAGTGGTGTGGATGCCAACCGGATCTGGAGAGGACTGTTGACTTCGTCCTAGCAAAATAAGTATATATGAGAGGTCACTCAAATTTGAACTGAGAAAACACAGAAGCAGAAAGTAAGATTATGAGAATAAATGAAATGTTGGCAATCAGACTGCTAAGAGATACATTACTACAAGATGTGGAGTCGTTCAAATATCTTGATAGCAATATAGACAAAGAATTGATAAAACTATAAGTAGGTATGTTGCAGAGTGGTCTTCCAGGGGCTTTGTGTATGATACGAATAGCAGCACTGCCCCACAGAAAGCATGCCGCCGTAAGAAGCGACTTACTATATGACATGGCATAAAACAGACCATGGCTAGGTGGTTTATTTAGAGCAGCATAGATGGTGCCTAACAGGCTGCAGGTCTGCTTTGCTCTAGTGTTTGAATCTATTAGGATGGACTCGCACATCAGTTAACCATCTTCCGTTGATGCTTGTCCCAATGCAGCGGAGTACTAAGCTGGTCGAGCTTAGCCCGCTAAGCAGGAAACCCTTCTACATCCAGCTCATACCAGAACTTGGATATGCACAGGGGCATCTACCCTGTAGAAGTACAGGTAGACTAAAACTAAGATAAGTAGATACAGCTTCGTTACAACACTGTGACAGAAACGAAACGTAACCCGCTTTACGACAAATAATAACATCTAATAAACCATAACAGATATAATGAGGATGGGACTCGACAATGGATACAATATGATTTGAGATGGCAGCCATTAACTAGAGAGTGGCCAGGAATGTGTGAATCACAGTATGCCAGTTGTAACAGTAGATCAAATAAGAAACGATCAATATGATTTCACAAAAACACACATATTTTCAAATGTTTACAAATGAATAAGTACATACATTCATATATACACACAAATACAAATATGTATCAAATATAAAACAATGAGCTTATATGCACTAATATATACCCATACACACACCATGCACATACACAATTTTGTATATATAAACAAATATAATGGAACATATACATTTAGTAGGGTGCAGATAT
This sequence comes from Ariolimax columbianus, assembly GCA_036924085.1. Taxonomy (NCBI): domain Eukaryota; kingdom Metazoa; phylum Mollusca; class Gastropoda; order Stylommatophora; family Arionidae; genus Ariolimax; species Ariolimax columbianus. Next base: position 57,150,661 of record JAVGWX010000019.1, read on the forward strand.
GAATGTACAAACATAACAGAAAAATAAAAAGAAAGAAGGTAGGGGAAAAGAAAGAGAGAGTTAAAAAGAGGAATATACAGGGAAGCCTACACAAATGTATGAAGAGTAATTATAAGGTTTAAGGCATCCCATAAGGAAGTTAAATGATTCTCTGATTCCCTCATATATGTGTCAATTATCAGGGGGTGGGGGTTGGGGGGGGGGGTGTGGGGGGGGGAGGGTGGGTTGTAGGAGATAATGCTAGTCATCCTGACATCAACATTACCATTGAGTCCTGGAACTTTTTTTTTTTTAAACAAAGCAGCAGATGCAGATAAAGATATCAAAATAAGAATACAAATGGTGAGAGCTTTCTTTGCATTAGCAAACTTATAGAAATCAACAGAAATTAAGTCTAACAAAAATAAAAACCTTCAACTGCTTTGTAAAGCATTTTCTGTTGTAAGGTTGTGAAAAATGGAGAACAACATAAACAACAACTATAAAGGTACAGACTTTCACTAATGGGTGACTGTGCAAGACAGAGTGACTGAAATGGTATGATAAGATCTTCAATGTGGAACTGTTGGACAGAACCAGCGAGATATTGGTGAAAAATAATATAAGAATAAAGAACTAAACAGTGTGTTGGACACACAATAAGGAAACAGCTGATAGCATTACAAGACAATGTTTGTTTGAAATTTTCAAGGCATGAGACTAGGCCAGACTAAAACACACATGGAGAAGTGAGCTGAAGACAAGCATAAAGGAAACAGGGAAGACGTGGACAGAAATGGAACAATTTATAGAGGGGATATAAACAGGCTAGAAAGGATACAAAGAGGTGACAAACAAAGAAGAGAGACAAAACTGATAGTGGGATTCCAAAATTACAGTTATGAGGAAAGACTCAGAAAAACTGGCCTACAGTGTCTATAAAAGAGAAGAATTCGAGGAGACTTTAGAATGGTTTATAAGATAATCAAAGGAAAAGATCAATTAGACTATAACAAGTTTTTCAAAATACAACCACCTACAAGAACAAGAGGGTATAGCCACAAATTAATCAAAGAAAGGTCCACATTAGATATTACAAATTGTCTTTTTAGTCAGAGAGTGGTGAATGATTGTAATGCATTGCCACAGGAAATAGTGGAGACATGGTCAATTAATGCATTCAAGAATAGATTGGAAGCGCAAAGTTTTTAGACCCAGGAAATGTAAAAGAAACTAGTTGTATACAGACTCTGCAGGGTCTTCTAAACCAGTATAAAGACATTAAGTTAAATTCAGATGCTCAGAACATGAAGACGTGGTGTATTTATCTAAGACCTGTACTCCAACCTGAAAGATTTCAATATGCAGATTTTAGCAGTCACTGAGGGACTGTTAGATCAACTTTTTTACATGACAAAATCTAGCACATATCCACATGACTCTGAGATGTATATTTATAAGCTTGTTCGTGGGCAGCAAGAAATAATGTTTGCAAGCAGTCCTGGAGAGACGAGCAGTTTGAAGTCCTGAATGCAGAGACAACAAATACTGAGTGCAGAAAGTGTGCAAGTCATGTGGCAGGACTTTCTGTGCTTGCATCGGCCAGCTCATCTACACCTGAACCCATAAACACAAAAGTGATGTGATAATTCTGATGCCTATGGTCCTCATCGACAATGATGGACATGGTTATTATGTAAATCTAAAAGTAGATATTTGGGCCATCAATCTGATCTACATGCAGTGCATTGGGTGATGTGAGATTGGAACCTATATCTCAGTGGGTTAGATCTTGCTCCTTATCTGCCTTTAATATTATGGGAAAAAAACATGACAAAAAATTGTAAAAGTTGATTACGGTTGAGTTTAATCAAAATTTAAAAATGGGTATGGTCAGATACCGCACCGAGACGAGAACACAAACAAAACCTACGTTACGGCCAACAGGCCTTCATCAGGGACAAAAATACTGAACTAACAAATCAACATATAAGGAAAAAATGGTCAACTTATCTGATAGTAGACCCAGTCTGTCTAAGCGACCGGTTGGGCCAGATGCTTGACTGAAAATGATTTTGACCTTATATGGTGATTTGTTAGTTCAGTATTGTTGTCCCTGATGAAGGCCTATTGGTCGTAATGTAGGTTTTGTTTGTGTTCTCGTCTCGGTGCGGTATCTGACCATACCAATTTTTAAATTTTGATTAAACTCAATCTTAATCAACTTTGACAATTTTTTTTCATGTCTTTTTCCCATTTTATACATCCACAGAGCCGCCGCAGCCTCGCCTTATTTTAATCCAATAATATTAACACTTTGAGATAATGCCATGTAGCATATGCTCATTTAATCATTAATGTGTGTGAATCAGAAACCAATATGAAAATGTCTGGTGCATACTTGATCACAGAGGACTGGGTGGTCAGGAAGTTAGGGTACTATCTCTTAGTCAGGAGGGCACAGATTAGAACTCTGGTAAGAATTTGGTTTGTTTCTTCTATTGAACTTGAAGGGTGAAAAATACCTAACAAGTGTACACTCCCACCGTCTCGAAAGTGTATTGCCTGTGAGGCACTTGCATTGTGACTTGACTGTTGGGGCAAGCAGCCTTCATTTCGGGATTCCCCGTCTCTATCAATCTCCCCCAAAAAACCCAGAAATGGGGGTAGGGCATACAAAAAAATCATGATACTATGATACATTAATGATAGATCACAATTGTTATGTAATCATCAGATTTGTTTACTGCTTTGTTGCAGCTCAAATAATATTAATAGGGCCATAACTTCCATTAGGGTCATTAGGCATTTATGTGTTACAGTTACATTGTATCGTTCATTCATTGTCAGCGATTACTACTTGAACTTGACTATGTATCACTATCATACTAATTAGAGCTTCCCCATATATAAGTTATAACTCTTTCAGGGAAAATCATGGAAGAATGTTATTGGCTAATAAATACTAATAATACGTTTTATAAGACCATTCAGTACATTTACAAGAATTTGTTAAATCCTTTCCCAACCATTGTTTTCTTACGGAAGCTTTCAAGCTGCTTTGGTTTGGGGGTTGACCGCCTTGGCTTTGTTGTTTGGCTTGTTTGCAATATCATATTATGATTCTATATTTATTATTTATATTAATTATTATTATTAAATAATAAAAATTAATAATATATCCACAAAATACTCACCGAAATATTTTACTGTTGGCAAATATATTTATTAAATTAAGTGCTTTTATTCTAACAGCGCAAAATACTTGAAACTAACTGCGTGAGAGACATGTCTTGTAACCTTTATTATTTATTACAGATTCTTCTAATTTTCTGACTTATTTTGTTATCATGGGCAAACAGGTTATCCGACAATTTTATATATTATACATACTTTTTGCTGCAAAATTTTAAATTTCATTCAACAGAACAAAAGATAAATCTTTTAATATTTTAAATAGCTCTTAAGTTATAACACTATTTTGCAAAGTTATAAATGATACATCTTTTACAATATTATTATTTACATTAAATGATGTGCCGAAATCTGTTATATTTTAAAATGCTAACACTCCATGTATGAGAAATTCGGCGGACGATTTGGGAGAAAATGATGACTCCTCGTTTTTAGTATTACCGCCTTCCCAAATGTGAAATTAGAGCCAGAATTAGAACAGTAGGCGGTGGTATGACCATGTTTGTACAATGGTTGTGCAGTCTTCTGGACACGAATTTCGATCCCACCCCGTAATCGAGCTAAGCGGGAGTTCAAGTCACTAGCCTCGACCTAGAGCAGACCAACAGATGCACTCTACAAACAAAAAAAGTAAAAAGGTATAGATTGAGAAGACACAAGAACACGCAGTACAAATGACCTAAACTGAGAGCAAGCTGTCATTGTGAGATCTGACTAGATTTCTTCTACGATGATTGTTTATTTAGAATGGATATTCAATAAATTATGCTCTTTTTCGGGGTCTCAATGCCGCTGTGTGGTTTCTCCTCGATAGAAGGAGATAGATCTGTGTGCTGGAGGTAGTCCTGAAGTACATGTGCTGTTGTCATGTTTGACAGGCCACAGTGACATCGCGACAGTGAAGGAGCTGACAGCAGCCAGCGACTCATAATTGGCTGCGTGCATCAGCGTCAGTGAATGAGCTGACATCAGTCAGTGACTCATAGCTGGCTGCGTGCATTTGGGACAGTGAACCACACGTGACCAAGACCATATTTCGTCTCAAAATAGCGGCCTGGAGACAGGCTGCACTAATTACCAGTTAAGTCTGATCAAGGGATAGGAACCACAATGGCAAGGCAAACCCAGTACTAAAAAAGCTGGTTAAAATAGATGTATCTGACCGAAAGGCGCAGACTCGCTGTAAACTACTACACGTCATTTTCGTGACGAGGACTAAAGAAGGGGAAGCGAAAGATAAGGAAGAATAGGTGATAAAATACTAGAACAGGTCCGAAGCTTCTTCTATCTTGGAAATACGATAACGAAGGATGGAAAATGTGAAATATTATAACGAAGGATGGAAAATGTGAAATATTATAACGAAGGATGGAAAATGTGAAATATTATAACGAAGGATGGAAAATGTGAAATATTATAACGAAGGATGGGAAATGTGAAATATTATAACAAAGGATGGAAAATGTGAAGGATTATAACAAAGGATGGAAAATGTGAAACATTATAACGAAGGATGGAAAATGTGAAATATTATAATGAAGGATGGAAAATGTGAAATATTATAACAAAGGATGGAAAATGTGAAGGATTATAACAAAGGATGGAAAATGTGAAATATTATAACGAAAGATGGGAAATGTGAAATATTATAACAAATGATGGAAAATCTGAAATATTATAACGAAGGATTGAAAATGTGAAATATTATAACGAAGGATTGTAAATGTGAAATATTATAATTGACGATGAAAAATGTTAAATATGAACAAAGAAGAGAATAGACATGGCCAACGCTGCTATCTTCACCAACATTAGTCAAATAAAGACGTCCAAACAAATAACTCATAAATTAGTCAGGTGGTGTGTGCCATTACTGCATGACAGAGAACACTGACAACGACAGACAATTGGGGTGCGGAGAATTGAAACCGTTAAAATGTGGATGTGTAGAAAAATGGGACGAAGTGATCGTTAAAAAAAAGCCTTGGAAAAGTTAAGAGTACAAAGAGAATTATTTGGCGAAATCAGAGTCAGGCAGTTAAGATATTTGCTCATACCATAAGATGGTTTTCAACCCAAACAAATAATATCTTTTCTTAACCTTTAGCACGCTACATAATATATGGAAAAAATTTGACCTAATTAATTTTCTTAATTAGTCGCTGTGGTAGTCGTCTTTCAAAATTTGTAACTTTTATGTTTGTTTGTCAATAAATATGATTTTCTGGTGTGTAGATACACAATAGCATAACGAACATGTGGGTGTTATTGTTTTTGTTGTATGTTTGTTAGTTTTTGAGATTTAAAAAGATGAAGTTGAAAATTTATGAAAATCTCGGGAAAAATTTGGACTCGACCACTAGGCCTAGTCGCTTCGATAGAAAACCATGGAAACCACAACAACGTATCGATACTGTGTTTACAATATCGCCAGAACTGTTAGTTTCAATTCAAACGTAGTTCTTTCATTTAAACAAACAAAATAAACAGATCTACGCGATAAAAATCTTTCTCAACAACCTACTTCCCCTTTCGCAAAAGTCGGCTTGCTCCAAACGGCGTATACAAAATTAAAACTGTTCAAAAGCCATTTGTAATCGAACACACGATACTTTAACCGGCAAAATATCGTGTATATATGGAGGGCGTAGTCAGCAGTAAAAAATGGCTGTCAGGAGTGACTCCGTTCACCAAAAAAAATTTTTTTTCCGCACACCGTTTTTGCAGGCCGAGCTGGTTAGAAGAGACAGGACATTGGAGTGCTAAAGGTACTTGATACATATTTTTTTAGCACCGGTATTTGAGGTAGTGACGTCACAGAATAGTCCACTTTTTAACCGTGGGTGTCCAACATCTCGCCTATAATGGGATTGCCAATAAACCGAGGTTTAATCATCAAACTGCCAATGGCTGGCGCAAACATGGCACAGGGGTATGCTTGATTCGTACATGTGCGAGTTTATGGGCCGTCCACGCATCAAAGTAAGTAGTCTAGACGTTTTCCGGACCGTTCTTGCCGACATTGTTCTATTCCGGCCACCTCAATAATTGAAATTACGGAGTTTGGTCGTCCAATTATTTCAATTTGTCAGCAAGGAAATTGTCTTCTGCTCCTAATTACAGTTCCACATTTTTCCAGAAGAGCGGTCGCAAAACTGAATACATCCATCGTTTCAATACATTTATCTTTATATAAGTTTGTACTTATTTATTTAAAGTAAAATTATATCGACCTGTACTCCCCGTAACCCGAAATGGAATGTCCCGCTTCAGTCATCAGCTGTCAAATAAGTAGGGTATCAATACGCTGAGCAGCGCATGGGCTGCAGCTAGCGCCAGGACCAGCTAGCCAGAGCTGCCAAGACTATTCTACACCTGCACGCGGTGATCCTGGATAACAGGATGCAACAGAGCAGACTGGCTAAGGAGAAGGGATTGAAGAGGGAAGGCTAACCGGGTACAGGCTGTCACAGAGCAGACTGGCTAAGGAGAAGGGATCGAAGAGGGAAGACTAACCCAGTACTCAAAATCCCTGCTGAATGACGTATTTGACCGAAAGGTGGAAATAACTCAGTCAAGCTGTAAACTACGACGCAACGCATTCTGTTTTCTGGACTACATTGTGTTACTTGCAAAGCCATTTTCGGGGCTTGATAGCGGGAGAATCGAGAACGAACGAAGAAGAAGAAAAATACGTTTAATGTGAACCCAGGAAACTCTAGAGTAAATGAAGGACCAAGTGTCCATAGGACAGAACACCTCGCTGACACCTGTACAGAAAGGAAGAGTGGAGGGGAAACGTGCTAGGAGAAGACAATGCCTTGACTGGAGTGATAATATCAAGAGATTGACAGAAAAAGCATGTCGGATAGTAGTTTCAAAGGATAAGAAATGTCGTTGGAGATTCGTTGCAGTCGACCTTTGATATGGAAATTTGAATTAAACATACACAGACTAAACCATTGGTAACAGGCCACACGGTGACTTATATGTCCTGAAATAACCAACCAGATTGTGTGTGAATAGAAGAGCGTGACTTCTCGGAATTAGAGGTCAATCCTCAAACCGAAAGAAATGGCAAATCTGTCAGCAGAAACACATGACAATCTTTAAAACGAAATACACGTCTATCTTCAAAATGACGCAAAAGTAAATGTTTAATACGCAAGTAAGCCTTTAAAGCAAAGCAAATGTAAATTATTAACTGAAACAAAGGTAACTCTTCAGAACTTAACAAAGGTCACTATTAGAAACGAATCAAAAAAGAATTTTTTCGAAACGAAACATAATATAAATCTTCAAATCGAAGCAAATATCAATCATCAAATCGAAGCGGAAGCACGTAACGTTACAAAGAATAACAGACAAGCTCCACATAAAACTCGTGACTCACTCGAACTGCAACACTATTCATTCATTCAATCATTAATTTATTTATTCATTCATTCCTTCATTCAATCATTCATTTATTTATTCATTCATTCCTTCATTCAATCATTCATTTATTTATTCATTCATTCCTTCATTCAATCATTAATTTATTTATTCATTCATTCCTTCATTCAATCATTCATTTATTTATTTATTCATTCATTCCTTCATTCAATCATTCATTTATTTATTTATTCATTCATTCCTTCATTCAATCATTCATTTATTTATTCATTCATTCCTTCATTTATTTATTCATTCATTCCTTCATTCAATCATTCATTTATTCATTAATTCATTCCTTCATTCAATCATTCATTTATTTATTCATTCATTCTTTCATTCAATCATTCCTTCATTCAATCATTCATTTATTTATTCATTCATTCCTTCATTTAATCATTCATTTATTTATTCATTCATTCTTTTATTCAATCATTCATTTATTTATTCATTCATTCCTTCATTCAATCATTCATTTTTTTATTCATTCATTCCTTCATCCAATCATTCATTTATTTATTCATTCATTCCTTCAATCATTCATTTATTTATTTATTCATTCATTCCTTCATTCAATCATTCATTTATTTATTCATTCATTCCTTCATTCAATCATTCATTTATTTATTCATGCAATCATTCATTTATTTATTCATTCATTCCTTTATTCAATCATTCATTCATTCCTTTATTCAATCATTCATTTATTTATTCATTCATTCCTTTATTCAATCATTCATTTATTTATTCATTCATTCCTTTATTCAATCATTCATTTATTTATTCATTCATTCCTTCATTCAATCATTCATTCATTCATTCCTTCATTCAATCATTCATTTATTTATTCATTAATTCATTCCTTCAATCATTCATTTATTTATTCATTCAATAATTCCTTCAATCATTCATTAAATCACCTTTTTGCTTCAATGTAATGCGCAGACTACATCTGCAATTTTACTTTTTAAAGGAAACTTTTTTTTACAAAAAATTGCAATCATTCATTCACTTGTTTGCTCCAATGTGATGGATAGCTTTTAATTCCAGCTGGCCCCTTCACAGGAAGCCTGTATTCGAGCTTGCGCAGTGACGGATAATGATGATATCGGGTTTTTTTTTAACAGGATGAGGTTGCCAACCCCAAGAACAACCCTCTATAGTCGTCATTTACGACATGTTTGGAAGGTGACAGTTGGTCTGCTTTTCATGGTGAAGATATGCAATAGTCATCCTGGACACGTTAAAATAGGACATTACAAACAAGCTCCGAGAGGAACAAGTAGAGTTCCTCCAAGGAAGACCGTGCACAGGTCATATAACTACTCTTCGCATCATAGGAGAACAAAGTACTGAATGCAAAACATCCTTAAATGCAAATTGTATAAACCACAGAAAGGCATTTGGCAGTATGGATGGAAACACTATTTGATAACTGCTGAGACACTATGGGATACCAGATAGGTACATAAACCCTCACACGGAATATGAAGGAAGATAGAGTTAGATGAGTCGTACAGGAAGGAGCACTGACTGACAGTGTCGGCGTGCAGACAGGAGAGTGGCAGCGACGCCTGTTCTTACCTTGTCTGTTCCTGTTGGCTAAAGATTGGATAAAGAAGACACTAAACGCTTGAAAGGAAACTGTCATTCAGCGGACATTTTGGTTACAATTGAAGGACCTGGATTACTCAGATGATCGGGTACTTTTGTCATACAGCCATAGTCAAATGCAAGAGAAACTTGACAGAGTGAATGGACAATCAACCATGTTTGAACTGAATATCAACAAAAAGAAAATCAACCACCGTAAAATTAGCCCGCTAACAACGAACCAATTATGCTGGATGAAGAGTCTTCGGAAGAGGTGGAAGCATTTACCTATTCGGGCAGCACAGTTTACCCATTAGAGGATACATATGCAGATGTAAAGACCAGAATTGAAAAGTTACTAGGGGAATTCCTGAGACGATACAGTATTTGAAGATCATGAGAAATTAAGATTCATTCCAAGGGTAGAATATTCATGGCAAGTGTCAAGTCGGTGCTGTTGTATGGAGCGGAGATGTGGAGAAGAAGAAGGCTACACAACGAAGACTCTAGTCCTTCGTTAACTGATGCCTACGAAAGATAATTGACAAAAAGTGGCAGGACATGGTGAGGAATGAAGACCTATGGGAAAGGATCCAACAACATTCGCTGGAACAATTCATTTAGAAAAGAAAAATGGGATGGATATGGCAAACGATGGGGGAAGAGCCGTCTAACATAGCTAGGCAGGCTCTCATGTGGTATCTGCAGGGGAAGCGAAAGAGAGGTAGACCCACAAATATCTACATTGAGAGGAGAATCTAAGAGGAAACTAAAATTAAATGGACCGAGGCAGGAAGAGTAACACTGGACAGTGCATGCTAGCGAGATGTGGTCAGAGGTACATGTACTGAGAGGAGGGACAGGCTTTGATTGAAAGAGGATTATACAGGGGGCTGGCAACCTCCTAACGTAAATAAGAACTGCCCTTGTAATCTGTAACCGTAACAGCTTAGCCAATATTTGTAACCCTAGTAAGATAACGACTCCAAACATTGGCTGAGCGCGTGTATCCGGAACTGTAGTGTGTAATCAGGTCTGGACGGTCAACGATCGGCATGATTCTGTTCTCTTTGGGAACATCAAGAAAAGTCACGTGAGTAGAATCCGCCCTTTTATTTTGCCTTTATTGACCTCACAATTAAATTTGGCTTGGCTTGGCTTGGTTCGTTCTCAATCTCCCACTACCAAACCCTGACATGGGCTTAAGTAGCAGAATGTAGTCCAGAGAACGAAATGCGTTGTGTCGTAGTTTACAGATTGGCTGCGATATTTGCACCTTTCGGTCCAACACATCCGACTTCAGCAAGCAATTTATAAGTACCGGGTTAGTATTCCCTATTCGATCCCTTCTCCTTAGCGAGTCTGCCCTGCTGCAGCCTGTTATCCAGGATTACCGCTAGGAGGTGTAGAAGGGTCTTGGCTGCTCTGTTTCGCTGGTCCTGACGCTAGCAGTCAGCTATGGGTCGCTGACCACTGTAGCGCATGTGCTGCTTAGCATCTTGATCCCACAATAAAACTTAATTCGGTTAGCAGTGATGACTTCGGAATCCTTTCTAAAATAGGCTGCCCAAGTAACATGGTTCAGTTCAGTTCATCCCGTAACCCATCAGGTCGTTGGGGCACACACGAAGACACTCCCAAAATCCCACGCCATCCCTCTCTGTCTGTCGCCGCCTGACGTATCTCACCGGGACGAAGGCCTGACCACTCGTGATGTTGTCCACCCATCTCTTCCTTTGACGTCCTCGCCCTCTTTGTCCCGGTACGGAACCAAAGAGTATCGAGTTGGTAATTCCGTTGGACCTCGCGACGTTCCTGAACCAGGCTATCTTTCGTCTTTTGATGGCTGTGAACAGATCTTCAAAAAGACCAATATCGTCTTCAACTCTCTGACGTATTATTACGTTCGTGACACGATCTTTATATGTAACATTTAGGAGTTTTTCTATAGTACGACTAATAATATCGTTCATGAGGCCATAATAGGAACATTCTCTTTTTATGGCAACATACAACCATTTGGTGTTCACATGGAAGTTAAGCATGGCTGTGTCCTGGCCTTGCCACTGTTAGGTATGTTCTTCCCTCTGTTATTGAAGCATGCATTTTGGTAACGTAAACGGATAAATATGTCTTCACACTAGGTCGGATGGCCGGTTGGTTAACCTTGCAAGGTTCAAGGTCAAAACGAAGATCTGGTTGATTACTGTAATGGACCTGCTTTTTGGTGACGATGCGGCAATTGTCCACCAAGCCAAGCAAAGACTTCAGAGTCTGATATACCGATCTCTCATTCGTGCACAGAATTTGGTCTCACAATAAGTCACAACAAAACATTTGTACTGGCACATGCAGAAGATGATCCGCCAAGTCTTAACAGACTGTAATCATGAAGTGGCGGATGTGCACCAATTGGCATACCTGTGGTCTCTCATCCATGACAATCTCTATATCTCTATCTCTCTCTCAGTCTCTCTATCTCTCACACTTTCTCTCATTCTCTCTCTGACTCTCTCTAACTCTCACTCTCTCTCTCTCTGTCACTCTCTCTCACTCTCTCTAACTCTCACTATCCCCCTGTCACTCTCTATCACTCTCTCCCACTCTCTCACACTCTCTCTCATTCTCTCTCTCACTCTCTCTCTCTCTGTCACTGTCTCTCTCATTCTCTCTAACTCTCACTCTCTCCCTGACACGCTCTATCACTCTCTCTCAATCTCTCCCACTCTCTCTCACTCTCTCTCACTCTCTCTCTCACTCTCTCTAACTCTCTCTCACTCTCTCTCACTCTCTCTCCCACTCTCTCTCACTCTCTCTTACTCTCTCTCACTCTCACTCTCTCTCTTTCACTCCCATTCTCTCTCACTCTCTCTCACTCTCTCTCCCTCTCTCTCCCTCTCTCTCCCACTCTCTCTCACTCTCCCACTCTCTCTCACTCTCTCTCTCACTCTCTCTCACTCTCTCCCACTCTCTCTCACTATCTCTCCCACTCTCTCTCACTCTCTCTTCCATTCTCTCTCCCTCTCTCTCCCACTCTCTCTCACTCGCTCTCACACTCTCTCTCACTCTCTCTCACTGTCTCTGTCACTCTCTCTCTCAGTCACTCTCTCTCATTCTCTCTAACTCCCACTCTCTCCCTGTCACACACTATCACGCTCTCTCTCACTCTCTCCCACTCTCTCACACTCTCTCTCACTCTCTCTCTCTCTCACTCTCTCTCTCTTTCACTCTCTCTCTCCCACTCTCTCTCACTCTCTCTCACTCTCTATCATTCTCTCACTCTCACTCTCTCTCTCTCTTTCACTCCCATTCTCTCTCCAACTCTCTCTCACTCTCTCACTCTCTCTCTCCCACTATCTCTCCCACTCTCTTTCCCACTCCCTCTCACTCTCTCTCCCATTCTCTCTCACTATCTCTCCCATTCTCTCCCACGCTCTCTCTCTCACTCTCTATCTCTCTCACTCTCTCTCCCTCTCACTCGTTCTCTGTCACTCTCCCTCACGCGTGTTTGGGAAAACCAAAACTTGACAATTGGAACCAAAGCCATCATTTACAATGCGTGAAACGTCAGCATACTTTAAAATGGTTATGAAAGGTTGGCAACATACACCAAACAAGAACATAGGATCAACATCTTTCATCTATGGTGTCTGCAATCCATTCTTGACACACATCTTCCATCTATGGTGTCTGCAATCCATTCTTGACACACATCTTTCATCTATGGTGTCTGCAATCCATTCTTGACACACATCTTCCATCAATGGTGTCTTCAATCAATTCTTGACACACATCTTTCATCTATGGTGTCTGCAATCCATTCTTGACACACATATTTCATCTATGGTGTTTGCAATCCATTCTTGACACACATCTTTCATCTATGGTGTTTGCAATCCATTCTTGACACACATCTTCCATCTATGGTGTCTGCAATCCATTCTTGACACACATCTTCCATCAATGGTGTCTGCAATCCATTCTTGACACACATCTTCCATCAATGGTGTCTTCAATCCATTCTTGACACACATCTTTCATCTATGGTGTTTGCAATCCATTCTTGACACACATCTTCCATCTATGGTGTCTGCAATCCATTCTTGACACACATCTTTCATCTATGGTGTCTGCAATCCATTCTTGACACACATCTTCCATCAATGGTGTCTTCAATCCATTCTTGACACACATCTTTCATCTATGGTGTCTGCAATCCATTCTTGACACACATATTTCATCTATGGTGTTTGCAATCCATTCTTGACACACATCTTCCATCTGTGGTGTCTGCAATCCATTCTTTACACACATCTTCCATCAATGGTGTCTGCAATGCATTCGTGACACACATTGATCATCTATGGTGTCTGCAATCTATTCTTGACACACATATTCTATCTATGATGTCTGCAATCTATTCTTGACACACATCTTCCATCTATGATGTCTCCAATCTATTCTTGGAATTACATGGTGGGACAAAGTGACGAATGTGGATATGCCTTGATCATGTTCTCAGCGTGGAAGATAGTCGCATCCCCAGAGATGTCCTTCTGGACGCCGTGATGGAAAAAGGACAGTCGGCCGGCCACAGCTGGCGTTCAAAGATGTGAGAGAGCGGAACATGGTGGAGGTAATGGACATGAGTCTGACATCCTGGGAAGGCAAAGCTGCAGAGGGGTCCGAGTGGAGAAGTACCCTGAAGAGCTACATCACATGTATTGAGCTTGCAGAACGGAGAGGTGAAATGATAATACCGACAAGAAAAGAGAAAACAAAGAAATCAGTGGAGAGTTACAACTCCAAGGTGGGATCATCCTGTATTCAGTCATGACTTAGAGGGGCTGCAGCAGTCAGTCATGACTTTAAGCGACAACTATAGTCAGTCATGACTTTAAGCGATAGCTATAGTCTGCCATGACTTTAAGTGACAACTATAGTCAGCCATGACTTAGAGGGGCTGCAGCTGTCTGCCATGACTTTAAGCGACAACTATAGTCAGCCATGACTTAGAGGGGCTGCAGCAGTCAGCCATGGCTTTAAGTGACAACTATAGTCAGTCATGACTTAGAGGGGCTGCAGCAGTCAGTCATGACTTTAAGCGACAACTATAGTCAGCCATGACTTAGAGGGGCTGCTGCAGTCAGTCATGACTTTAAGCGACAACTATAGTTAGTCATGACTTTAAGCAATAGCTATAGTCTGCCATGACTTTAAGTGACAACTATAGTCAGTCATGACTTAGAGGGGCTGCAGCAGTCAGTCATGACTTTAAGCGACAACTATAGTCAGCCATGACTTAGAGGGGCTGCTGCAGTCAGTCATGACTTTAAGCGACAACTATAGTCAGTCATGACTTTAAGCAATAGCTATAGTCTGCCATGACTTTAAGTGACAACTATAGTCAGTCATGACTTAAAGGGGCTGCAGCAGTCAGTCATGACTTTAAGCGACAACTATAGTCAGCAATGACTTAGAGGGGCTGCAGCAGTCAGCCATGACTTTAAGTGACAACTATAGTCAGTCATGACTTAGAGGGGCTGCAGCAGTCAGTCATGACTTTAAGCGACCACTATAGTCAGTCATGACGTAGAGGGGCTGCAGTAGTCAGTCATGACTTTAAGCGACAACTATAGTGAGTCATGACGTTAAGTTACAACTATAGTCAGCTATGACTTAGAGAAGCTGCTGCAGTCAGTCATGACTTTAATCGACAACTATAGTCAGTCATGACTTTAAGCGATAACTATAGTCTGCCATGACTTTAAGTGACAACTATAGTCAGCCATGACTTAGAGGGGCTGCAGCTGTCTGCCA
This sequence comes from Ariolimax columbianus, assembly GCA_036924085.1. Lineage (NCBI taxonomy): Eukaryota > Metazoa > Mollusca > Gastropoda > Stylommatophora > Arionidae > Ariolimax > Ariolimax columbianus. Next base: position 57,165,682 of record JAVGWX010000019.1, read on the forward strand.
TGACTTTAAGCGACAACTATAGTCAGCCATGACTTAGAGGGGCTGCAGCAGTCAGCCATGGCTTTAAGTGACAACTATAGTCAGTCATGGCTTAGAGGGGCTGCAGCAGTCAGTCATGACTTTAAGCGACAACTATAGTCAGCCATGACTTAGAGAAGCTGCTGCAGTCAGTCATGACTTTAAGCGACAACTATAGTCAGTCATGACTTTAAGCGACAGCTATAGTCTGCGATGACTTTAAGCGACAACTATAGTCAGTCATGACTTAGAGGGGCTGCAGCAGTCAGCCATGACTTTAAGTGACAACTATAATCAGTCATGACTTAGAGGGGCTGCAGCAGTCAGTCATGACTTCAAGCGACAACTATAGTCAGCCATGACTTAGAGGGGCTGCAGCCGTCAGTCATGACTTTAAGCGACAGCTATAGTCAGTCATGACTTTAAGCGACAGCTATAGTCTGCCATGACTTTAAGCAACAACTATAGTCAGTCATGACTTAGAGGGGCTGCAGCAGTCAGTCATGACTTTAAGCGACAACTATAGTCAGCAATGACTTAGAGGGGCTGCAGCAGTCAGTCATGACTTCAAGCGACAACTATAGTCAGCCATGACTTAGAGGGGCTGCAGCCGTCAGTCATGACTTTAAGCGACAGCTATAGTCTGCCATGACTTTAAGCAACAACTATAGTCAGTCATGACTTAGAGGGGCTGCAGCAGTCAGCCATGACTTTAAATGACAACTATAGTCCGTCATGACTTAGAGGGGCTGCAGCAGTCAGTCATGACTTTAAGCGACAACTATAGTTATCCATTACTTAGAGGGGCTGCAGCAGTCAGTCATGACTTTAAGCGACAGCTATAGTCTGCCATGACTTTAAGCGACATCTATAGTCAGTCATGACTTAGAGGGGCTGCAGCAGTCAGTCATGACTTTAAGCGACAACTATAGTCAGCAATGACTTAGAGGGGCTGCAGCAGTCAGTCATGACTTTAAGCGACAGCTATAGTCAGTCATGACTTTGAGCGACAGCTATAGTCTGCCATGACTTTAAGTGACAACTATAGTCAGTCATGACTTAGAGGGGCTGCAGTAGTCAGTCATGACTTTAAGCGACAACTATAGTCAGCAATGACTGAACAGGGATGCTACTACTACTGAAGGCTGGAATTCAAAAATTCTTTGAAGGAACCAGGTGCAGCCTAAACCTTTGCCTTACATTAGAGTTAAGACCCGGATGACTGATCGTACTGTAAACAGGCTTCCTCTAAACAAGGCCTACTTTAGTGCTGGCCTATGCTCCACGAAAAGGTGAACGAATGCACGACAGATATCAATTCAACTAAATAATATATTTGCAATCAGTAAATGCATTCATTAAAAACAAAGTGATCAATTCGCTGAGCCGTGCATGAACTAGATCGGCCAACGACACACAGTTCACTGCTAGCGTCAGGGTCAGCGAACGAGAGCTGCCAAGACCCTTCACCACTTCCGCGCGGTGATCCTGAATTACAGGCTGCAACGATAAAGGGAAGGGATCGAAGAGGAAGGCTAACCCGGTACTCACAAATTTATGTTGAAGTCGGATGTGTCGGACCGAAAGGTGCAAAAATCACAGTCAATCTGTAATCTATGACACAAGGCATTCCGTTCTCCGGACTACATCCTGCAACTTGCAAATCACTTTTCAGGGCTTGGTAGCAGGAGTTTGAGAACGAACAGCGAACATTATTTCTTTTAAACTTGCATTTTTCACTTTCAAATGTCTTAATAATAAATTCATAAACCACATATATATTTTCAAGTGTTGTGACACCTTCTGGTGTAACATTTTAAACAAATTCTGTCGCAACCTTATATATTTTGGCCCTACACTGCGGAAACCACTTGAATGAAACGTTAATATAAAAGGGAATTATCTGTTTTCCCACTGTTTTGAACATAGAGAAAACTTACTGATTATAAAAGCAATGAATACACGCTTGGTTTTGCTACCAAATGATCACAGTCAACATAACGGAATGTGTCAATATACCTTGCAAAACGGAATTCTAATTATGGCTGTGTCACAGCTGTTGATATACTAAACAGTAATCTACTTTGGATTGGAATATGAGAATTGCATGAGAGATATTGCCAAATACTTGTCATAAAGCGAAGAGCAAAAGTAGCTACAAATGCGATCTTTGGTCTACAAGAACTAGCTCCAAAGTTAGATCGCCAAAGTGGCATACTGTTTCGGAAACAAAGTGTGAACTGGTCGACTGTCAGCCTTCTCATCTGACTAGAAAGGTAAGTTGGACTTTTAATTTTTCATTACTGTATTTATGAGGGGTAGATCAGTAGAGCTCTTACTTTCCACGGCAAAGGTGGTGTTCGATTCTTGTTATTTAAGATTCAGGACAGTTAATGATGTTGGATCAGGGTCGGCGAACCAGAGATGACTTAGACCTCATTCCGTCCTTAAACGGGGGCCCTGGATACATGCTTACACTGGTGTAGTCTGCCTAAAAGAATTTGGATCGCAATGGGAAGGCAAACTTGGTACCCTTTGAATCTTCACAAGTAAGTGTCAGATCTCTGTTGCGACTGGAGTTTCACAAGTAGGGGTCAGTTCTGTCTGAGCTGTCGCGGCTGACGTTTCGCAAGTAGGGGTCAGATCTCTGTCTGACCTGTCGCGGCTGACGTTTCGCAAGTAGGGGTCAGATCTCTGTCGCGGCTGGAGTTTCACAAGTAAGGGTCAGATCTGTCTGAGCTGTCGCGGCTGACGTTTCGCAAGTAGGGGTCAGATCTGTCTGAGCTGTCGCGGCTGACGTTTCGCAAGTAGGGGTCAGATCTCTGTCGCGGCTGGAGTTTCGCAAGTAGGGGTCAGATCTCTGTCGCGGCTGGAGTTTCGCAAGTAGGGGTCAGATCTCTGTCGCGGCTGGAGTTTCACAAGTAAGGGTCAGATCTCTGTCTGAGCTGTCGCGGCTGGAGTTTCGCAAGTAGGGGTCAGATCTCTGTCGCGGCTGGAGTTTCGCAAGTAGGGGTCAGATCTCTGTCGCGGCTGGAGTTTCACAAGTAGGGGTCAGATCTCTGTCGCGGCTGGAGTTTTGCAAGTAGGGGTCAGATCTCTGTCTGAGCTGTCGCGGCTGGAGTTTCGCAAGTAGGGGTCAGATCTCTGTCGCTGCTGGAGTTTCACAAGTAGGGGTCAGATCTCTGTCGCGGCTGGAGTTTCGCAAGTAGGGATCAGATCTCTGTCTGAGCTGTCGCGGCTGGAGTTTCGCAAGTAGGGGTGAGATCTCTGTCTGAGCTGTCGCGGCTGGAGTTTCGCAAATAGGGGTCAGATCTCTGTCACGGCTGGAGTTTCACAAGTAGGGGTCAGATCTCTGTCGCGGCTGGAGTTTCACAAGTAGGGGTCAGATCTCTGTCGCGGCTGGAGTTTCACAAGTAGGGGTCAGATCTCTGTCTGAGCTGTCGCGGCTGGAGTTTCGCAAGTAGGGGTCAGATCACTGGCTGATCTGTCGCATGCCTTGGGAAATTTGCTTGCTTCATGCACAAATTATCTTCAATATTTTTGACCGAGGAAATCATCTGCCAAACAAATCAGCGACACAGACATGTATCCACACAGACATGTATCCACACAGACATGTATCCACACAGACATGTATCCACACAGACATGTATCCACACATAGAGACAATACAAACGTGACAGCGTGATGTTTAGCGATGTCGCCTCTACGAGAGGAGTATGGTGACATGATGGCCATTACGAACCCAATAAAAGTATTAACTTTATGACCAGGAGAGTAGGTCCACATAGACCGTCATGTTTTTGAGGAAAATAGATGCGATTAAATGAGAGATCGCGAAGAAGATAACAGCGATAATAAAGAAGAAGAAAAAGACGAAGAAGAAGAAAACTAATAAATACAAAAGATGACATTTACGGAAGGTTGTTGTTGTTGTTGCTGATGTTGTTGTTGTTGTTTATGTTGTTGTTGCTGATGTTGTTGTTGTTGTTGTTGCTGATGTTGTTGTTGCTGATGTTGTTGTTGATGATGTTGTTGTTGTTGCTGATGTTGTTGTTGTTGCTGTTGCTGATGTTGTTGTTGTTGTTCCTGTTGTTGTTGCTGATGTTGTTGTTGTTGCTGATGTTGTTGTTGTTGTTCCTGTTGTTGTTGCTGATGTTGTTGTTGATGATGTTGTTGTTGTTGATGTTGTTGTTGTTGTTGCTGCTGTTGCTGTTCCTGTTGTTGTTGCTGATGTTGTTGTTGCTGATGTTGTTGTTGCTGATGTTGTTGTTGCTGTTGCTGTTTTTGCTGATGTTGTTGCTGTTGTTGTTTTGCTGATGTTGTTGTTGCTGATGTTGTTGTTGCTGTTGCTGTTTTTGCTGATGTTGTTGTTTTGCTGATGTTGTTGTTGCTGATGTTGTTGTTGCTGTTGCTGTTTTTGCTGATGTTGTTGCTGTTGTTGTTTTGCTGATGTTATTGTTGCTGATGTTGTTGTTGCTGTTGCTGTTTTTGCTGATGTTGTTGCTGTTGTTGTTTTGCTGATGTTGTTGTTGCTGATGTTGTTGCTGTTGTTGTTTTGCTGATGTTGTTGCTGTTGTTATTGTTGTTTCTGTTGATGTTGTCGCTGTTCATGGTGTTGCTGCTGCTATTGTAGCACGATGCAAAAATCATGAGTAAGTCCGCCACTACGGGGATCACAGTTTCCATCCCACCTCGTTGGCCAGATTGTTGTGACCCACCTGTTTCCAGGAGCCCGCGAGGACCAGATGCAGAGGCTATGTTTAACATGTCCCACCTGTCCCGGGCCCAACTGTTCGCTCTCATTTGACATGTCTGCAGTAAGACCGACATTTCGAGCTCTGACACCATGTGAATGACACAGGTGTGTTACCCGGTGTGTTCTACACAAACTGCTGCAGGCATACCTCACAGGCATGCGTTAGTCATCATCATGTGTCTGGCCTAATGGCAACCAAATGCTAATCAGCAGATCCAGTCTTCGTGTTGTCTAACTCATCATTGGACATTTTGTGGTTAGCGATTGTAAGTTGGGTTCACGATCCCAACGTGTGGGGTTCGAATCGTGTTGTGATCATTTTGACAGACCAGACATGTGGTTTTAATTTTTTTTTAAATTTTGTCAACGTTCGCCTTATTTCTTAATTCCCCAAAGCGGTGTGCGTTGCACTAAGTTTAAATTTTTGCGCCTGTCGGTCCAGTGCATCCAACTTTGACATGCATTTTATGTAAGGGTCCTCTTCCTCCTGCATTTTCTAAGGGTTTGCTTCCCCGGGGTAACGACCGGTGCTGTGATTGGGGAACGAACACAGCACCTTACGGTTGTGAGCCGTACCACTAGGCCACGCCGTCCCCATGTCGGGGTTTCATTCATGGTACGACCGTTACTTCAAGTCGACCCAGCTGTAGATAAGTACTTGACGAAGTAATGGAACAATTTACGGGCCATGCTCAGTTGTAAGCACTTTGAGCAATAAAAGGGACTAAGCATACATAAGGGCGCCCATGTGTAGTGAAGTCTGCCATATGAGGCATTTTCCCACATTTGATCATGTAGTCCTGGATCTGTTCTGGATCGAGTGAAGATATATTACGCATACGCACAAACACACACTCATGTAAACTACACACGCAGGCGCGGATACACGCACACTCATACAAACTACATACACACACGTGCGCATACACACATACACAAACACTCATACAAGCTACACACACACATTACGATATCGTCTTACGTTATTTTTTCAATCCATCTGGAGCATAGAGTACCGCTACAGTTCGCCCCCTTTAGCGTAGGGTCAGAGAACTAGAATTGCATGCCATGAGGAAGGGGTTTGTAACAGTTCCAGCCGGAGCATGGGCGAAAATGGCAGGTGTTATGGGTTCGGTGACTCTGAGAACAAAGGTTCCTGAATGTGCTAATGTCACGCACCACCGTCTCGACACTAAGTCGACAAAAGAAAACTAGGGGTGAGGGGAAGAATGTGTCTGGTACAGGTAGGGGTTAAGAGCTGACCACTCTAGAGTTAAGATTTTGGGTAGTGGAGAAGGGGACGGGGGTTAGTGACAGACAGAGGCCATCAGGTCTTGCTGCGACATTTTTTTGTGACAGGAATTCTGAGTGATTCGTTCCAATAACAACTAAGTGGAGGTAGATCCAAACTAGAGTGATGGCAGAGTCAGACAACCCACATACAGGTCCAATACTGCTTGAGACTATATAATCCTAATCAAAGTTTAACTCAAACAGGCTGGCCATGGAGAGAGAGAGAGAGAGAGAGAGAGAGAGAGAGAGAGAGAGAGAGAGAGAGAGAGAGACCGAGAATTTAGCTAGAAGACTGTTTAGCTCACCGACTTTCGAGAAGAGCGATTGTTTACCTGCTACTAGTTTAGCAGGCTGGTTTATGAATGTGTGAGCGATGGAATGAATTGCAGGGTGACTGAGCCATCAAACGCCTTTTGAGTCTTGACCAGTCGCTCTGTAAGGTGTGTGTTGGGCACCCTGTGACTAGAAGAGATCTGGGTGTGTGTGTGGTGTGTGCAGGACACCGAGGGAATGATGTATGTTACGGAGTGTGTGTATACGCAGATCGAATGAGTGTGTGATCACATGTTGAACAGATTGAATGTGTAATGTTAAGAAGAGATATGAATGTGTAATGTTAAGATCACCTGCCTGAAGGGATATGAATGTGTAATGTTAAGATCACCTGCCTGAAGGGATCTGAATGTAACATGTAAAGATCACCTTCCTGAGGGGATTCGAGTGTGAGTGAATGCACAGAATACGATCGTGAAGACGAGTTTCTGAGAGTGTGGTAAGTGTGCAGATAAGGGGAGGGGAGTGTAGCGCTAGAACTGGGTTAGATTAGTTAGGGCAATATTCAAAAGTTTGTACTTACAACCTCCGAAATACATAATATAACATTAATATAATGTTAATACTTATTGTTGTTATGGTTGGTCTGTTTTGTTAGTGTTAGTGATGTAAATAAATACCAACTATTACCTGCCGTTTGATATGTTATTTTGCTGTGTGTGGTCTTGAATGATGTGGATGCATGTGGTATCATTCTAGATAGCTAAGCCACTGTGGAAATGACTTGCTACAGGCTCGACATCCGTAATAGGTACGCTCCAGTCGACCGAACTAGAAATTGCTGAGTGGCTCATATTTCAGCTCAGAAAAAAGCTAACACCAAGTATAAACAGGTTTCTAACATATCATCCGCAACTGCAGTTTTAACCTTTTTGTTACTAGTAGCTTATTTTCTTACTGGCGTAGTCGATCCACACCAAATATGAGTGTAGAGACTTCTTCCATGCATGTAGATATCTTTTCTTCTTCTTGTGGCGTATTCCTTCTCCAGGATATAGTAAACAACCCCATGGAAAACCTGACTTGTCTTAGTGTTTCCTCTTCTACCACGCGTGTAAATGTTTAATTTTCTATGTCTTGTTGCGTATCACTCCTCCATAATATACTAACCAAATTCCAAACAAAACCTTGTATAGTCTAACTTGTCTAAGTGTCTGCTATTCTACCGTCGATATAAATATCCTCTTTGTTTGACACTGAACACGGGAGTGCGATCTCACTACCCAGAGATCAGCAGAATTTTTACCAGATATCCACGTGAAAAAATCCCGATCTCCAGCGTGATTCCAATCCACGACTTCCGGCACTCAACACGGACACCTTACCTCTAGACCACTGACTTCCCCAACAGTAAACAATCTCCAACCTCTAGACCACTGACTTCCCCAACAGTATACAATCTCCCTCCAATCTCCAGACCACTGACTTCCCCAACAGTATACAATCTCCCTCCAATCTCCAGACCACTGACTTCCCCAACGGTATACAACCTCCCTCCAATCTCCAGACCACTGACTTCCCCAACGGTATACAATCTCCAACATCTATACCACTGACTTCCCCAACAGTATACAATCTCCCTCCAACCTCTAGGCCACTCACTTCCCCAACAGTATACAGTCTCCCTCAAACCTCTAGACCACTGACTTCCCCAACAGTATACAATCTCCAATCTCTAGACCACTGACTTCCCCAACGGTATACAATCTCCAACCTCTATACCACTGACTTCCCCAACAGTATACAATCTCCCTCCAATCTCCAGACCACTGATTTCCCCAACAGTATACAATCTCCCTCCAATCTCCAGACCACTGACTTCCCCAACAGTATACAATCTCCCTCAAACCTCTAGACCACTGACTTCCCCAACAGTATACAATCTCCAACCTCTAGACCACTCACTTCCCCAACAGTATACAATCTCCCTTAAACCTCGAGACCACTGACTTCCCCAATAGTATACAATCTCCAAACAACGTTTATTTTCAAGTAGTTGTCTCACTGACAGACATCCATACATTCGTTCTATATCCGCCCATCTTTAATTGCCATGCAAAGTAGATCAGGAGCGAATGTTATACTTTCCAAACTTTCGAAGCCGGAAGTCCTTATGCGTCACTTTCAAAATTTCGAAATTGCCCATTTATTTGCATAGGCATGTTGAACAAACTCCAGATTCTCTAGCATCAAACGCTTGTCCAATATTCAATCTTTCGTTTAATCGGTACTTTCCTTCCCTTTAACCGGTTATCTCCCTATCCTATTTAAATGTTCTTTCATAATCGCAACACTTGACCGGCTGCTGGAGATATCGTATTTCGTTTCTCTTTGCCAACCACATGAGAAGGGGCGGGGGGGGGGGAGAGAGGGCAGGGGGAGAGGTGTTCACCTGAGGAAGGTGGGGTTCACCTGGGGGATGTGGTTTCACCTGGGTCCATGTTGAGTTATCGGAACTAAATGAAAGTTTTTACAGGCACACAGAACAAAATGTTCCTAAGGATCGACGTGACAAGAACTGACTTTTATAACCAAGAAAATTGATACCCTTATGTGACTAAAGAAACTTGAGGCAGACCACCAAGTTTATGAGGGCTATATGTAAGACAGATCCCCAAGTTTGTGAGAGAAATAGGTGAGAGAGACAAACAAGTTTATTAGGGAAATAAGTGAGAGAGACCACCATGTTTATGAGGGAAATAGGTGAGATATATCACCAAGTTTGTGAGAGAAATAGGTGAGAGACCACCAAGTTTATGAGTGAAATACTTGAGATAGACCTCTAAGTTTATGAGGGAAACAGGTGGGACAGACCACCAAGTTTATGAGGGAAATAGGTAAGACAGACCTAAAACTTTGTTATGGAAATAGATCAGACAGACCACCAAGTTTATGAGAGAAATAGATGAGACATACTACCACGTTTATGAGGGAAATAGATGAGACATACCACAAAGTTTATGAGGGAAATAGATGAGACATACCACCACGTTTATGAGGGAAAAAGATGAGACATACCACCAAATTTATGAGGAAAATAGATGCGACATACCACCAAGTTTATGAGAGAATAAGATGAGACATACCACCAAGTTTATGAGGGAAATAGATGAGACATACCACCAAGTTTATGAGGGAAATAGATGAGATATACTATTAGATTATGGGGGAAATAGATGAGACATACCGCATAGTTTATGAGGAAAATAGATGAGACCTACCACCAAGTATATGAAGGAAATAGATGAGACATACCACAAAGTTTATGAGGGAAATAGATGAGACCTACCACCAAGTATATGAGGAAAAGAGATGAGTCATACCACCAAGTTTATGAGGAAAATAGATCAGAAAGACCATCACATTTATGAGGGAAATAGATGAGACATACTACCACGTTTATGATGGAAATCGATGAGACATACCACATAGTTTATGAGGAAAATAGATGAGACATACCACAAAGTTTATGAAGGAAATAGATGAGACATACTACCAAGTTTATGAGGGAAATTCTTGAGATAGACCTCTAAGTTTATGAGGGAAACAGGTGGGACAGACCACCAAGTTTATGAGGGAAATAGGTAAGACAGACCTACAACTTTGTTATGAATATAGATCAGACAGACCACCAAGTTTATGATGGAAATAGATAGAACATACTACCACGTTTATGATGGAAATAGATTAGACATACCACCAAGTTTATGAGGGAAACAGATGAGACATACCACCAAGTTTATGAGGGAAATAGATGAGACATACTACCAAGGATATGAGGGAAATAGATGAGACATAGCACTAAGTATATGAGGAAAATAGATGAGACATACCACCACATTTCTGAGGGAAATAGATGAGACATACCACCACATTTCTGAGGGAAATATATGAGTCATACCACCAAGTATATGAGGGAAATAGATGAGACATACCACCAAGTTTATGAGGGAAATAGATGAGACATACCAACAAGTTTGTGAGGGAAATAGATGAGACATACTACCAAGTTTATGAAGGAAATAGATTCATTGTATCACAACTCGTTTGAATCGGTGAAACAGTTTATAGAGTGTCACTTTTAGTTCCCTTATGTCTGTATTTTTCGGGCACGTCAATACCACAATCACTGACAGACATCTGTAAAGAGTTCCAGTTGTCTGTCTGTCTGTTATTTCCTGTCATTAGAATTTCTGCTTCTGTTTTCCAGGTCTCTGTCTCTGTCTCTGCTCTGAAGTGACTGCAAGCAATTCTTAAATGTTCTTTCGAGACTTCTCGTTACTAAGTGTCCTCGGTATTTCACAATGTTGACAATTCGTGAAAGTTATTTGTGAGAATACTCCCCAATAAGTGATATCGGATTTTATCTTGCCGGTAGACAAAGATATTTCGGGTTTTCGCAATTGAACCAAACCTTTGAAATTATGTATATTGATTACATAGGACCTGGAGAGATGGTGTGGCACATACAACTATAATTATAACAGGTGCTCCGAGATGTGCAGACATTTGGGAAATACTGCTCCCCTGCGATCTTTGGTCGACTTCACAACTTGTTGACTGCAATACTGACAGTTCAACAGTTCATCTTATAACCCATCAGGTCGTTGGGGCACACTTGAAGACACTCCCAAAACCCTACGCCATTTTTCTCTGTCTGCTACCGCCTGTCGTATCTCACCGGGACGAACGCTTGACCACTCAGTGATGTTGTCCACCCATCTCTTCCTTGGACGTCCTCGCCCTCTCTGTCCCGGTACGGAACCAAAGAGTATCGAGTTGGTAATTCCGTTGGACCTCGCGACGTGTCCGCACCAGGCCATTTTTCATCTTTTGATAGCTGTGAACAGATCTTCAAAATGACCAATAGCGTTTTCAACTCTCTGACGTATTTCTACGTTCGTGACACGATCTTTATATGTAACATTTAGGAGTTTTCTATAGCACGTCATTCCCATTGCATGTATTCTGCGCTGTATATCTGCTGAAATGGTCCAGGTCTGGCAGGCATACAGAAATATTGATGGCACCAGAGAGCGCATTAGCCTAACTTTTATGCCTAGGGCGAGGCGCTTGTCTTGCCATGTAGGTTTCAGCCGAGTCAGCGCCACTGTTGTTTGTGCTATTCTTGCAATTACCTCTGGCTTCGATCCCTCTTCACTGATCAATGATCCCAGATATTTGAAACGTTGTACCACCTCAAGTTCCTGGCCATTTGCTTCTGTTGCATATTTAAAGCCCTCTATGTTATTAGTCATGAGCTTTGTTTTATCTGCATTTATTTCCATACCAAAACTCAGGGCCGCTCTATCCAATCTACCTATCAACTCCTGGAGTTTCCTTTCTGTGCCTGCCAATACATCAATATCATCTGCAAATTGGAAGTTTGTGATAAGCCTGTCACATATTTTAACCGTACGAACATGTCCTTTTAAGGTCGTCTCCATTATTCTCTCCAAGAGTATATTGAAGAGTGTTGGGGAGAGTATACATCCCTGTCTCACACCCACCGTCGTACGGAACCAATCGCATAGCGTTCCCTCTACCGAGACAGCGCTTGTCGCCTGCTCATAAAGGTTTGCAATTACCCTCACGATATCACTGTTGAACTTATAATGCGTCATTGTTGACCATAGCGCCGCATGCCACTCTCTGTCAAACGCCTTTCTAAAGTCAATGAAGGCATGGTAGAGTTGTTGTTTATACTCTTAGTGCTTCTCATGCATTAGCCGAAGATTAAATATCTGCTCAATGGTACTCCTTTCCGCTCGAATGCCCGCTTGTTCTTCGGCAATGATATTCTCTGCCTGTGGTTTCATTCTGTTAAGTAGTTCTACTTTAGATAACAATAATTTAGTCCAAACAGGAAAACTAATTTAGTGGGGGAAATATAAATGTTAAGCTGTTAATCGAGAAAATAAAATTCGAACAATTTACAGGAAAAAAAGTATGAACATTTTGTGTGGCATAACCGCAGATAATTTGAGAATCCCTCATCCGCTCGATCCTTGGTCGACTACTAAACAACGTGACAGCAATTTTCGAACTTAAATGGGGGGTATTCAAAGACTAGAAGCGACACATGTGGGATTGTCTTTACAGTACAGTAATTCCTGGCTTAACGATGACGTCGCTATTTCGGAAGTTCTCTTCTGTACTAAGGCCAAATGCTATCAGGACAGAAATTGTGTTTGTCCATCGTTTCTGAAGAGAACTACATTGTCATCTGTCAATCCTTGGGTGGGGTCGTAAGTGGCGGATCAAACCAATCCGAACCCGAAAGTGTTTGTCACACTGGGGGCAGAGAAACACTGTCTGATCGTCAGACGGTGGCAACTCGTCTCTTGCCTTTCGTGTCGTTCGTCTCCGTGAAGATGCCTTGATTCGAATCTTCTCCATATGCATTGTGCCAGCAGAGATTTGTCAACGCCAGGCAGAGCGATAAGCAGCAAATTCAGACACAAAGAAGAGAAGTTGTATTTGATCCAAGTTGGGCATTTTTCGTAACGTCGTGCAAGCTATTAATAACTACGCAGGTTTTCTAATTAGGCCACGTTCATCATTATTTATTTGTTTTGTAGATTTCTGTCACTTGTAGCGAAAGCCATCAACAGTCGGTGGTCTTAGTCCTATCCGGACATATTAGTCAGTGTGTGAATGCGTGTATGTGTGAATGCGTATATGTGTGAATGCGTATATGTGTGAATGCGTATATGTGTGAATGCGTATATGTGTGAATGCGTATATGTGTGAATGCGTATATGTGTAAATGCGTATATGTGTGAATGCGTATATGTGTGAATGCGTATATGTGTGTATATGTGTGAATGCGTATATGTGTGTATATATGCATGAATGCGTATATGTGTGTATATATGTGTGAATGCGTATATGTGTGAATGCGTATATGTGTGTATATATGTATGAATGCATATATGTGTGTATATGTGTGAATGCGTATATGTGTGTGTATATGTGTGAATGCGTATATGTGTGTATATATGTGTGAATGCGTATATGTGTGTATATGTGTGAATGCGTATATGTGTGTATATATGTATGAATGCGTATATGTGTGTGTATATGTGTGAATGCGTATATGTGTGTATATGTGTGAATGCGTATATGTGTGAATGCGTATATGTGTGTGTATATGTGTGAATGCGTATATGTGTGTATATGTGTGCATGCGTATATGTCTGTGTATATGTGTGAATGCGTAAATGTGTGTGTTTATGTGTGAATGCGTATATGGGTGTATATATGTGTGAATGTGTATATGTGTGTATATATGTGTGAATGCGTATATGTGTGTATATGTGTGAATGTGTATTTGTTTCTGTGTATATGTGTTTCTGTGATGTGTAGCTGCTGTGTATGAAGTGTATGATACGATAGGTTGTTGCTGCCGCTGTTGTTGTCGATGAATGCACATAATGAGTATGCTTACTCTTTTGTGCGCTTTGTAAAGAGCGTGATGTGGTGGGTTGAGGTAGCTTTCTTCACATCCAGAGCGTGCTGATGAAGGTGGACCGGGAACCTCCAGGCTATTGTGCTTTGGTTGGATTCATCTGCATGTGGCTTTTTCTTCTTTGTCTTCTTCTTCTCGTTCTTCTCTATGAAATTCTTCTCTTGCTCTCTAACTAAATCACACATATTCCATTACCAACTTAATTTTCCCTCGTTAGTTCAGTTCCGTTCAGTCTAGATCAGTCCAGTTCAGTCCAGATCAGTTTCGTTCAGTCCAGATCAGTTCCGTTCAGTCCAGATCAGTCCAGTTCAGTCCAGATCAGTTCCGTTCAGTCCAGTTCAGTCCAGATCAGTTCTGTTCAGTCTAGATCAGTTCCGTTCAGTCCAGATCAGTCCAGTTCAGTCCAGATCAGTTCCGTTCAGTCTAGATCAGTTCCGTTCAGTCCAGATCAGTCCAGTTCAGTCCAGATCAGTCCAGTTCAGTCTAGATCAGTTCCGTTCAGTCCAGATCAGTCCAGTTCAGTCCAGATCAGTTCCGTTCAGTCTAGATCAGTTCCGTTCAGTCCAGATCAGTCTAGTTCAGTCCAGATCAGTCCAGTTCAGTCTAGATCAGTTCCGTTCAGTCCAGATCAGTTCCGTTCAGTCCAGATCAGTCCAGTTCAGTCCAGTTTAGTCCAGATCAGTTCCGTTCAGTTCAGATCAGTCCAGTTTAGTCCAGATCAATTCCGTTTAGTCCAGTCCAGTTCAGTCCAGTTTCGTCCAGATCAGTTCCGTTCAGTCCAGATCAGTTCAGTCCAGTTTAGTCTAGATCAGTTCCGTTCAGTCCAGATCAGTCCAGTTCAGTCCAGTTTCGTCCAGATCAGTTCCGTTCAGTCCAGCCCAGTCCAGTCCAGTTCAGTTCAGTTCAATTGCCATCTCCGCATCGAACGTTGGCTGCAATGGATCTCCAGTGTACTCTATCTCTTCCCGTAATGGTGCAATTGTAAAAGTTTTTCCCGGTCCATCTCCTGATGTTATCCACCCACTTAAAACGTTGTCTGTCTCTTTAACGACTGCCTTCCATCCTACCCTCTAGTATGGTCTTCAACAAGCCGGTATGTCGTGGTATATGACGAAAATAACTGTTAACCCCGATTTCGGTCATGAATTATCTTTTCACCGCCAACTTTTTCAATACCTCCAAATTTGTTTTCCTCTCTTTCCAAGAAATGCGACCCAATATACCAACATTTCGAAGGCTTCAATAATCTTTTCGAACTTGTTATTCAGTGTCCACGTTTCTCTCCTCACTATTCCCTTATTTCTTCAGCCTGGTCGCTCATATTATTGTTGGTAGTGCCTGTAACGTTAAGGTACTGCGTACTAATGTCTTTTCTTACAGGCAGGTGTTGAAGAAAGAAAGGCCGCGTGTGTACGAAGAAACGATCTTAAGGTAGTTCTAAACATACCATATAAGCTTGGCAAATGCAGGGAAGCGTATAACATAGATTACATCTCTGAACAGGATCCAATTTCTTATTTGAACTAATTCCCCCCACCCACCGACCCATCTTGCTGTGTTTGCACAACCGTAGGTGAATCAAACAAGCGTGGTCCTTTGTGGACCCAGAATTATACCGTGAATATAAAATTCTCTTTGTGGGCTGAAATTCGACTCGCGATGATTTGAAATGCGAACGATGTGGTCTGTGAGACGGGGGATTAAAAGGGGGTAGAAAGGACGTGGGTCGGTTAGTTGAATTGTCGGAGGTTCGATTCTTTATTAAGCTTAGGTGGTTGTTAAATCGCTAACTCTTAATGTTGCTGTTTGTGTTAAGTGCTATTGTTGGTAGATTGAAAATACTGCTTTGGTTAATGTTTGTGTTAGTGCTTTTGTTAAGTTGATAGTAATGTTTTTGTTTGTGTTTTTGTTCGTGTTTTTTGTTAATGTTGTTTTTAAATTGATAATAGTGTTTTTGTTAGTGCTTTTGTTAAGTTGATAGTAATGTTTTTGTTAGTGCTTTTGTTAAGTTGATAGTAATGTTTTTGTTTTTGTTCGTGTTTTTGTTAGTGTTGTTGTTAAATTGGTAATAGTGTTTTTGTTCGTGTTTTTGTTAGTGTTGTTAAATTGATAATAGTGTTTTTGTTCGTGTTTTTGTTAGTGTTGTTAAACTGATAACAGTGTTTTTATTCGTGTTTTTGTTAGTGTTGTTAGATTGATAATAGTGTTTTTGTTCGTGTTTTTGTTAGTGTTGTTAAATTGATAATAGTGTTTTTGTTCGTGTTTTTGTTAGTGTTGTTAAATTGATAATAGTCTTTTTGTTCGTGTTTTTGTTAGTGTTGTTAAATTGATAACAGTGTTTTTGTTCGTGTTTTTGTTAGTGTTGTTAAATTGATAATAGTGTTTTTGTTCGTGTTTTTGTTATTGTTGTTGTTAAATTGAAAATAATGTTTTTGTTAGGATTGTTTTTCTTTGTGTGCTGCTAGTGCTGTTGTTAATGCTGGTGATGTTATTGTTGTTATTGTTGTTTTAGTATATTTATTTTTACTGTCATTATTTGTGTTGTTATTAGTAGAGTTGTCAGTGTAGTTGCTTTTAGTGTTTTTGCTGTTACTTTTTTTAATTTTGCTGTTGTTGTTAATGTTGTTAGTGTTATTCTTATTGTTTCTGCTCGTGTTGTTAGTGTTCATGTTACCGTTGTTCTTAGTTCTCTTGTTGATAGTGTTGTTGTACATGTTGTGGTTGTTAATGTTGGTTTTGCTAGTGATGTTGTTAGCTTTAGTGTTGTTGTTCTTAGTGTTAATGTTGTTCTTACTGTTAATGTTGTTGCTAGTGTTAGTGTTGTTGATATTGAGGTTGTTGTTAATGTTGTTGTCTGAAGCGAGTCTTGCTGAGTTCTTCACTCTCCGAGCTCTCACTGTTGTCTGGTTGTATTGCCATTCAGGTGCATGCTTCCAAGCATGATCCCATTATGGGCACCACATGGATTCTTACCCACCTCGTTGGTTAGGTCGCTGTAGCATGGTTTGTTAGCACGTGTGGACGTAATTTAGGGTCATGATCAGCACATTGCATTAGACGATGCTGCGAAAACTGGAAGTACTCCACAGTTGGGAGGGGGAATGGGGAGGTTTCTGTTGTTACGGATCCAACAGAATTCGGGCTCTCATCTACCTTGTGATGGTACATGCTTGTGTGTTTGTTAATTACCTGGCCTTGGTGGAGGAATCATTTTCCTAGAATCCTTGAGCGCCGAGCACACAATCACATGATGATCAACCGTTTTGTTAGGGTGTCTAAACGGCCGGCACTCTGGAATATGTTGTGGTTGGATTCTGTTCAGTAGGTTGTTGAGTGGGGTACATTGCGTTCTTAGTTGAAAAGGATGCTATAATCTCTTCTTGTGAATATTCATCATCTGCCAGAGAAGAGAGAAACGAACAATAAGTTTTTTGGTCCACCCCCTTTGGAAAATCTTTGCCTGCCAGTCATAACTTAACTTAACTTAACTTAACATAACTTAACTTAACTTAACTTAACGTCTTTATACTGGTTTAGAAGACCCTGCAGAGTCTGTATACAACCAGTTACATTTACATCACCTTGCTCTAAAAGACATGTGCATCCAGTTTACTCTTAAATGCATTAACTGTCCCTGCCTCCACTACCTACCCTGGCAATGCATTCCAAGGAGACACCACTCTCTGACTCAAAAAATATTTCCTAATATCTAACCTGGACCTCTCTTTAGTCAGCTTGTAGCTATGCCCTCGTGTTATTGTAGGTGGCTGTATTTAAAAAAAACTTGTTATAGTCTAATTTATCGATTCCTCTGATCATCTTATAAACCTGTATTAAGTCACCACGAATTCTTCTCTCTTCGAGACACTGTAGGCCGGTTTTTCTGAGTCGTTCCTCATAACTGTAATTCTGGAATCCCACTATCATCTTTGTCGCTCTTTTTTGTATTCTTTCTAGCATGTGTATGTCCCCTCTATGATAAGGATCCCACACCTGTACACAGTACTCCAATCTAGGTCTAACTAAAGCTTTATACAGTTTGACGATCACTTCCTTGCTCCTATGTTTAATATTTCTTTTTATCATACCTAACATTGCATTTGCCTTTTTCACTGCTACCTTAACTTGCTCACTCACTTTCTCATAAAAACACACCTGACAGAAAAGGCAGCCACCAAGGAGACTACACCTGATATCATGAAGATATGTGCCCTAGAGACAGTCTCTAGCTACCCAGAAGCTACCATAGTCCTGGTCTATACGGATGGATCAGCATTCAAATCTACCTCGTTTGCAGATTATGGTATCCATATGAAATACCCGGATGGTCCATATACGAGTTTTGTGATTCAGGCGGCGAAAAACCTTCAAATGAGACCGAGGCTTTAAAAACAGCATTTGAGATTTTGCACCAACAGTTTGACTTGGGCGAAATCGTTGCCGATGGATTTTATGATTTTTAATGACTCCAAGTCGGTTCTAGAGCCGCTGAAGAACACCCCATACAAAGAAAAGGAGATATTCTTGGTGGTGAGAGCGATCAACAACATCATCACTGCCCACGGGATAAATGTTACCTTGCAATTGATCCAAACATAGTAGGCTACTAGGGAACGAGAATGCCGACAGATTGGCAAAAACATTAGCCTCGAAACAACAAATGGATAGACCCTGCTGTAACCACACAGTAAAACGAATTATTAAGAATAATACTCGGGAAGTCTGGAAGAACAGGTGTGCGACAGGAACAACAGGTCACAGTGTATTTAGCGAAATGTCACAGCCAAAAAGGAAAGTTGACATAAATAAACTACATAGAAGATATCAACGTCTCATCAGTTCCGAACAAGACATACCAGAGACAAAAGCCACTTGAACCGCATCGATCCCCAGAATCTGCACTTGTGTAGACATTGCTCTCATCCTGATGAAACAGTTCGACACCTACTCATTGTGTGCAAGGCGCTTTCGGACGCGATGAAAAAATTCTTACAAGCAGTGAAACAAGTGAAGAAGACCTGTATCTATATGGCTTGGGTTCGTTCATTCTCAATCTCCCACTACCAAACACTGAAAGGGCTTAGGTAGCAGAATGTAGTCCAGAGAACGGAATGCGTTGTGTCGTAGTTTACAGCTTGACTGCGATATTTGCACATTTCGGTCCAACACATCCGACTTCAGCAAGCATTTTATGAGTACCGGGTCAGCATTCCCTCTTCGATCCCTTCTCCTTAGCCAGTCTGCCCTGCTGCAGCCTGTTATCCAGGATCACCGCGTGGAGGTGTAGAAGGGTCTTGGCAGCTTTGGTTCTCTGGCTCTGACACTAGCAGTCAGCTATGGGTCGCTGATCACTGGAGCTCAGTATCTATATATGAATGCATTGGACTGCCTGGAGCAAGCTTGTTCAGCAGCTAGGTATCACATCAACAACATCTCTCCTTGTGGGTGGATTGATGCGGTCATTTAGATTGGGTCTTATCATACCGCTATAGATCGGCTTCGATGTGTTCTGCGTGGCAAATCTGTTCAAACACGTTTCCTTATTGGATGCTTGTTGATGTTTGGCTGTCTGTATGGTTGTTGCTGTGTTTTAAAATGAAGTATGAGTAACTCATAAGCTCAGCTGTCATCGAGGACGAAGTGTTTCAGACTTCACCGGGTGTTACCTTTCTCAAGCAAGTGATACGTTCAGAAGATTTCGAGCGAATGTTTGGCATCGACAAGTAATCAATGTTGACCGGAAGTTAAAAGAAAAACGTTACAAGAATTCCTGAAAAATGTCTCCGAAACGTTTCAACATCAATGTCGCCTTCAGGGTGACGCTGACATAGAACCGCCATCCCTGCGGCAAGGTACATCCCAACATACAGCAAGGTTCTCAGTTTGCCGAGCCTAATCTCATCGCTGGGGCTCAGAATAAGCCAGCTGCTTGAATATACAGCACCCACGTCGACCCTACGGTCAGCACTAAAAAGCCAGAAAAATACTGAACTTAATGATTTAAGTGCAGTACTCTGTCAACTATGCCAGCAGTCCGCACCAAAACAGAGTAGTGGTATAGTTGGTTCCATCCCACTGTAACATCCAAGGCAACGAGGAGGCAGACAGACTGGCAAAAGAAGGTGCAAAGCTACCACAACCGGACCTTAGTGTGACCTACGAAGAGTCAAAAAGGCTTATTAGAGCTAGATACATGACCAAATGGGAAACAGAACATACTGGCTACACAACAAACGATGCCTATTACCAGTTGAACAGAAGAGAGCAGGTCGTGATCTTCAGACTGCGCACAGGCCACAATAGACTGAGGTACAACCTATTCAATAAATTGAAGATAGGTGGCACTGACGAATGCTCGTGTGGTACCGGAAAAATGACCGCTGAACATTTGCTGCAAAACTGCCCGACATACGAGGACTAGAGAAAGCACATGTGGCCATCACCAGTGGCAACACTAGACAAGCTCTATGACAGTGTCGACAGCCTCAGGATGACCGCTGCTTTTTTCGAAAAAATTCAGGTTGACGTCTGACAACGTACGAAGAAGAAGAAGAAGAAGAAGAAGACCCTACGGACGATGATTCGTCACATGGGTATCCAACATGTCACAGAACGTGCCTGTTTTAAGATATGTATTTATAGCTACTTGCAAGTCACATGTCAGTGGCATGTGACATTTGTTATGAACAAAGATATTTTGTCCTGGTCATCCTACATTCCCAACATAACGGATGTCACACCCCATCTGTCTTGGGGATATCTGTTCACGAGAAGGGCTCGAGTGTAAGCCCTGAAGAAAAATCTACATTATGTACTATCTCCAGTCGTCTCGTTAATGTCTTGCCACTGGCCAAAGGTAGTTCAGGACGAGAGAGTGAGGATGACATATTGCGCAATCACCCCTCACTTTATACCAAATCACCCATGTCAGGGGTCAGAGCTAAAGAAAAAGATTATCCACGCCGCTAAACAGAGGGGGCGGTATTATCATTACACGGGGTGTTTGAAAATCATCTATAGCGGGGGCTAGTGGTTAAGTGACACAGTTCACAAGCCAAAGGTGCTGGGTTTGCTCTCCATCTCCAGCCGTTACCACGAGAAGCAAACCCTTAAAAAATGCAGGAGGAACCCTTATATAAAATGCATGCCGAAATCGGATGCACTGGGCCGACAGGCGCAAAATAATAACATAATGCAACACACCCTGAATTGAAAAATAAGGCAAACGCAAAAACAAAACAAAAACACAAAATAATATAAATCCCATTTCGCAGTACAAGACTGATGTTGTCACCATCGTCCCTTGCGATCGGCAATTATTATTATTTTGTTTATTTTTGTATCTGCTATATTTTGATAGTCGGCTTAGGGATAGCCTGTTTTGGGAAAGATTGATTGCCAATTAGAGGGAAGATTATTAGCGATTAGATGTGTGGCAAAACAGGCACCAATAAAACCAGCTGTTATAATTACAAAGCATGGCATAGTCTGGAAGCCACGTGGCAAGATTAATGAAGGTTGATTAAGACACATACCGAGACGAAAGATCCAGTCAAATGTAAAGCAGAGACACGGAGAAGAAAGCTCGAGTCGAACGTAAAGCAGAGACACGGAGAAGGAAGCTCGAGTCGAACGTAAAGCAGAGACACGGAGAAGGAAGCTCGAGTCGAACGTAAAGCAGAGACACGGAGAAGGAAGCTCGAGTCGAACGTAAAGCAGAGACACGGAGAAGGAAGCTCGAGTCGAACGTAAAGCAGAGACACGGAGAAGGAAGCTCGAGTTAAACGTTGAAGACACGATCTCTAAAGGGAGGTCGATTGGGTTGATTGATTGATTAATTGACACCAGTAACGTATATAATTACTTGGTCACTCCTCCTCTACCACGGAGTGTAGCGTCTTCTACCTTACTCATTGCGTCGCTCCTCTTCTACCATAGAATGAAGCGATCTACCAGAAAGAACCACAGACCATTCGAACCGCTGTCTTTCTTTTGGCCTGGTCCTAGTTCAGTCTACGGTCTCGTAAAGACTGTCTTATGTTGTCATCCCAGCGGACCAGGTCGTCCTGGTAGTCTGGATCCTCGGCTCTTTGCTTCTCATGCCTGCCGTTGTAGCCGATCTTCTTTCAATTTGCAGACATGGCCAAATCGTCGAAGTTGAGGTTGCTCTACTCGAGTCTGCAAGGACGGTGCCTAGAGATCTTGTCATATTGTCTGTGGACCTTGCATCTACTTGTTACTTGGACTACATTCCTGAAAAATCTCATTGCCAAGTTTGGACCTGGCTCTTCTAGGTCGCTGTCATCGCCCATGACTCATATCCATAAGTTAAAACTGTGGGGAGTATACAGCCGTGGAACATAACTAACATTATCAATGTATACAGCCGTGGAACATAACTAACATTATCAATGTATACAGCCGTGGAACATAACTAACATTATCAATGTATACAGCCGTGGAACATAACTAACATTATCATTGTATACAGCCGTGGAACATGACCATACATTATCAATGTATACAGCCGTGGAACATAACTAACATTATCATTGTATACAGCCGTGGAACATAACTAACATTATCATTGTATACAGCCGTGGAACATGACCATACATTATCAATGTATACAGCCGTGGAACACTACTGAATATTATCATTGTATTAAGCCGTGGAACATGACTAAACATTATCATTGCATACAGCCGTGGAACATGACTATACATTATCAATGTATACAGCCGTGGAACATAACTGAACATTATCAATGTATACAGGCGTGAAACGTAACTAACATTATCAAAGTATACAACCGTGGAACATAACTGAATATTATCAATGTATAAGGCCGTGGAACATAACTGAACATTATCAATGTATACAGCCGTGAAACGTAACTAACATTATCAATGTATACAGCCATGGAACATAACTGAATATTATCAATGTATACAGCCGTGAAACATAACTAACATTATCAATGCTTACAGCCGTGGAACATAACTGAATATTATCAATGTATACAGCCGTGGAACATAACTAATATTATCAATGTATACAGCCGTGGAACATAACTAACTATTATCAAACTATACAGCCGTGGAACATAACTAACATTATCAATGTATACAGCTGTGGAACATAACTACCATTATCATTGTATACAGCCGTGGAACATAACTGAACATTATCAATGTATACAGCCGTGAAACATAACTAACATTATCAATGTATACAGCTGTGGAACATAACTGAATATTAGCAATGCATACAGCCGTGAAAGATAACTGGCATTATCAATGTCTACAGCCGTGGAACATTACTGAATATTAGTAATGTATACAGCCGTGAAACATAACTAACAGGATCAATGTATACAACCGTGGAACATAACTAACTATTATCAAACTATACAGCCGTGGAACATAACTATATATTATCAATGTAAACAGGCGTGGAACATAACTAACATTATCATTGTATACAGCCGTGGAACATAACTAACATTATCAATGAATACAGCAGTGGAACATAACTAACATTATCATTGTGTACAGACGTGGAACATAACTAACATTATCATTGTATACAGCCGTGAAACATGACCATACATTATCAATGTATACAGCCGGGGAACATAACTGAATATTATCAATGTATACAGCCATGGAACATAACTGAATATTATCAATGTATACAGCCGTGAAACATAACTAACATTATCAATGCATACAGCCGTGGAACATAACTGAATATTATCAATGTATACAGCCGTGGAACATAACTAATATTATCAATGTATACAGCCGTGGAACATAACTAACTATTATCAAACTATACAGTCGTGGAACATAACTAAACAGGATCAATGTATACAGCCGTGGAACATAACTGAACATTATCATTGTATACAGCCGTGGAACATAACTAACATTATCAATGTATACAGCCGTGAAACATAACTGAACATTATCATTGTATACAGCCGTGGAACATAACTGAAGATTATAATTTTTGTAAAGAGGCAGTTTTGGAAGGCGTAACCAGACATACAGAGCAAAGAATTACAGAAAATATAACAGCACATGTTACACGCATAAACATACGCTCTAGTTTCTAACTTTTTGTTATTTTGATTAAGGGACACAAACTTTGATCAAATCAAACCTTACGCTTGAATGAACTCCAACATCGACCATTCACTAGGCCACTGCTTTCTTAAGAAATATTCAAGTTGGGGCCTGGAAACGTTCATAGTTCAAGAAGCCCCAGAAAGGTTGGTTCCAATAACGTCAATCTCGAATTGACAGACAAGGCATGTCGTTGGATATTTCAGGGCATGGCTTGGCTTCGTTCGTAATCAATCTTCAGCTACCAAACCCTGAAAGGGCTTAAGTAGCAGAATATAGTCTAGAGAACGAAATACGGTGTGTCGTAGTTTACAGCTTGACTGCGATATTTGCACCTTTCGGTCTAACACATCCGATTTCAGCAAGAATTTATTGAGTACCGTGTTAGCATTCCCTCTTCGATCCCTTCTCCTTAGCCATTCTGCCCTGCTGAAACTTGTTATCCAGGATCACCACGTGGAGGTGTAGAAGGGTCTTGTCAGCTATGGTTCGCTGGCCCTGACGCTAGCAGTCAGCTATGGGTCGCTGACCACTGCAGCTCATGCGCTGCTAAACATCTTGATCCCTTTTTCAGGGTATGACCGCTTCTCCCAGTCGACCCAGTTGTAAATAGGTACCTGATGAAGTCTGGGGAAAATTCAGAACAATGTCGGAGCTATATAGTTCGCGCTCTGGCGTCGGCACGTTCAGAAATGAACGGAACTGAGCGCATGTGGGGGCACCCATGTGAAATTGTATCGGATCTATGAACCATTTTTTAATTTCCAAGTGAAGTCAAACGTCAGATCTACATAAAGGGGGCCGGCATGGGCTAGTGGTTAAGTGACACGGCTCAAAACCGAAGGTGCTGGGTTCGATCCCCATCCCAGCACCGGCCGTTACCCCGAATTCCATGCATGCTGTCGGATGCACTGGGCCGACAGGCGCAAAATAAAAACCAGAGTGCAACGCACACCGCCTTTGGGGGATTAGAGAAATAAGGCGAACTAAAAAAAAAAATACAACCTCAACATGCATAATGAACAAACAATCACCAGGCGGAGAAAAGACTATCATGAAAACTATAAGGAAAGTCAACCAAACGAGAGACAACTATCACTGCCTTAATCGAGTCGATCTGTGATTTGTTACCATGAGAACACAACAGATTCAATAGCCACTTCCGTAGATTAACTCTGACCCTAACACCGATGTGCACATGCAGGCAAGCAGCATGGACAGCCGAACATGTCCTACAAGAATGGTATATGTTTAGACAAGTGTGTACTGGGCACTGGTGCATTGGAGCACTGAAGCACTGGGGCACTGAAGCACTGGTGTACTGAGGCACTGGAGCACTTGAGCACTTGTGCACTGAAGCACTGGTGCACTGGAGCACTGGTGTACTGAGGCACTGGTGTACTGAGGTAATGGGGCACTGGAGCACTTGAGCACTTGAGCACTGGTACACTGAAGCACTGGAGCACTGGAGTATTAAAATGAATTTCCACATCAAGTTATTTGGGGAGCATTGAAGAACTGTTCACACGAGCAAGCGTTACCCAGAGAACGTGCCATGTGTAGGTATAGTCAAAACATGGCGAACGTGAAGAAGAGGACGGGAAGAAGAGAACGGGAAGAAGAGGACGGGAAGAAGAGGACGGGAAGAAGAGGACGGGAAGAAGAGGACGGGAAGAAGAGGACGGGAAGAAGAGGAAGGGAAGAAGAGGACGGGAAGAAGAGAACGGGAAGAAGAGTACGGGAAGAAGAGAACGGGAAGAAGAGAACGGGAAGAAGAGGAGGGGAAGAAGAGAACGGGAAGAAGAGGAGGGGAAGAAGAGGGCGGGAAGAAGAGGAGGGGAAGAAGAGGACGGGAAGAAGAGAACGGGAAGAAGAGGACGGGAAGAAGAGAACGGGAAGAAGAGGAGGGGAAGAAGAGGAGGGGAAGAAGTGGACGAGAAGAAGAGGTCCGGTCAGGTCAGGTCATCCCGTAACCGGTAAGGTCGTTGGGGCACACATGAAAACATCCTCACAACTCCACGCCATCCCTCTCTGTCAGAAGCCGCTGCCTGTGACTCTTCTGGTCGGAGACTGGTCCATTCTTTTATGTTGTCCTCCTATCTCTTTTTGGGCCGGCCTCTTCGTCGTCTGCCATGCACCTTCCCGTGGAGGATTGTGTTTGCAAGACCATTTGATCTCGATATGTGACCGTACCAAGTGAGTTTCCTTCTTTTGACAGTTGCCAAGTGATCTTCGAAAGGCCCTATTGCTGTCGAAATTCTATTTCGGACGGAAAGAAGAGGACGGAAAGAAGAGGGCGGGAAGAAGAGGACGGGAAGAACAGGACGGGAAGAAGAGGAAGAGAACGGAAAGAAAAAGGCGGGAAGAAGAGGGCGGAAAGACGTGGACGGGAAGAAGAGGACGGGAAGAAGAGGACGGAAAGATAAGGGCGGAAAGAAGAGGGCGGGAAGAAGTGGACGGGAAGAAGAGGACGGGAAGAAGTGGACGGGAAGAAGTGGACGAGAAGAAGTGGACGGGAAGAAGTGGACGGGAAGAAGTGGACGGGAAGAAGTGGACGGGAAGAAGAGGACGGAAAGAAGAGGAAGAGGACGGGAAGAAGAGGACAGGAAGAAGAGTAAGAGGACGGGAAGAAGAGGTCGGAAAGAAGAGAACTGGAGAAAGAGAACGGGAAGAAGAGGACGGAAAAAAGAGGAAGAGGACGGGAAGAAGAGGACAGGAAGAAGAGGACGAGAAGAAGAGGATGGGAAGAACAGGAAGAGGACGGAAAGAAGAAGAAGGGAAGAAGAAGACGGAAAGAAGAGGAAGAGGACGGGAAGAAGAGGAAGAGGACGGAAAGAAGAGGATGGGAAGAAGAGGTAGAGGACAGAAAGAAGAGGACGAGAAGAAGAGGACGAGAAGAAGAGGAAGAGGACGGGAAGAAGAGGACGGGAAGAACAGGACGGGAAGAAGAGGAAGAGGACGGAAAGAAGAGGACGGGAAGAAGAGGACGGAAAGAAAAAGACGAGACGAAGAGAACTGGAGGAAGAAGACGGAAAGAGAAGAGGACGGGAAGAAGAGGACGGGAAGAAGAGGACGGAAAGAAGAGGACGAGAAGAAAAGGACGGGAAGAAGAGGACGGGAAGAAGAGGACAGGAAGAAGAGGACGGGAAGAAAAGGAAGAGGACGGGAAGAAGAGGACGGAAAGAAGAGGACCGGAAGAAGAGGACGACGGAAAGGTTTGCACAAACGGGAGCAGCACAGAGGACAGGAATGAGCCAAGTGAAGAAAATTGCAGTTTAAAATATATTTCTCAATCCTGACGACAATCCATGAATGATTTCTTTCAAACGTTGGTTAACTTCTTTTTTTACATCTTCTTCTTTTATTGTACTTGTTCTTCTTTTTCTTCTTCTTTGAAAAACGTCCTTCTAGCATGGTGAGGTTGACGAAGGGGAACGTGCGTTTCAGGTCTTCGCCGTTCCCCGACAGCTTTTCGAGAATGGTCACTCCTCCAGGTCAGACTGCCTCTCCTCTCTTTGGTCTGTATAAGTGAGACAGTCCTGCAGGCCATGATCTGATGTTTGCTTGGGTGCTCCATAACCACACGTGACACTGTCTCTGAGACTCATTCTGTGAAGGTGTGCCTTGAGTCTGCTTTGTCCCATTCTGAGTCTGAAGATCTGTGTCTGCCCATTTCTACTAAGTTTGTCTATCCTGTTATTTTCTGGCTTGTATTCTTTGTGCTGGTCTCTCCATTCCGTCCTCATGGATCATTTAATGGCTGTCTTTGGCTCTTAATAGCTCTGTGGATGGTGAGTCTGCATACCACCACTTCTGGCTTTTACAAGCTCAACTGCCGTCCTGTTTCCAAGTATCACGTAATGTGCCGGAATCCACTGTAGGACTAAATCTGTGTTTTGGGACATCAACCCAACTTATGTTTTATTTCTTGTGAGAGTATATCTTGGTTTGGGCTAGAGGTTGCTTGGAGTACGCTCCTGGAGTCTGCTAGAATCGCAGTTTTCCTTTCAGTTGTGTTTGTGGCTTGAGATGGCTTCTGGACCCTTTTAGAATGGTCGACTAAGTGATTTACTCCGCAGAGCTCATATTACGGCTCTCAAATGTACTTTCAGTGACGTAGAGCTGATATATATGCTTTCACAATTGTCATACTTATAGATGAATTGTTTTTTTCGTACCAAGTATTACTAAATTAAACAATATACCTGTACTTCCTAGTGCAAATTGCACGAATAAATGGGGGTCATTGGCACAATGTATTCAGGAATTAGTGAGCTAACTTCGGTTATTCTTCGTCTATGAATGTAATGTTTAGACTTGCATTTATATCAGCCATTTTTTGAAGTGTTTGGCTGTAGTCCTACATTTGGTGGTAGATTAGGAAGTAGATGATGATGACTAAGCAGCAGATGAAGAACAAGAAGAATACGATGACAAGGAAGAAGAAGAGGAAAGAGTGAAAAACAAGTAAACGTAGATGACTAAGAATAACAAAAGGATGGTGAAGAATAAGGAAGAAAATATTGAATGTGGAGTAAAAGATAAGAATAAAGTTTAAGAAAATGGATTGGAAAAAAGATGAATTTGAATTTTTAAAATGATGAAGAAAAACAGAAGAAGAAGAAGAGGAAGAAGAAGAAGAAGATAACGAATAAGATTTTTTTTAAATGTTGAAGAATATACAGAAGAAGCTTGGAAGGAAGAAGAAGACGACGATCCTGATGAAGATACAGAAGAAAATAAATAGCAAGAAGAGGAAGAAAAACAAGAAAAAAAGAAGATACAACAGAAGCTAAAGAAGAAGAAGCTGAAAAAGACGCTATCAGAAGAGAAAGAACACGTCTCATCCTACACTCATCTACTGAACGTACTTCCTCCTTGTTACGCTAATATTCCTCGTTATCTATTCAGATAAAGGCACAGCACTTCAGAAGGCCCTATATTTATTCACTGACCAATCTCAACTGCCTGTATCTCCGTTGTGTGTTTAATGTCACAGGGCTGTCTATACAAACAGCCCAGCTGATCTGTACAATCTAGAATTCTTGTACTTGTCAAGTAATGCAAGCAATTTTGTCGGTCAAGTTAGCACTATCTTTATCTATCTCAACTGTAAAGATGGTATCGCCATAAGACTTTTCAGTAATCTGTACTGGGAACAAACTGCTTTGGTAAAATCTGGAAAGTTATGCTCTCAAACTATAATGATTTAAGAGCAGTACTCTGTCAACTATGCCATCAGTCCGCACCAAAAAGGGTAGTGGTGCAGTGGGTTCCATCTCACTGCAACATCCAAGGCAACGAGGAGGCAGACAGACTGGCAAAAGAAGGTGCAAAACTACCACAACCAGATACTAGTATGACATACGAAGAGTCAAAACGGCTTATTAGAGCTAGATACATGACCAAATGGGAAACCGAACATACTGGCTACACAAAAAACGATGCCTATTACCAGTTGAACAGAAGAGAGCAGGTCGTGGTCTTCAGACTTCGCATTGGCCATAATAGACTGAGGTACCACCTATTCAACAAATTGAAGATAGGTGGCACCGACGAATGCCCGTGTGGTACCGGGAAAATGACCGCTGAGCATTTGCTGCAAAACTGCCCGACATACGAGGATCAGAGAGAGCAGATGTGGCCATCACCAGTGCCAACACTAGACAAGCTCTATGGCAGTGTCGACAGCCTCAGGATGACCGCTGCCTTTTTCGACAAAATAATGGTTACTGTCTGACTGCGTACGATGAAGAAGAAGAAGAAGAAGAAGAAGTTCTCAAACTATAGATGTAATTAGAGTAGTGAGACAGGGATGTTTATTACCCCCTTGTCTTTTTAATATCTACACAGAAAAAATATTCAAACAGATATAGGGGATGCCAGGTATTGTCATTGGAGTAGTGGGGGGATGCCAGGTCTTGTCATTGAATGAGTGGGGGGATGCCAGGTCTTGTCATTGGATGAGTGAGGGGATGCCAGGTCTTGTCATTGGATGGGTGGGGGAATGCCAGGTCTTGTCATTGGATGAGTGGGGGGGGGGATGCCAGGTCTTGTCATTGGATGAGTGGGGGGATGCCAGGTCAGGTCATTGGATGAGTGGAGGGATGCCAGGTCTTGTTATTGGAGGAGTGGAGGGATGCCAGGTCTTGTCATTGGATGAGTGGGGGGATGCCAGGTCTTGTCATTGGATGAGTGGGGGGATGCCAGGTCTTGTCATTGGATGAGTGGGGGGATGCCAGGTCTTGTCATTGGATGAGTGGGGGGATGCCAGGTCAGGTCATTGGATGAGTGGAGGGATGGCAGGTCTTGTTATTGGAGGAGTGGAGGGATGCCAGGTCTTGTCATTGGATGAGTGGAGGGATGCCAGGTCTTGTCATTGGGGGAGGGGAGGGATGCCAGGTCTTGTCATTGGATGAGTGGAGGGATGCCAGGTCTTGTCATTGGGGGAGTGGAGGGATGCCAGGTCTTGTCATTGGATGAGTGGAGGGATGCCAGGTCTTGTCATTGGGGGAGTGGAGGGATGCCAGGTCTTGTCATTGGATGAGTGGAGGGATGCCAGGTCTTGTCATTGGGGGAGTGGAGGGATGCCAGGTCTTGTCATTGGATGAGTGGAGGGATGCCAGGTCTTGTCATTGGATGAGTGGAGGGATGCCAGGACTTGTCATTGGATGAGTGGAGGGATGCCAGGACTTGTCATTGGATGAGTGGAGGGATGCCAGGTCTTGTCATTGGATGAGTGGAGGGATGCCAGGTCTTGTCATTGGGGGAGTGGAGGGATGCCAGGTCTTGTCATTGGATGAGTGGAGGGATGCCAGGACTTGTCATTGGATGAGTGGAGGGATGCCAGGACTTGTCATTGGATGAGTGGAGGGATGCCAGGTCTTGTCATTGGGGGAGTGGAGAGATGCCAGGTCTTGTCATTGGATGAGTGGAGGGATGCCAGGTCTTGTCATTGGGGGAGTGGAGAGATGCCAGGTCTTGTCATTGGGGGAGTGGAGGGATGCCAGGTCTTGTCATTGGGGGAGTGGAGGGATGCCAGGTCTTGTCATTGGATGAGTGGATGGATGCCAGGTCTTCTTCTTCTTCTACTTCTTCGTACGCAGTCAGACAGTAACCATTATGTCGCTTATCAACGTCTCTTTGTGCTGGTTATCGACTGTGTTAAAAACAAAGCTACATCAACA
Source organism: Ariolimax columbianus (assembly GCA_036924085.1). Taxonomy (NCBI): domain Eukaryota; kingdom Metazoa; phylum Mollusca; class Gastropoda; order Stylommatophora; family Arionidae; genus Ariolimax; species Ariolimax columbianus. The sequence goes on from JAVGWX010000019.1 coordinate 57,196,873, forward strand.
AGAAGAACTAGAATTGATTGGAAATTGACAAAATAATCAAAAATGGACTTTTCGGCGATTTCCGTCTTGTCTCTGGTGTCCCACAACCACGGATAGAATAATCAGCATAACATGATGAGAGGTTATGTTGTTGTTGTGGTTGTTGTTGTTGTTGTTGTTTCGGATGCCCAGAATAAGTAGGTTCACTCTTTTGTGCGCCCTGAAAAGGGCGTTAAGTGGCGGGGTTGCGGTAGCTATCCTCACATCCTATCAATTGAGACTGAGAATACAGAGAATTCAGAGAATACAGAGAGGACAAAATAAAGTTACGGCCCTGAAGGTAACTAACGACACTCAGATGGGAGATACACTTACATTGGGCAGAAACATTCTTCTTCGTTTTTGTTTGCTCTCAGTCTCCCGCCACCAACCCCTGAACGTTCTCAATCTCCCGCCACCAACCCCTGAACGCTCTCAATCTCCCGCCACCAACCCCTGAACGCTCTCAATCTCCCGCCACAACCCCTGAACGTTCTCAATCTCCCGCCACCAACCCCTGAACGCTCTCAATCTCTCGCCACCAAGCCCTAAAAAGGGCTTTGAAAGTAGCAGGAGAACGGAATGCGTTTTGTCGTAATTTACAGCGTCACTGTGATATGTGCACCTTTCGGTCCGAAACATCCGACTTGAGCACGGCATTTTTGGGTACCGGGTTAGTCTTCCCTCTTCGATCCCTTCTCCTTAGCCAGTCTGCTCTGCTGCAGTCTATTATCCAGGATCACCGCGTGGAGGCGGAGAAATATCTTGACAGCTCTGGGTCTCTAGCCCTGACGCTCTCAGTCGGCTTTGGGTGGCTGATCGCTGCAGCTGATGCACTGCTCCGACAAAGGGAACCAAGTTCCCACCCTGCATGAAGACCAAAGCAGACGGCCCTTCCATGAATTAAAGCCACACCAGCCTAAACGTGTGTTTGTCTGCTTACTCTCATCATCATCATGTGCAATATCCTTTATAGATCGTCACTCCCATCACAGTCTGTGTGAAAGAAACTATTTCCGTTCCCAAAACTTCAGCCTCTGCCATATTCATAGCCAGGTATTCCTGGATATCTTGGTGTCATCGTCTTCTTGGTCTGCCCCTTCCTCTTTTGCCTGGCACCATACCTTCCATCACCGTTGTGTCTCTTGATGTGATCAAAGTATTTACATTTTCTAGCCAACATGGATTTGATAAACCAGTTCCTCTCTATGTTCAACTTTTGCAGAATTTCTATATTTATCTTTTTCTCAGTCCAGGATATTCTGAGGATTTATCTGTAACATTTATTTTCTATAGATTCGATTCTGCTCACTCAATTGCAAGTATAGATAAAAACATCTATATAACCAGGGATAAAAAAAGAGCCACTAGGATGAGAAAAGACACCGTCACATGCCAAAATTAAACAAAGTAAAAACCGTCAAACTATGGAAAGTTGCCATTAACATAAGCGTATGAACACAAACATGCGTGTGACCTTATTTCCCCTGCCTTTCCAAGAAAAATAAAAACGGAATAATTTACGATCAACAAGCAATAGATCACAGCAGAGATTTGACCTAGGGCCAGAGATTGATGTCTGATGTCGATTCAAGTCGATGTTTGGCGCAACGTATTGCAATTTGATACTATCGATATATCGATTGATTGGGCCTCAATAGCAAATGACTTTATTCCGGAGCAACGGTTACCTGGCAAGTTAGCTGCGCGCATGTGGATCTGCGCACACAACATAAATTGCGAGCACGATTTTTTTGTAGTTTTGAAAGGACTAGGCGTGTTCAAATGAAACCGGACAGAACATACATACGATGCGCATGATGACGTCACTTCAAGTGTAAACATCACATACCAACCGTCAAGTTTGCAAAATCTTATTATCCTCCGACTCATAGTTTACTCAGACGACCGTTAATCAGCCAGCGGTGATTCGGTTTCTAACATCTGGAGAATGTCGACCAGTTGACAGGGATCAAGATGTTGAGCAGCGATGAGCTGCAATGGTCAGCAACCCATAGCTGACTGCTAGCGTCAGGGCCAGCGAACTAAAGATGCCAAGACCCTTCTACACTTCCACACGGTGATTCTGGATAACAGACTGCAGCAGGGCAGACTGGCTAAGGAGAATGGATCGAAGAGGGAATGCTAACCCGGTACTCAAAAAATGCTCGCTGAAGTTGGATGTGTTGGACCGAAAGGTGCAAATATCGCAGTCAGGCTGTAAACTACGACCCAATGCATTCCATTCTCTTGACTATATTCTGCTACTTAAGCCCTTTCAGGGTTTGGTAGCGGGAGATTGAGAACGAAGAAGAAGAAGAAGAAGAACAATTGACATTCATCGCAGGATGCAGGCAGTGTATAGTGAGAAAAGTGTGTCGAAGACAACAGTGAAGAACTGGGCAACGATGTTTGAAGAAGGACGTGAGTTAACGAAAGACCTTCCGAGACCAGGTCAGGCGCAAATTGTTGCGTTAACTCACGTCCTTCTTTAAACCGTTGCCCAGTTCTTCATATTTTCTACGGTCTGCTGTGGAAACTATGGGTCGGAGGATAATGAAATAGTGCAAACTTGACGGTTGGTACGTGCTGTTTACACCGGAAGTGACGTCACCATGCGCATCGTACGTATGTTCGCTTGTTGCAGTTTCGTCCGGTTTCCTTTGAACACGATTAGTATAATATCGACTTAGTGTTAATGGCAACAATTTGTCTGAAATAATAATTATGAGAAAGAGAATAGGTACGAACAAGATACTGACTTCCAATTAAATAAATAGTAAAATTGAAAATGAGAATTGTCAGGTATTATGAATACTTGTCACTACTTTATGGCGCTGAAACATGGACAATGAATAACAAGTTGGAAAAGAGTATTGAAGACTTCCTAATGTGAAGATCGTGTCGCATTTCTTAGAAAGAGAAGAAAACAAATGTGGGGGTATTGAAAAAGGTGGGGGTGAAAAGATAATTAATGACCGAAATCAGGGTTAGACAGTTACGTTATTTTGTTCATATAACAAGACATACCTCCTTGTTGAAGACCATACTGGAGGGTAGGGTGGAAGACAGTCGTTCAAGAGGGAGACAACGATTTAACTGGTGGGATAACATTAGGAGATGGGCTTGGAAAAGTCTGTCAGATTGCATCATTACGGCAAGAAATAGACTATACTGCAGATTTATTGCAACCGACCGTCGATGCGGAGATGGTGCATGAACTGTACTGAATAATATGTCTAATTAAGAAGTTTTATCTGGAATTATTTATCGTGTCTGTCTTTGTTTTTGTTGGTATGTGGATGTCAAGATTATAAACATACTGATCTGACTATGTTAGTCAGGGGAAACTTACTGATCAGACTATGTTAGTCGGAGGAAACACACTGATCAGATTATGTCAGTCAGGGGAAACATACTGATCAGACTATGTTAGTCAGGGGAAACTTACTGATCAGACTATGTTAGTCAGGGAAAACATACTGATCAGATTATGTTAGTCAGGGGAAACATACTGATCAGACTATGTCAGTCAGGGGAAACTTACTGATCAGACTATGTTAGTCAGGGAAAACTTACTGATCAGACTATGTTAGTCAGGTGAAACATACTGATCAGACTATGTTAGTCAAGGGAAACATACTGATCAGACTATGTTAGTCAGGTGAAACATACTGATCAGACTATGTTAGTCATGGGAAACATACTGATCAGACTATGTTAGTCAGGGGAAACATACTGATCGGACTATGTTAGTCAGGGGAAACATACTGATCAGACTATGTTAGTCAGGGAAAACATACTGATCAGATTATGTTAGTCAGGGAAAACATACTGATCAGAATATGTTAGTCAGGGGAAACATACTGATCAGACTATGTTAGTCAGGAAAAACATACTGATCAGACTTTCTTAGTCAGGGGAAACATACTGATCAGACAAAGTTAGTCAGTGGAAACATACTGAGCAGACTATGTTAGTCAGGGGAAACATACTGATCAGACTATGTTAGTCAGGGGAAACATACTGATCAGACTATTTTAGTCAGTGGAAACATACTGATCGGACTATGTTAGTCAGGGGAAACATACTGATCAGACTATGTTAGTCAGGGAAAACATACTGATCAGATTATGTTAGTCAGGGGAAACATACTGATCAGACTATGTTAGTCAGGGGAAACATACTGATCAGACTATGTTAGTCAGGAGAAACATACTGATCAGACTATGTTAGTCAGGGGAAACAAACTGATCAGACTATGTTAGTCAGTGGAAACATATTGATCACAGCCTCATCTCACTTCCAATTAGTTCTTCCTGAAAATAAACAAGCATGGCAATCTGGCTAACGAGGTAGGGATCGGAACTGCGATCCCCATAGTTGTGAGCTTGCTAAGGAGCCTCTTACTACATCCAGGAGTACTAAGGTCCACCTTCTTAAATGCGTCATTGGATGTGAGGAGAACCACTGTAACTCGCCTCAAAAAAGTCGTCAAGAAGATCTAAATCAAATAGGAGTGACATTACGCAACAACATTCATGATGAGATTGCTAGCTCCATATACAACCCTCTTAGTCGCCTATTACGAGATTCAAGAAAGGAACAGCGGTTCTAGCTTGTGTACACTGTAAACCACTCAAGTGTCAATGGCATTTTACGACATAAATATTAGCATGTATCACGAACATTGTTTCACCACCAGAGATCACGTGATCCATACAATGAGAACACGATGTATCCCCAGGAAGCGAATCAAAATACCTGCACACCTATTACCTTACTCGCAAATGAATTAGATAATTTTTAGCCAACTGGAGCCCTTTCATATTTATCTTTAGCTCGTGTAATTGAAAGAAAATAACCCATTCAGTCTAGAACCATTGTGTCAGCTATTACTGTTAGTGTAGTGGCCACTGAGACCTAGTCAACTAGCGTCTTACCGTCAATAATAATATAATTATCTCTACACAACCCGTTCTAATGGAGTTACCATGAAGGAGTTCTATACGTACTTACCTTCCCGTGTACAAGCACCACGTGATATAGTATGCATCCTCTGCCGAAGACGGATGTGTCGGACCGAAAGGTGCAAATATCGCAGCCAAGCTGTAAACTAGCGCCACAACGCATTCCGTTCTCTGGACTACATCCTGCTACTTCCAAAGTCCTGTTCAGGACTTGCTAGCGGGAGATTGAGAACGAACGCAGAAGAAGAAGAAGAAGAAGAAGAATATAGTATGCATCCAGTATCCAGTGACATGGATTGCCTTGTCATTTGCTTCGATGGCATTGCATGTTTCCTGGAGGTTGGGGCAGGTCATCTGGCGGTCTGGGTCTTGTATTGCGCCTCAATCACACGTGTATCCCAATCGTGTCATATTCCTCTTGCACCGTGATACACCAGTTCGGAGTCTGTTCAGCGACTTCCATGTCGTGTATGGTAGATTATGTCCAGGGGTATGTTCCTCCCGAAGTCCCATCTTTGGGACCAGAATCAATTCGTGACATCTCTCAATACCGCGACTTTCAGGGTTTGTCTGTATGGTCTGTGTTGGTTTTTAGGAAACTATGATTATAGTAGGTCTATGAGATAGTAGGTCTATGAAATAGTAGGTCTATGAAATAGTAGGTCTATGAAATAGTAGCTCTATGAAATAGTAGGTCTATGAAATCTATTAATGTCACGTTCCAGAAGTCTCGTTAGTTACATTCTCAAGAGGCAACGAATTTCTAGGTAAACAACAGAGTGTGGAGGCACACGGAGTGGTGCTGCAGTCGGGCTGAACTAGTGAAACAGTGGCCCCTGATCAGTACTGGCCCCTGATCAGTACTAGCCCCTGATCAGTACTGGGCCCTAATCAGTACTAGCCCCTGATCAGTACTAGCCCCTGATCAGTACTAGCCCCTGATCAGTACTGGCCCCTGATCAGTACTAGCCCCTGATCAGTACTAGCCCCTGATCAGTACTGGCCCTCTGATCAGTACTGGCCCTCTGATCAGTACTGACCCTCTGATCAGTACTGGCTCCTGATCAGTACTGGCCCCTGATCAGTACTGGTCCTCTGATCAGTACTGGCCCCTGATCAGTACTGGCCCCTGATCAGTACTGGCCCCTGATCAGTACTGGCCCCTGATCAGTACTGGCCCTCTGATCAGTACTGGCCTTCTGATCAGTACTGGCCCTCTGATCAGGAAAGAGCTGGCCAATGGCAACCACAGATCGATCACCCCAGAACACTACAGCTCCAGTGTGACTGCGCGGGGGCGACTTCGGGTGGCATGAACATCCCCCACAAATTGACGACAGAAAACTGTTTAGGGGTGTCTCATCTATAGCTGAGGTAGATATATTGAGGTCGGATTTAGATAAAATTAGAGACTGGTATGTGAGCTGGCTAATGGAGTTTAATGTAGATAAATGTACAGTCATCCACGTGGCTTGATCCAATATGGAACATAATTTCAGAATGGGCGAGAACAATATTAGAATGATAGATAAGGAAAGGGACCTAGGGGTTATAATAGATCATACAGGTAAAGTGAGGAAGCAAATACAGGTAGGAGGGAATAAGGCAAATGCAATGTTAGGTATGATAAAAAGGAATATTAAACATAGGAGTAAGGGGATGATAGTCATACTGTATAAAGCTTCAGTTAGACCTAGATTGGAGTACTGTTTACGGATGTGGAGTCCTTATAGTAGAGGTGATATAAATATGCTGGATAGGATACAAAGAAGAGCGACAAAACTGATATTGGGATTCAAGAATTACAGTTACGAGGAAAGACTCAGAAAAACCGGTCTACAGTGCCTTGAAAAGAAAATTATTCGAGGAGACCTAATACAGGTTTATAAGATATTCACAGGAAAGGTTCAAATAGAATGTAACAAGTTTTTTTGAAAATGTAACCAGCAACGAGAACAAGCGGGCACAGATGCAAATTAGCTAAAGAAAGATCCAGATCGGATATTAGGACATATTTTTTTAGCCAGAGAGTGGTGAATGCTTGGAATGCATTACCCCAGGAGGAAGTGGAGGCAGAGACAGTTAATGCATTTAAGAATATATTGGATGAGTCTTCTAAACCAGTATAAAAAAGTTAAGTTAAGGTGACAGTGAAGAAGTAGTGACAAATTTAAGTAGTTTGACATTCATCGACATTTGCTGAACGTTTACGGAGACCAAACTGTGGATGTTAGCACAGTGCGGTGGTAGATTGTGCGTTTCAGCAGTGGCGAAAGCGACATGAAAGACAAGACAAGTTCTGGATCGCCATGCACAGCTGTCAAAAACTGGTTATGAGACGTGCTGCCACCGGTACAATCCGAAGACAAAACTCCAGTCCATGGAGGGGCAACATGCGAATTCTTCATCGAGAAGTAATTCAAGATGCAGCCCTCACTGGGTAAAGGGATGTGTAGTCTATTGGGATAGGAATGGGGTCATCTCTCTTGATGTCCTGGAACGTGGACAAACATCAACGTTGACCATAACTCTGTGACGCTGACCAAGCTGAAGGCTCGAACTTTCAGGGTCAGGCCAGAGACAAAGACAATATGTTTTTATAACACGATAACTCCAGAACCCATACCAGTTTGAAGACCGTTAAGCACATTGCCAGTCTTGGCTAGACTGTCCTACCACACCTACCGTATAGACAGGATGTGGCGCCTTCTGACTTCCCTCTGTTGGAACCAATAGAAGATGGACTGCGTGGACAATATTTTCTTTGCAACGACGTCGTCATAGCAGCTGTGAAACAGGGGGTTACCTCCACTGATGCAGATTGTTATAAGCTTTGCATGTATGCTCTTCTTCATCGTTGGAGAAAACGTATAGCCAAGGGCGGTAACTATGTTGAAAAATAGTTTTTTGAAGCAGGACATTGCTCTGTCACATTGTGTATTATGCTCTTGTTATGTACTCTGTTTTGACAACTATATAAGAGTAACCACTGCATTTGACGGAGACGGGTCATTGAGTTCATACGTGTCAGTCAAGTATTGCCAGTCTGTGGCACGGACCATCATTTCCCAATCGCGATCGATGAACCAGTCAATCGATCATGTGACGCGTTTGAATATAAATGTATTTGCCGTCAACCTTCACGGTTTCACTTTAACCCGTTTTCCACGAAATCATTCAATATACTTGTTTTATTGATCCGTAGTTTTATATTACTGGTTGTATATAGGCATGCATGGTAAGCAGTTCCTGTTAAGAAAGAAAAGTATTCACGTGTTTAGTGGATCATACGTATTTAATAGTCCTATCCGATCGGTGTGGAAAGTTTCCGAAAATGGAAAGTTTAATGTTCTTGCGAATAGTAATAAAGTAGTACAGCAATTACTACCTTAAGATAAAGTAGTGGAGAAGATTATTGCAAGAAGAGTGACATTTGCAGTTGCTACATTATACTGCTGTGGGGGATCCAACAGGGCATATCATTGAAAGATCGTTTATCGAAATAAGTAAATCTTTTTTATTCTGTTTTTTTCCTCTTCTTCTTCTTGTTCTTGTTCTTCTTCTTGTTCTCCTCTTTCTTCTACATCATCATTTTCATCTTCTTGTTTTGGTTCTAATAACATCACGTTTGTAACTCTCTTTAAAAAAAACGTTAGTAGCCCATTGCAAGCAATGGTAATGACATCATCAGACAGTTGTGTCTTAATGACGTAACTTCCGCTGTATTCATCAACCTCACTCTTTAGTCCCGAGCTATCTTCGACCAGTCGCAAGACATAAGTCAAGACAACTGGAGGTAACTCAGGATACATGCAGGCACTCTAGTAACACCTCCTGTGAGACCAGGGATCCCTTGAAACTTGCGGGACTGGAACCCACGCCGTTTCTTTTCATCGCTCGGAGAAGCGAGTGGCTTACCTCTCGACCACAGCGATCCTCAAGGTGCTATACTTGTATTCTATAACAAGAATTGTTTCTAGAACTTTCTTCCTAACATAAGAGGCTACACCGCAGATAGCCCCCATTTAGCTTACGTGAAGGATTGTGCACAATTCATGAGTTGAGGAGGCTTCTACCACAGAACGCTTTTACTTAACATTATTATTATTTTGGGCAATGCTGTGAATGTGACAGTGGCTTTATTCTCTTTTCTGCCTAACACAGTTTTCTACACTAGACACTTGTTTAGTTTATTGTATTGTCAGTTTCTATCTTCATACAATGTCTCAGTGTGATAGTCTGTGTATTATTGTGTATGCCAATCGATTCCTCCTGAGAGAAGGACAGACAGATAGACAGATGGGCAGGCAGGCACGGGCCGATGGGCGGACAGACAGACAGACGATAGACAGACAGACGGACGGATGGATGGATGGATGTATGAATGGATGGATGGACCCTCGGACGACGGACGGATGGATGAACGGATGGATGCATGGATGGATGGAAAGATGGATAGATGTATAGATGGATAGATAGATAGATAGATAGATAGATAGATAGATAGATAGATAGATAGATAGATAGATAGATAGATAGATAGATAGATAGATAGATAGATAGATAGATAGATAGATAGATAGATAGATAGATAGATAGATAGATAGATAGATCCAATATTAAAGTCCGCGTAGGGTTAAAAAGTGCAGGTACAAATAATGGTTTAACCAGTGATCTTCATGTTGTGATACCGCTCACTAATGTGCAACTGTAGCTATCATGTGGGTGGTAGCAGAACGATGACATGCCATGGCAAACTTTCGATAGATCAATCTAAAGAAGGTCATGCTGTATTGAAACACATCCTCGGGATGCAGAATACAAGAAAAATAAACAAAAGTGAACATTTTGAGAATGTGTTATTTTCCCCTTGGTAGCATACAGCTGTGAAACGTGGACAGTTACCCGCGGTCTGAAAGAAGTTATTCGAGTTTTTTTAGTCGAAATGTTATAGAAAGGTGTTTAGAATACCATGGACCGAAAAAAAAGATTACAGACATTCGAGAAGAGTTGAGCACATAGAAGAACTGGTTGGTAAATTCAAAAAGACACAACGGTCTTGAGAAAACAGTAATGGAATATATGGTGTCGGACAAGAGGGGCAGACCAAGAAGCAAAAAGACACAACGGTCTTGAGAGAACAGTAATGGAATATATGGTGTCGGACAAGAGGGGCAGACCAAGAAGCAAAAAGACACAACGGTCTTGAGAGAACAGTAATGGAATATATGGTGTCGGACAAGAGGGGCAGACCAAGAAGCAAAAAGACACAACGGTCTTGAGAGAACAGTAATGGAATATATGGTGTCGGACAAGAGGGGCAGACCAAGAAGCAAAAAGACACAACGGTCTTGAGAGAACAGTAATGGAATATATGGTGTCGGACAAGAGGGGCAGACCAAGAAGCAAAAAGACACAACGGTCTTGAGAGAACAGTAATGGAATATATGGTGTCGGACAAGAGGGGCAGACCAAGAAGCAAAAAGACACAACGGTCTTGAGAGAACAGTAATGGAATATATGGTGTCGGACAAAAGGGGCAGACCAAGAAGCAAAAAGACACAACGGTCTTGAGAGAACAGTAATGGAATATATGGTGTCGGACAAGAGGGGCAGACCAAGAAGCAAAAAGACACAACGGTCTTGAGAGAACAGTAATGGAGTATATGGTGTCGGACAAGAGGGGCAGACCAAGAAGCAAAAAGACACAACGGTCTTGAGAGAACAGTAATGGAATATATGGTGTCGGACAAGAGGGGCAGACCAAGAAGCAAAAAGACACAACGGTCTTGAGAGAACAGTAATGGAATATATGGTGTCGGACAAAAGGGGCAGACCAAGAAGCAAAAAGACACAACGGTCTTGAGAGAACAGTAATGGAATATATGGTGTCGGACAAGAGGGGCAGACCAAGAAGCAAAAAGACACAACGGTCTTGAGAGAACAGTAATGGAATATATGGTGTCGGACAAGAGGGGCAGACCAAGAAGCAAAAAGACACAACGGTCTTGAGAGAACAGTAATGGAATATATGGTGTCGGACAAGAGGGGCAGACCAAGAAGCAAAAAGACACAACGGTCTTGAGAGAACAGTAATGGAATATATGGTGTCGGACAAGAGGGGCAGACCAAGAAGCAAAAAGACACAACGGTCTTGAGAGAACAGTAATGGAATATATGGTGTCGGACAAGAGGGGCAGACCAAGAAGCAAAAAGACACAACGGTCTTGAGAGAACAGTAATGGAATATATGGTGTCGGACAAGAGGGGCAGACCAAGAAGCAAAAAGACACAACGGTCTTGAGAGAACAGTAATGGAATATATGGTGTCGGACAAGAGGGGTAGACCGAGAAGCAAAAAGACACAACGGTCTTGAGAGAACAGTAATGGAATATATGGTGTCGGACAAGAGGGGCAGACCAAGAAGCAAAAAGACACAACGGTCTTGAGAGAACAGTAATGGAATATATGGTGTCGGACAAGAGGGGCAGACCAAGAAGACGATGGCAACTAAATGTCAAAGATTGCTTGAACATGGCTCTGGAGCAGGTTGGAGATTTGGAAAGAGATCGAGTCTCTTTGAGACGGGCTTTAAAGGGAGCGAAGTTCTGCAATGGACATGCTACATGATGATGGAGAACATCCAAAACACACAGACTCAGGTTGTCTTAAATACAGATGTTAGTGGGCGGTAAGGAACACGTACACTCACGAAAATTATAAAAGTGGGCACCAGGTATAAAAAAGGTTGAAGCGGGCTGGACTAATAAATCAATAGTTCACTTAATTATGTCTTTAGGCAAGAGATTTTCTGAGAATATTTCAAGTTCGGTTGACTGCCACCCAGGTCCTGTCCTCTCCCCCCCCCCCCCCCAATCCTTCTTCTCCCCATTTCCCACCCACCTCCTGTGTGGATTTTATGATTGGGCTAAGTGGGTAGCGCGTAGAAAGTGAAGGTGGGAGGTGTGCTGTTGAAAATGTTTGTTTGTTTGTTTCCAATGCCCACAACGAGTACGTTTACTCTTGTGTACGCCCTGAAAAGAACTTTCAGTGGCGGGTTGCAGTAGCTTTCTTCACATTCAGAGCGTGCTGATGAAGGTAGATCCTCCACGCGGTTATGCTATGCTTGGCTTCATCTGCGTCTCGCTCACTACTACGTGGATTACTTCAGTCTCTCACCTCGTAATCCAAGCTGCCATGAAAACAGTCCGTTTCCTTAGAGGGCTACGAGGAAGCCGATGTGAAAGTTTTGGCCAGTATATTTTGCCTGACCCCGACTAACATGTCTGATCAGTATGTTGTGCCTGACCCTGACTAACATGTCTGATCAGTATGTTGTGCCTGACCCTGACTAACATGTCTGATCAGTATGTTGTGCCTGACCCTGACTAACATGTCTGATCAGTATGTTTTGCCTGACCCTGACTAGCATGTCTGATCAGTATGTTGTGCCTGACCCTGACTAACATGTCTGATCAGTATGTTGTGCCTGACCCTGACTAACATGTCTGATCAGTATGTTGTGCCTGACCCTGACTAACATGTCTGATCAGTATGTTGTGCCTGACCCTGACTAACATGTCTGATCAGTATGTTGTGCCTGACCCTGACTAACATGTCTGATCAGTATGTTGTGCCTGACCCTGACTAACATGTCTGATCAGTATGTTGTGCCTGACCCAGACTAACATGTTTGATCAGTATGTTGTGCCTGACCCTGACTAACATGTCTGATCAGTATGTTGTGCCTGACCCTGACTAACATGTCTGATCAGCATGTTGTGCCTGACCCTGACTAACATGTCTGATCAGTATGTTGTGCCTGACCCTGACTAACATATCTGATCAGCATGTTATGCCTGACCCTGACTAACATGGCTGAGCAGTATGTTGTGCCTGACCCTGACTAACATGTCTGATCAGTATTTTTTTCCTGACCCTGACTAACATTTCTGATCAGTATGTTGTGCCTGACCCTGACTAACATTTCTGATCAGTATGTTGTGCCTGACCCTGACTAACATGTCTGATCTCCCTGTAAGACCGTCCGGGTCTTGAACCAGCTATCGATTTCCATGTAAGATCGTCCAGGTTTTGAAGTCGTACATGAGATTTTGAATGACGCAGGACTGATAAAGTACAGCTTGGTTTCTAGGAAAAACCTCTGCTGCGTCCATATTATGTGTAGAAAATTCATGATTGCCGCCGAAAGGCCGATCCCCCCTAGTGACGTCATTGTTATCATGTGCATCATAAGTTAGTCTACTGTCCAGTGAGATGAAGTCCTCGGTGGCCTTAGTGGCGACAGTGATTTCCAGCGCAGGCGGGCCATTCCCAAATTTGAATATTGATCTTCGACTAGCAGGTAATGTGCAAGTTTAGGTGTGAAGCTGACTGCTCTAAGTGCTCCAAGGAGTTTGTGAAGACCTGACGGTCTGAACTTTGCATTAGCACATTGGTTGAGTAATCGAGGTCAGTCAAACGCGTATCGCAAAGAGATACCTCACTCACTCTCATATCATTGCCAAACCCTATAGACACGAGTGGGGAAGACTCGTTAGTCCTGCAAGACAACTTCCCTAAGAGAGACAACTCTGACCAAAAACAACAGATGCCTTGCAGATAGGCTGGGGACAGCCAAAGGCTAAGGAGGGCATCCCTACAGAAATGCCTGTTGAAATCGGATGCACTGAGCCACAGGCTTAACAAAATAAAACAGTGCAACGTAAATATCGCTGTAAACAGCGTACGATGAAGAAGAAGAAGAAACGCGTATCGGAAAGAGACTCGGGGCTGGGCATTCCCATTTGCAAAAAAAAACCAACCCATAAGGCAGCAGAACAAAGATGGACGCGAGGACACATCCCGGGCATTAAGGTCCCCACCCACAGTCTTACTACCAACAGTCAAATATGAGTCCGATACGCAAACAAGCAACAGTTTAGGATGAGAACCTCTATAGACCCACCACATGGACTTGCAGAACAAGAACAGACAATGATCACCTCCAACCAGACACTGATACGCTTGTTTGAACACCACGATTTTGTTATTCCAACCAGACACTGATACGCTTGTTTGAACACCACGATTTTGTTATTCCAACCAGACACTGATACGCTTGTTTGAACACCACGATTTTGTTATTCCAACCAGACACTGATACGCTTGTTTGAATACCATGATTTTGTTATTCCAACCAGACAATGATCCGCTTGATTCTACACCAGAATTTTGCTATTCCAGTGTGGGCTTGTTTTTAAAGCGCGGTTGCCTTTCCTTGATTTGCTTCTTTGTCTCTTGGTCTGCTGTTGTGTACTGTTGTCTTGTAGTCAAGTGTCCGAAACTACTTTTACCGGGATTAAATCGCTTGGGATCCGCTCCAGAATACATATATGCCCTGAACCGGTTTCACATCATGATCGAAGCTCTATCGATTCGATTGAATAAGCACGATTAATTTGTGGCGACACATTCTATTACTTTAGTTCGACCAATGATTATCAAGAAATAGCTGTTAACATAAACCTTTACCTGGGTCTGCTGGAGAAAGTACTAACTGTTGCGCTGGTAAGTCGCATCGGTCCAAACTGTGTGTCTTCAGACGTTTAAGGTCAGTTTTCGCAATATTTCATGACACATTCTGGCTTCTTCAACTTCTGACTACCTGGCATTCTGGTTGTTTTCTCTGAAAGGGGATATTTGGTCGCGCTTGGCCAAACCAACGGTTTGTGTTTGGAGTTTGTTCAATCGTTAGATTGTTCTAATTAATGGAGTTCGATCGTTAGATGGTTCTAATTGATTTAGTTCGATCGTTAGATGGTTCTAATTGATGGAGTTCGATCGTTAGATGGTTCTAATTGATGGAGTTCGATCGTTAGATGGTTCTAATTGATGGAGTTAGATCGTTAGATGGTTCTAATTGATTTAGTTCGATCGTTAGATGGTTCTAATTGATGGGGTTCGATCGTTAGATGGTTCTAATTGATGGCGTTCGATCGTTAGATGGTTCTAATTGATGGCGTTCGATCGTTCGATGGTTCTAATTGATGGAGTTCGATCGTTAGATGGTTCTAATTGATGGAGTTCGATCGTTAGATGGTTCTAATTTATGGAATTCGATCGTTAGATGGTTCTAATTGATGGAATTCGATCGTTAGATGGTTCTAATTGATGGAGTTAAGTTTTCTGTTTGTGATATTTATGTGTGTATAGTTTATGTCTGGGACACTAGAAGAATCCCACTCTCTGACAAAACAAGAAAAAGCGTTGTAACTTTCTGTATTCTGCTCTTCCTCCTCCTCCTCCGACTCCTTCATCATCATCCTCATCACCATCATCATCATCTTGTTCTTCATGTTCTTTTAATTCTTCTGTTTATCCTCCTCTTCCTTCTTTACCTCTTTTTTTCTTTTTTTTCTTCTTTTCTTTTTCTGCTTCCTCTTTTTCTCCATTTTGTTTTAATCCTCCCCCAATCTACTCCTTTTCCTCCTCCTCTCTCCTCCTTTTCCTCCTTCTTCTTTTTCTATTTCTTCTCTCTTTGTCAAACTCTTCCTCTCCGTTCCATTTCTCTTTGTCTCTTATGTCCATAACTGAACTTCTTTTCACTGGTTTAGAAGACTATGCAGAGTCTTATTTACAACTAGTTTCATTTACATTTTCTTGTTCTGTTCTTCTAATTCTTCTTTTCTCCTATTTCTATCCCTTTCTTCTCTTTCTTCTACTTCTTCTTTTCTCCTATTTCTATCCCTTTCTTCTCTTTCTTCTACTTCTTCTTTTCTCCTATTTCTATCCCTTTCTTCTCTTTCTTCTACTTCTTCTTTTCTCCTATTTCTATCCCTTTCTTCTCTTTCTTCTACTTCTTCTCCTATTTCTATCTCTTTCTTCTCTTTCTTCTCTTTCTTCTTCTCAATTTCCTTCTTCTTTCACTTCATCTTCTTCGACATTTTCTTCGGCTTCTCACGCTTCTCTTCTTCTTCCTCCTCCTACTCCTTCTCCCCCTCGGTGTATACCTACTCCTCCTCCTTTTTTCTTCTTCTTCACTTCTTCTTCTCTCTCAACTACTTTCTCATCTTCTCCGTGTTGTCTTCCTTTTCATTCATGTTGTTCTTGATATTCTTCTGCCCTTTCTTCTTTTTATCCTTCTTCTCTATCGTCTGATCCACAAAAATCCAGTAATCCTATCATTTACACCCATATGACGGTAATGTTTCCACAACCTTCTTTCCATCCCCGTAGTCTGCTCCCCAACCAGGCTTTGTCTTACACATTCTGTTCTGCGACATATGTTCTGATGTGAATTGGAGATCCTTCCACACCAGAGGACCTAGAATTATTTTTCTTAAGTTGCTAATAACTCTACTCTTCCTGTATCACATATTTGTTTTCACGAGTTTTTAACTCTATTCTGTTTGTATCACATATTTGTTTTTACGAGTTTTTAACTCTACTCTTCCTGTATCACATATTTGTTTTTACGAGTTTTTAACTCTATTCTTCCTGTATCACATATTTGTTTTTACGAGTTTGTAACTCTATTTTGTCTGTATCACAAAGTTGTTGTTATGAGTTTGTAACTCTATTCTGTCTGTATCACAAATTTGTTGTTATGAGTTTGTAACTCTATTCTGTCTGTATCACAAATTTGTTGTTATGAGTTTGTAACTCTATTCTGTCTGTATCACAAATTTGTTGTTATGAGTTTGTAACTCTATTCTGTCTGTATCACAGATTTGTTTTTATGAGTTTGTAACTCTATTCTGTCTGTATCACAAATTTGTTTTACGAGTGTATAACTCTATTCAGTCTGTATCACAAATTTGTTTTACGAGTGTATAACTCTATTCTGTCTGTATCACAAATTTGTTTTTATGAGTTTAAGGTTTATTTATTCTAAACATGTTTTAATACGTCATTATTCGCAAGTTGTTGGTGATGTATGCAAAAACATGATTTGCAGAGCCTTCTATTCAGGAAGGAAAGTTGTTGTTGAAGCCTCTTGCTTCAAGTCTGCACGACATTTGTGTGGTTACCAGTTACAGTGGCTCTTCTTACATTCCCAGATGCACTTGAGAAAATGGTCGAGGACTCTTCTAGTTGTAGCATAATGTAAAACTCCTCAATATAAGTTCACTACTCAGGGGATTATAGTGTTGTACTTCACTGCGTTGACCAGGCTGCTGTTACCAGAATAAAACGTTAAAAAAAATGTTTAAAAAAAAGGAATATAAAAAAAAGAAGGTAAATAAATGTTTGTGAAAAGAAATGCAAGGTACTAAAAGAATAAAAAATGTTTACAAAAAGTTTTAAAAAAAGAAATGCAAAAACCTGAATGCATAAATAATTGGTTGTTTTTGTTTTTTTAAGTTGCGAAAGAAAAATGTTACAAACTAAAAGTTTACAACAAAGTTACAGAAAGGAAATTCAAAGAAAATATGTTGTTAACAGAACATGCAAGAAAAAGTTGTTAACAAAACAGAAATGCGTGTTAATTTATGGCGTGTAGTTGAGCTGCTAGGATACTGGTCACCTGACCGAGAGGACAAGTGGTCAAAACACGAATTTGTCTCGTTTTCTAGCAAGGTTTAAATAAAAGCCTAGCCTGTGCACTGCGAAACGACATCACCTGCAAGAGGTCTTTATTCCCCTGATATGTAAATCCGTCCTTGATTATACAGACTATAATGATAATTTTAATTGTATAGTCCCATAAAGCAGGATTGTCAATGGGGATGAAGTGTTAGTTACCTCTTTGACTAAGTCTCCACTTATCCTCGGCTCCTTGTTTCCCCTGTCTGTTAGACAAGTGCCAATATGAGTGAACTTGTCCGTGAGCTCTATCGTATAGATTCAATTGCAATTGACCGCGTGAAACAAGTCTTCTAATGACATTCCATTCACACATTTATTGTAATTGTACTTATATTCTCATTGTTAATTTGACGGGGCATTGATTATGTCCATCAAGCAGGCCTGTCCTGAAAGTTTATAAATTTATGACCTGGTCTGGGCCTACTGGCAGCAATCCGTGAACGGGACACAGTAAAGGTATGGGAACTCTGTGGTCTCGAGGTAAGGTGTCCCCCTCGAGTTCTGGAGGTCGCGTGTTCGAATCATAGGTCGGGATCAAGATGCTGAGCAGCGCATGAGCTGCAGTGGTCAGCGACCCATACCTGACTGCTAGCGTCAGAGCCAGCGAACCATAGCTACCAAGACCCTTCTACACCTCCACGCGGTGATCCTGGAGCAGGGCAGACTGGCTAAGGAAAAGGGATCGAAGAGGGAATGCTAACCCGGTACTCAGAAAAATGCTTGGTGAAGTAGGATGTGTTGGACCGAAAGGTGTAAATATCGCAGCCAAGCTGTAAACTACTACACAACGCATTCCGTTCTCTGGACTACATTCCGCTACTTAAGCCCTTTCAGGGTTTGGTAGCGGGAGATTGAGAACGAACGAAGAAGAAGAAGAAGAATCATAGGTCTCGACAACACTGCAAATTAAAAATCCACCCAAGTTATTTGTATCTTTCCCCAGGTGGTATTGTTAAGAGCAGCTATAGATGGCGCCTAAGTAGCTGCGGGTCTACTTAGCTATAGTGTTTCAGTCTATTAAGATGCACTCGCACATCTGTAAAAACTAGATTTCAAGAAACTGGTTGTATACAGACTCTGTAGTCTTCTGAAACAATATAAAGACTTCAAGTTAAGATATGTTAAGTTTTCTCACAAGGGGATACTGCTGTAGCTGACCAATTGTCCCAGACTTCAATAAACTAGGTTCTCGTATTTTACTAGGTCAAAAGTCAATTTACTGGATCATCACTTTCATATTTTACTTGGTCGTAGGTCTCAAATTTGAATTGGTCATTGATCTTATATTTTGGTATGTTTCATTTTCTACTAGGTCTTTGTTTTACTAGGTCATATGTCTCCTATTTTAATAGGTCATAGGTCTCATGTTTTACTAGGTCATAGGTCTCATATTTTACTAGGTCAACGGTCTCATATTTTACTAGGTCATAGTTCTCATATTTTACTAGGTCAAAGGTCTCACATTTTACTAGGTCAAAGATCTCAAGTTTTACTAGGTCATATGTCTCAGTCCTTGCGAGCTCTCACAATTGACTAAATTTCAAATGTTACCTGCTCTCACGTCTTATTATGTGAGAAACATCACATTTGACTTGGACATATTGCTCATTTTTTACAAGGTCAGAGGTCAGCTGTCTTACTAGTTCCTATGTGTCATGTTTAACTAGGTCAGAGGTCAGCTGTCTTACTAGTTCGTATGTGTCATGTTTAGGTCAGAGGTCAGTTGTCTGAATAATTTCGTATGTGTCATGCTTGACTAGGTCAGAGGTCTGATATTGTGCTGTCATATGTCTAATTTTTTATTAGGTCTCATATCGTACCCTGTCTCATGTTTTAACCTGACATGTTTTGCCTTGTCTCGAGACAGGATAATACACGATACATGATTAGACACGAGACAGTTTAAGACACGAGACAGGATAGGACACGAGACAGAATAAGTCATGAGACAGGATAAAACATGGGACAGGATAAGACACGAGACAGGATAGGACACGAGACAGAATAAGTCATGAGACAGGATAAAACATGGGACAGGATAAGACATGAGACAAGCTAAGACACGAGACAGGATAGGACACGAGACAGGATAAGTCATGAGACAGGATAAAACATGGGACAGGATAAGACACGAGACAGGATATGACACGAGACAGAATAAGTCATGAGACAGGATAAAACATGGGACAGGATAAGACACGAGACAGGATAAGACATGAGGCAAGGTAAAACATGCGACATAAGTAAAACACCCTGTCTCGTGTCTTATCTTGTCTCGTGTCTTACCTTGGCTTGTGTCTTATCCTGTTTCGTGTCTTATTCTGTTTCGTGTCTCACTGTGTCTCGTGTCTTATCCTGTCTCGTGTCTTATCCTGTCTCATTATTCATAAGACCTCAAATTATTATCTTAGTTGAGATGACCAGCTCCCTTCCCTACTGCCTTTCCTTCCTTAACTGTTCGGCATGCACCCATTTACAACTGAGTAGACTGGACGGTGTATAGATTAGAGATCGAACCCATCCATTTGCCGAGAGAGTTAACGTCTCTAGAGCTCTCTACCACACAAACATTTGACACGGTCACATCAGAAATCGATTACCTTTGTCACGCGCCAGAGCGGTTGAATATCGATATAGTTTGGTAACTAAGGACGCTTTGTCATCTCGTGAAGGGAACCAAAGCCGCAGCCAGCACATACAACAGAGATTATGGTCGTAAAGGCGAGCACATTTGGAGGCCTCGGTAAACATACACATCAATTTCGTGTATGGTTACAGTTGTCCTGACCTTATTGACAGATTTACAAGCGTCGGAGTTTACCTTTAGTCATGTTTAGGAAATCGAAAGTTTCATTGCTAACTGTTTGTCTATCACGCCATAACGGTTAACGTGTTTGTACGGTCATTGTCTGATAAAAAGAAAAGTAGGGATGAATAGAAGTGGGGTTTATCTGCGAGCGTTACCTTGGAGTTATCGATCAATAAATCAATCAATCAATCAATCAAAACACTGTCATCTGCATGTGGAGTATAAGGGGAAATAATTGTCCATCACAAGTGATGAAGACCACTCTCTTTGTTCAGCAGTGTGGACAGTCGTATCACTTGCTGTGTCCCCTGAAATGGGTGACTTGCGCGGTGATTTGGATTAAAGTGAGGAAGAAACTACGCCTTTTGTCAACCTCACTCACAGAGCCTAAGCTACCTTTTGCCAGTGGCAAGACATTCATCGAGATGACTGGAGATAGCATAGGATGCAGATTTTGCCCCAGGGTTACCACCGAAGCCTTTCCGTAAAACATGTAACCCGCAGGGTAGAAAGATGGGAAGGCCTCTAATGCAGTTTGTCGTTCCTTTTCGATAACCACAAGAGGTCGTATGGACAACACTCAGCGTGTGAGTGACTCTGGCATCTCTCCCCAGCTGTATTCAGCTCATCATAGTAGCATCTAAAATTCCCACACGCCAAATTCGTGAAGGTGAACCGGCAGAACTAACCCGTGAAATACGACACAGGTATAAGCGTAGTGCCATTCAGCCGGCGTCCAGACCAGGATAAACGGATGGAAGAAATCACAAAAAAAAGAACGAAATAACAAGTCCAGACGGAAAACGACTCCACGTTTCCGTGAACACAAGTGTAAGTCGTCGACTAGTGTGAATTCCAGGCAAATCCGTGGTCTAACGGCATCCATAATGATCCAAAACTGTAGAGAAATGTAGATTCGCAGCCAGTTATTGCGCCATCCTTGCCAGAGTTTTTTCAAGGGGAAAACACGACAAAAATAAAACAAAGCAGCTGATTAGGAAGAGTGGAAATGAGATGGATAATACACACTCTCAGAAAAAGTGGAGATGAGATGAATAATTCACACTTCTCAGAAAAAGTGGAGATGAGATGAATAATCCACACTTCTCAGAAAAAGTGGAGATGAGATGAATAATACACACTTCTCAGAAAAAGTGGAGATGAGATGGATAATCCACACTTCTCAGAAAAAGTGGAGATGAGATGGATAACAAACACTCTCAGAAAAATGAGGGACAGTTTAACAAACTAAATATCTTTCATTTCCCTGTTCGCTGCCCCGTGGAGCATAGAGTCGCTACTATAGCTAACCCGAAGCGAGTATTTAATAATTTCCGGGAGCGGTTTCAATAGCTGGTTTTTCTTGATCAGACTGCAGGGCCTGTAAACAATTCTCTTTAGTCGCCTATTACGACATGCTCGGAAGGTTACAGTGGTCCTATCCATTTCACCCCCCGTACCAATAGATATATAAACTTGAAGCAGGAATACTTAGAATCAAGTTATTTAACTAGGCAGGTAACTAGAGGCTGTCAGTAGCACGTGGAACGCTCCTTATTTAACAATGTCAACTTCTCTTGTCTACTAGGCCTGAGGCAAGGTAGATTGTGTGCTGGGTAGGAATTTTATGATGTTTTAGAAGTTTACATGGACAGCGGTTTGCAGCCTACTTTTACTGATTTTCAACTGTTAAGAGTTCTTTTACGTGCGCAGCGTATGCTCGGAATCTCCGTGTTTTTCGTCAATCTCCAACCTGACTAGACGCTGCTCTCACCTCCTTTGAGACGAGGTAACGGTTGAAACCTGTGGGATTTGAACACCCACTGTTTCACCCTTCCGTTTCTGGCAAGACAAGCACTCTTAACGCTTAACCATAACGACGCCATATGTGCACATATAAATATATATTTATATATGTTCATTTTTCTCTTACAGAAATAAACAACAGTAGACCAGACACCGAAGGAGATTCCTACTTGACAGACACGACAACTCTGAAGCACAGATTCACATAAAGATTTTAACACAACTTACACAAGGATTGTCACCTTTCTCCACCTGGTGATCTGAATTATCAACCAATATGGGGTGCTCAACACTTGCCAAATGTATCCTTATTGTTGTCAACGCAATTTTTATGGTGAGTCTTGTATCTGTGTGTTTGTCAAGATTGTATTTCTGTTTCAGTTCACGTACCATCTCTATATTGAAGGTCGGCCGCAATAGATTTTTAACATCCTCTGTCACATGTCAGGATGGTACAATCCGCCAAGATTTTCCCAGTCCATCTGTTAATGTTATCCTCCAACTTAAATCGGTTCTGTTCTGTTCTGTTTCTAAGAATCGACGTCACTGCACTCCTGGCATACCCATAGGTGCTCAGTCTCTCTCATCAAATGGCGTAAGGTATGGATGCTAATGGTCCCTGTAGCTCGCTGGTTGTACACTCTCCTGCTCCGTCCTCTCATGCGCCCCACTCCGCTCGAACCTCGTTTAATGTCGAAACTTTGCAGTCTGTGGATTTCTGCTTCATCTATTTGGGTGTCCTCATCCAGCTGGCGGTCAGTGATTGATTTCAAAATGTCACTTCTATCCATCACTAATGTGCCCATGATGGGAGCTTGTGAAGCCATGTTGTCAGCTCTTTCATTGCCCTGAACCCCGGCATGAGCAGTACAGTAGATCTAGGTCAACGCCTGAAGTTTTGAGTCCTCAACAGCAGCTATCCACTCGAACCTAAGCCATCCCTTCTGTACTTTCTAAAGTACAGCTTGCGCGTCTGTCACGATGACTTCCCTCGTTATAGAAGTCTCAGATATTCATTTCAGTGCTGACGTCACTGCTTCCGTCTCCATTCTCATACTGGAGGTTGTTGACATGCATGCCCTACTGCCCTCAGCAACGACCTCTCCTCTCACTATAGCCGAGAAACCCCAGCCTGATATCCCACTGCCCACGACTGAACCGTCGGTGTATATGACAGCGTCACTCTCCTAGGTGTTCTCAGTTATCAGCTGATTTACCTCGTGCTCTGCTCTCTCGCTGCTCCGTTCTCTACATTCCTTGCCTAAGGTTATGATGACTCTTTATTACTCTATCGCTGTTTATATCTACGTCAATGACTGCTGTAGACACTGAAAACTAGTCAATTACCGCCTTGCCGTCAATATTAGTAGCATTTTATATACACATTCCCTTCGCTTGCAGATATAATGGAGGCTATTTATTGAAATCTCTTTCCATCACCCGCATTAGTCAATTTCTCCTAGGGAGGCCACTTTATAAGCGAACAACAGACGATGGAGCCATGATGAATTGGGTTGCAGACGGGCGGAAGTAGTGAAACCAGCCAACCTGACCAGTACTGGCTCTCATGAAGTAGTGAAACCAGCCAACCTGGCCAGTACCGGCTCTCATGAAGTAGTGAAACCAGCCAACCTGACCAGTACTGGCTCTCATGAAGTAGTACAACCAGCCAAGCTGACCAGTACTGGCTCTCAGGAAGTAGTGAAACCAGCCAACCTGACCAGTACTGGCCCTCATCAAGTAGTGAAACCAGCCAAGCTGATCAGTACTGGCCCTCATGAAGTAGTGAAACCAGCCAACCTGACCAGTACTGGCCCCCATCAAGTAGTGAAACCAGCCAAGCTGACCAGTACTGGCCCTCATCAAGTAGTGAAACCAGGAAACCTGACCAGTACTGGCCCCCATCAAGTAGTGAAACCAGCCAACGTGACCAGTACTGGCCCCCATCAGGTAGTGAAACCAGCCAAGCTGACCAGTACTGGCCCTCATGAAGTAGTGAAACCAGCCAACCTGACCGGTACAGGACCCCATGAAGTAGTGGAACCAGCTAACGTGACCAGTACTGGCCCCCATTAAGTAGTGAAACCAGCCAAGCTGACCAGTACTGGCCCTCATCAAGTAGTGAAACCAGCCAAGCTGACCAGTACTGGCCCTCATCAAGTAGTGAAATCAGCCAAGCTGACCAGTACTGGCCCTCATCAAGTAGTGAAATCAGCCAAGCTGACCAGTACTGGCTCTCATGAAGTAGTGAAACAAGCCAACCTGACCAGTACTGGCCCCCATAAAGTAGTGAAACCAGCCAACCTGACCGGTACAGGCTCCCATGAAGTAGTGGAACCAGCCAACGTGACCAGTACTGGCCCCCATCAAGTAGTGAAACCAGCCAAGCTCACCAGTACTGGCCCTCATCAAGTAGTGAAACCAGGAAACCTGACCAGTACTGGCCCCCATCATGTAGTAAAACCAGCCAAGCTGACCAGTACTGGCCCCCATAGAATAGTGAAACCAGCCAAGCTGACCAGTACTGGCCCTCATCAAGTAGTGAAACCAGCCAAGCTGACCAGTACTGGCCCTCATCAAGTAGTGAAACCAGCTAAGCTGACCAGTACTGGCCCTCATATCTGTAACAAGGTGACCACAGACAACCTCAGGTCAATCAGCCAAGACCCCTCCAGCGCCACGTGACTACACGGGCTGCCTTAGAGGGGCATGCACATACTGATCACTCAATGGTTACTTTATGACGAAACAACCCCACGGGCTGCCTTAGAGGGGCATCAACATACCAATCGCCCGCTGGTCACTTTGGGACGAAACTTTACGACTGGAATGAGTTACTGGTTGTGTTAGGAAGTCTTCTGTGGGTCGCTGTTGTCGAGAGGTCAGGCACTCGCCTAAAAAACAAACCGATGGATAGTAACGGTTTTCGATTGAATCCCGCACCTTTTTCAAGTAACCTCTGGTCTCACGGAGGTGTGATCAAAGTACCTGCATCCCGAGTTACCTCCAGCTGTCTTGTCTTATGTCTTGCCACTGGACTAAGGTAGCTCAGGACCAGAGAGTGAGGTTGATGACCAGCGCAGTGTCTTATCTTACTCTTAATAATCCACATACAGCACAAGTTACATCATCAAGCCAAAACCGGAGAATAGGTCCATCATCCCAGCCGGAGAATAGGGCCATCACCAAAGCCGGGGAATAGGGCCATCACCCCAGCCGGAGAATAGGGCCATCACCCCAGCCTAAGAATAGGGACATCACCCCAGTCGGGGAATAGGGCCATCACCACAGCCGGAGAATAGGGCCATCACCCCAGCCGAAGAATAGGACCATCATCTCAGCTTGGGAATTAAGCCATCACCCCAGCCGGAGAATAGGGCCCCCACCCCAGCTGGAGAATAGGGCCATCACCCCAGATGGAGAATAGGGCCATCACCCCAGCCGGAGAATAGGGCCATCACCCCAGCCGGAGAATAGGGCCATCACCCCAGCTGGAGAATAGGTCCATCCCCCCAGCCGGAGAATAGGGCCCCCACCCCAGCCGGAGAATAAGGCCATCACCCCAGCCGGAGAATAGAGCAACTACTATAGTTTACCTCCATAATGAATCTTGCCCGGAAGTACTTTGCGCCATTTTGGTGTGGTAGTTTCTGTATACATTTGTTTTACACTATGAAATTGCTAGCCCCAGGCATAACTCTCTTTAGTCGTCTTAGACGACATGTGTGGAGGGACAGTGTGCCTATTCTTTCCTCTCCAGTGAGGACCATGGAATTCACTCGGGGAAACAATCATGAGACCATAAGAAAGGCAAGCTATATGGGCCATAAGACAGAAGAAAGGCAAGCTCTGTGGACCATAAGACAACTTTCAATAGCGCCTCGACCATTCCAGACTGACACCTGCACCGTGTTAAGTAGAAACACTACACAAGATTGGATAGGAAATATCGTCTGTTACATATATGGTGCCTGGGCACGAAAGGGGAGCAGTGAAAACTAAACCTGTAACCTACCGGAAATGTCGTAAGATGTCACTACGGATGGTTTGGCACGGTGCTCTCTACCTCCTTCATGTAGAGACGTACAACCCCAAAACTCGTAATTAGAAATAGGCATGTAGACGTAGGATGACCTGGTGATATTTGTTGGAGGCTTATGCTCCTTACGGAGCTGATAACAGTTTGGGTTAATGTTGTTCGAATCTACTTGCACTGTGTTGAGTAAACCCACTACGGCGCTTCTTTGATAGCAGGTAACGGTGGCTCTTTATTAGATCAATTTCGATCTTTTGAGAGCATGTCCCGGTGTTCTCATGGCTGTAGTGCAATGCGAAGATCCTCATTAAGCTCCCCACTGTGGGAATTGCAGTGTCGATCCCCACGTCTATGACCAGCATCCTGGAACATACCGTGTTCTATGAGAACGAACGGGGACACGAGGTGAGGATTTTATCAATATATTTCACATGACCGACATTACTCTTAGCTCCCTTTAATTGACTGACCTTCATAATTGCAGTAACCTCCTCCATGAATTCTAATAGATTTGTTAAGCATGATCTCCCTCTAGTAAACCCATGCTGACTATTTCTAATTAGATTAAATTTGTCTAAATGCATTACAATGTTTTCTTTGATTATTGTCTCTAACAATTTACAGACTATGCTCGTTACATTCACCGGTCTATAATTTGCTGGATCTGATTTTTTGCCATTTTCGAATAAGGGGATCACTCCTGCATCTTTCCAATCCCGTGGAACAATCCCTTCTGCAAGTGATTGAGATCATAATATAGCCAATGGTTTTGCTAGTTGGTCTCTAATTTCAAACATCAATTTTAGATTAATACCATCTTGACCTGGACATTTATTCACTTTCAACCCTTCCAATTGGTTAAAAACCATTTCCTCTGTAATACAGATTGATCTAAATCCAGCTGTTTCCACTCTCTTTGAAAAATATCTATAGGCCCTTGGATCTTAGAGGTTTCGTTAGCAGATGATTGCGGCTGTCTCTGTTAAAGGTTTTAATGATTGTTTGTCGTTATCATGTGATTTATGTTATCTCTGAAAAGTGTTTCGATGATTGTGTGTCGTTATCCTGTGATTTATGTTATCTCTTAAAAGTGTTTCGATCATTGTTTGTCGTTATCATATGATTCCTGCTGTCTCTGTTAAAGGTTTTAATGATTGTGTATCGTTATCATGTGATTTATGTTATCTCTGAAAAGTGTTTCGATCATTGTTTGTCGTTATCATGTGATTGCTGCTGTCTTTGTTAAAGGTTTTAATGATTGTGTGTCGTTATCATGTGATTTATGTTATCTCTGAAAAGTGTTTCGATGATTGTGTGTCGTTATTATGTGATTTATGTTATCTCTTAAAAGTGTTTCGATCATTGTTTGTCGTTATCATGTGATTGCTGCTGTCTCTGTTAAAGGTTTTAATGATTGTGTGTCGTTATCATGTGATTTATGTTATCTCTTAAAAGTGTTTCGATCATTGTTTGTCGTTATCATGTGCTTTATGATATCTCTGAAAAGGGTTTCGATGATTGTTTGTCGTTATCAGGTGATTGCTGTTGCTCTGATTGCTGGCGGAGTTATCCTGGCCTTCGTTCCCAGCGCCTTCCTGGAGCCTGCATATAATGAAGCCAAGGAAGCCGCAGGTATCAATTAATAAATCACTCATTCTGTGCGATAATATAGCAATCGACCAATAAAACAATCAATTATAGTAACCTATATCTATCTATCTATTTATCTATCTATCTATCTATCTATCTATCTATCTATCTATCTATCTATCTATCTATCTATCTATCTATCTATCTATCTATCTATCTATCTATCTGTCTGTCTGTCTGTCTGTCTGTCTGTCTGTCTGTCTATCTATCTATCTATCTGTCTCTCTGTCTGTCTTTCTGTCTATCTGTCTGTCTGTCTGTCTATCTATCTATCTATCCATCCATCCATCCATCCATCCATCCATCCATCCATCCATCTATCCATCTATCCGTCTATCCGTCTATCCGTCTGTCTGTCTGTCTGTCTGTCTGTCTGTCTGTCTATCTATCTATCTATCTATCTATCTGTGTGTATGTCTATTTGTCTGTTTGTCTGTCTGTGTGTTTGTCCATCTAAATGTCTATCTTACTCAGTCTGTCTCCATCCATCCATCCATCCGTTCGTTAATCATTGCGCTCTCTACCACCTAGACGCTCACACATACAAAACAGAACTTAATTTGTTTATGCCACGGACTTGGATCAATACACATGAGCGAAGCGAATTCTGCTACACGTAAAAAAGTAAAATATCCCATAGCATTACTGCCGTAGGGATGTGAGGTGTTAGCGATCTCACATTTCAAAGGCTCGGCTATATGAGGGCGGTAGCCATCTCCTCTCCCTCGCCGCTTTTACTTCCCGGACTGAACCGGTACCCATTTAAGGCTGGGTCGACCCGGGAGCCATTGCGGTCTGAAAAAACATTACCACCTCAACTGGGGAATGAACCCAGGACCACTCAGATGCGAAGCTAGCGCGCTAACCACTGCGCTACGCGGCTCCTAAAAGTAAGTGACCTTATTTGGCATACCGTCTCAATACCTGGGCGATGGCACTGTGCATGGAGGTTATCGGTGCTCGTCTCAACATGTTGGTCCTAGGGGATGGCATTGTGCATTAAAGTAGAAAATGACTCGAAGAACCTACTTGAATGCACACTGGCGCCCTCATATGTGTTCTGTCCATTTCAATGCTGCAAGTACCAGCTACAGGGCACGAACTCTGTAGCTCATTCGATCGCTCTGAGTTTTCCCTTTGACTTTGTCAGCTGAGTCGATAAAGAAAGGCGGTCGTACAATGGAAAAAGGACGCACAACATGTCCGGTCTGTCAAACCAAGTGCTGAATGCTGAAAGAGGTGATTAGAACATGGTACGTTGGGTTCCAAACCAAGATCACAACTTCTTGACCACGCACACCCCCATGGTGCTGCATCAATTTAAGTAAAGCTAAGGAAGATCGCTTCAATGACAACAGGAATATTAGTGCAAGAACACACACGGAATACTTACTTACTTAAATAGTTGAATCCTGGTATTCAACCAGGCAAATTTGCACGATACCAGATAACCAAAAGCTGCCTGAATCCGTGTCTGTTCCTCCCCTGGAGAACCCCGGTGGCAAAAATGCGTGATATAGATCATCTATCCATCTCTTTGGCTGACGGCCACGCGGAGAGTTGTACTTGTATATGGCTACCAGAAAGACACTCTCCTCATCCATATAGCGTCAGTCATGGCCGACCCATCTGTACTGTCGTATTGACGCAGAGTCGATAACATCCTGGGACTTTGTTTGGTTATGGATGTCGTTGTTGGAGATATTTTTGACTTCGCTCCATTGGTGTTTTGACAATTCGCAGCTTCTCTGCGTCTGATTTGTGTAGACTCCAAACCTGACACCCATACACCATTGCTAGGATAATCATACTATTGAAAGTGTGAGCCCTGACCTTGACACTAGTTATTTGATTGAGTATCGGTTTAATGCGGTTGAAGCTGAGCCAAACCGCCGTGCTCCTCCATGAGATGTCAATGTTGTGGTTGATGCTGATATCCAGGCCTAGATAGACGCACAACAACCACAGCTTCGATAAACTCGGAAAGCGAATAACTAAATTATTGAAATCGCTGGAAATATTATTGCCAGCGTATCGACCACTCGGGTTTTTTTAAGGGACACAACTACAAAAATGGAGATACGATCTCTCCTATTTAGGAATAATTACTTTATCATTCTGTCCTGTATCGCCCCAGCTTGTGCACGGATCCATTTCTACAGTTGATCTGTTTCCGAAATCCTACGCCAAAGCACACTGCATGCTTTTAAATCTCATACGATTTGTTTTACACAATGGAAGTTGCTTGCTTCATGCACTGCTTTCTTCTGTTGGCCGCCTCTACTACTTCCACGGAGGTTCAGTGACCATCTTCTGCCTTCCTCAGCAAGAGGACTAAAGGATTCTATTGTCGATCTTGATTAAATCGTCTATTTGCTCCTGTGATGCACAGGGCCCCCACTACATCGGGTCCCGATTTCAGGAAGCCTGTATCATTGCAGTTGTGGTTTCAGTAATACTGAATTTTCATGATGAAGTTGCTAGCCTTATGCACAACGCACTTTAGCTGTCTTTCACGACATGCATCGGATATTTCAATGAACAGATTGTTCGAAACCCTGGCTCCACTCGAGTGATGTGAAATTGGTACCTGAACACACTCAAATGAGAGAGAGGAGTAATCAGGTTCAGGTGTAACACATTAGGGTGGGAGTGGGGGTAATCAGGGTCAGGTGAAACACATCAGGGTGGGAGTGGGGGTAATCAGGGTCAGGTGGAACACATCATGGTGGGAGTGGGGGTAATCAGGGTCAGGTGTAACACAGGGTGGGAGTGGGGGTAATCAGGGCCAGGTGTAACACATCAGGGTGGGAGTGGGGAGTAATCATGGTCAGGTGTAACACAGGGTGGGAGTGGGGAGTAATCAGGACCAGGTGGAACATATTAGTGTGAGAGTGTTGAGTAATCAGGGTCAGGTGGAATACATCAGGGTAGGAGTGGGGAGTAATCAGGGTCAGGTGGAACATATTAGTGTGAGAGTGGGGAGTAATCAGGGTCAGGTGGAATACATCAGGGTAGGAGTGGGGAGTAATCAGGGTCAGGTGGAATACATCAGGGTAGGAGTGGGGAGTAATCAGGACCAGGTGGAATAAATCAGGGTGGGAGTGGGGAGTAATCAGGGTCAGGTGAAACACACTGATTATCACCTCCATTCGCGTCCTCTTTCGTGTTTATTGACACAGGCTGTGTTACTACAGGCTGGCCAACACGCTGGGAGAAAGGGGGGGGGGGGGGGGGAGTGATCGATGCTGTAATCTCAAGAGTGGTTTAACGTACTGAGTAATCTCTTATTGTACAACAGCAAAGATGATCAGATCCACCTTATGAAGCACGCCTTGGGATTTCAAAAGAAAATCTGTATCGAATGATCAAAGAAACGTTGTCAAAAGTTAACAATAACACCAACAACAACATCCACGTCAACAACTCTAACAACAACAAAAACAATGACAACAACTCCAACACAACAACAACACAAACAACAACAACAAATTAAACTTCCTCCTCACAGATAACGCCTCCTGTGTCCCAATTTCGGCTAACAATAGTCTCAGTGGGACTTTCCTGGTCAACCCTCGACTTATCTTACACTCATAACACAACTTTACCTTATCAAGTATGTGAACTTGTCGATCACTATGCCAGAGCAAACCACATCGAGGTCCCTGCAGATAAGCATACAGACATTAGCGAAGAGCTAAAGGGACACGAAAACATAAATACGACTCCCGAAGAGCACATGATGGCCAAACTAACAATGCGCGAAATGGAAGAGGCTATGAGAACACTAAAGAAAAGGAAATCTCCCGGAAAAGACGGGATAACAAACGAAATGCTGATGGGGCTGGGCCAAACAGCGAAGAGGAAACTACTATCAGTCCTGAACCAAAGCTGGAAAAGGGGTATTGTACCCCAGGCATGGAAAGACGCAATATTGGTACCAGTACCAAAGACAGGAAAGGATAAAACAGATCCAAATGGATACAGGCCCATCAGCCTACTGAGCTGTGTCGGCAAGCTGATGGAACGGATGATAAACACCAGACTGATGTGGCATCTGGAAGAAAAACGAATACTAATTCCACAGCAAGCCGGCTTTAGACAGCACAGATCCACTGAGGACCAGGTCATCCTCATAGCCCAGGAGATAGAAGATGCCTACCAGGCACAGAAACACACAGTAGCTGTTTGGGTGGATCTGGAAAAGGCATTTGACAAAGTCTGGAAGGACGGACTTAGAGTCAAGCTAAGAAGAAGTGATGTCTGTGGGAAGATGTACAAGTGGATCAACCACTACCTCAAACAAAGAACGGCCAGAGTCCAAGTACAAGGGCAGATGAGCAAAAAGGTGACACTCGAGCAGGGAGTACCCCAAGGGGGAGTATTGTCACCCACACTCTTCCTGGTATTTATAAACGATATTACAGAGAATATACCAAGAAGAGTCCATAGCTCAATGTTTGCAGACGATCTGGCTATGTGGACCTCTGAAAAGAATCTCACCATAGCAAGAAATCGGATGCAGACGGCCCTAACATCACTGGAAGAGTGGGCGAACTCATGGCTGGTCAAAATAAACGAGGAGAAAACCACGTGCACAATATTCTCGCTTTCATTAAAACCCCAAAGTACCAAATTAAGTCTAAATAACAAAATCCTGCAGCCAAACGACAACCCAACCTATCTGGGAGTCACATTTGATCGGCGCATGACATGGAAAAGTCAGATTGAGAGAAACCGAATGAAAGCCAGAGAAAGAATGGCAATCATGAGGAAACTTGCTGGCACAAGCTGGGGAGCAGACGAAGGCATACTAAAGAAACTGTACACTGGAAGAGTGAGACCAGTTCTCGAGTATGGCATTGCGGCATGGACAACAGCAGCGAAGGCGAACTTCGATAAAGTTAACAAACTTCAAAACCAAGCCATGAGAATTATAACAGGTGGCATGAAGTCAACGCCAATTGTAGAACTTGAAAAGATTACAAAACTGCAATCCATGACCGATAGAAGAGACTGCAGAGCCCAGCTGCAGTCAGAGAAACTCCGAAGACTGACGGACCATCCAATGTACCAGAGACTAAACAATCTGGGAAATTGGAAATTAAAGCGGAGAAACTTTGCAGAAATAGCCAAAGCAAAGATGCACGAAGATCCCATAAACGCACTAACAACACCAAAACCCATCACTACTGTACGAAAACCTACCTGGAGGCAGGATATATTTCCAGAGGTGGTAGAAAATATACCAGGTATTGCAAACAAAAACTGCCAGACTGAAAAAGAAAGGAGAGACACTACCCTAAGCTTCATAACGAAAAGCTACCCAAGCATGGACTGGACCCATGCATACACCGACGGTTCTGTAACAAACGCTACACAGAACGGAGGGGCAGGAGCATTCCTGAACCTACCAAATGGCAGAAAAATAACACTGTCATTCGCTACTGGTAAGTACACAAGCAATTTCAGAGCGGAGGCAGAGGCACTGAGGGCGGCAGTGGAAGAAATGGTGACACACAGTGAAAATGAGAGCCATATAGTCCTGCTTACAGATGCTCTCGGCGTAGTCACAGCGCTAAAAAGCCAGAAAAACACTGAGCTTAATGACTTAAGAGCAGCACTCTGCAAACTGTGCCAGCAGACCGCACCAAAAAGGGTAGTGGTACAGTGGGTTCCGTCACACTGCAACATCCAAGGCAACGAGGAGGCAGACAGACTGGCAAAAGAAGGTGCAAGACTACCACAAACAGATACTAGTATGACGTACGAAGAGTCAAAACGGCTTATCAAAGCCAGATACATGACCAAATGGGAAACCGAACATACTGGTTACACCAAAAACGATGCCTATTACCAGTTGAACCGAAGAGAGCAGGTCGTTGTCTTCAGACTTCGCACTGGCCACAACAGACTGAGGTACCACCTATTCAACAAATTGAAGATAGGTGGTACCGACGAATGCCCGTGCGGTACTGGTGAAATGACCACTGAACATCTGCTGCAGAACTGCCCGACATACGAGGATCAGAGAGAGCAGATGTGGCCATCACCAGTGGAACTGCAAGACAAGCTCTATAGCAGTGGTGAGAGCCTCAGGATGACCGCCGCTTTTTTCGAAAAAATAATGGTTACTGTCTGACTGTGTACGCAGAAGAAGAAGAAGAAGAAGTATGTGAACGACCTATGAACTAAACATTCAATACATCCTCCTGTTCGTATTTCCACAGCAAAAGATGGCTACAGCATGCCAGACAGCGCCAAGGATATCACACACATTCAATACATCTTCCTGTTCGTATTTCCACAGCAAAAGATGGCTACAGCATGCCAGACAGCGCCAAGGATCTCACACATATTTAATACATCTTCCTGTTCGTATTTCCACAGCAAAAGATGGCTACAGCATGCCAGACAGCGCCAAGGATCTCACACACATTCAATACATCTTCCTGTTCGTATTTCCACAGCAAAAGATGGCTACAGCATGCCAGACAGCGCCAAGGACCTCAAAGACATTCCTCTGGTTTACAACATCGGTATAGCTCTGTTCGTGTTCGGCATCTTCCTGTTTGTGGTCAGCGCCTTGGGCACGTGTGGTTCTTTCTGTACTTCATGCTGTCGGTGTATGTTGATCCTGGTGAGTATTTTAATGCGTGTCAATATGTGAGACGTGAAGAATTAAGAAGAAGAAGAAGAAGACGAAGGAGAAGAAGAGGAGGACGAGGAAAAGAAGAAGAAATAGAAGAAGAAGAGGAGGAGGAGGAGGAGGAGGAAAAGAAGAAGAAATAGAAGAGGAAGAAGAAGAAGAAGAAGAGGACGAGGAGCAAGAAGAAAAGGAGGAGGAGGAAGAGGAGGAAGAAGAAGAGTAGGAGGAAAACGAAGAAGAAGAAAAAGAAGAAGAGGAAGAAGAAGAAAATGAAGCAGAAGAAGAAGAAGAGGAAGAAGAGGAAGAAGAAGAAGACGACGAAGAGGAAAAAGATGAAGAAGAAGAAAATGAAGCAGAAGAAGAAGAACAACAACAACAAATTGAAGATACCGCCCACCAGTGTACGATTAAAGCTCTCAGGTGGGTACCAGAATAATTACATGCTGTATTAAAAACACAACCTAAGGGAGCTATCGCAGAATGCCAACTGTGTATCCCCCCTGGCAGCATACTGCAGTGAAGCTGGATAGCTACCCAAAACCTCAAAGAAGAGAATTCAGTCCATTGAGTCGAAATCTTAAAGAAAAGTCCTTCTAATATCGTGGACCGAACAAAGGAAGAATACAGCCATTCGAGAAGACGAGGATTCTGGAGATCTGGTTCAAACATTCAAAAAGACGCAGTGGTCTTGAGCGAACGATAATGAAAGGTATAGTGCCAGTCAAGAGAGACAGACACAGACCAAGAAGAAGATGCACCAAGATGTCAAAGAATGCCCGGGCATGGCGCTGAAGTACGCTGGGGATTTGGTAAGAGATCGAGTTTATTTCAGACGGGCGTTCATGGGATAGACATTCTGCAAGGGGCATGTTACGTGAATGCACAGTTGGCGATCGAGGAGTTTTCTTAAATGTAAATTGTTGTGAGTTGTAATGAAAATGTACGGTCATGATAGTACACAAGTGGGTGACAGGAATAAACAGGTTGGAAAGCACTGGTCTAGAGGGTGAAAAACCACCACGCCCCGCCTTATCCATGCCTAATATGATACAAGAAAAGAACCGCCCCCAGACTTACTTCTAACAGTCAAATGAAAGTTCAAAAGACAAACTCTGAAAAAACATGGGACAGATCCAGGTGGATTTGAGAAATAGGAGGTCAGCTTTTGGCTGACATTAGACACTTATCTGGCTGATTACTAGGACTCTTGTATCCCTGTATTATAGCTCAGCTGAAGTGGACTGGAAACGTTGTTCCCATGCCATAAGAGCGCATCCTTAATCAGCTGTTATACAGTGAGCTCACAGTAGGAAGACGCTCCTTATGGTGGCAGGAGAAACGCTACAGAGACTCCTTGAAAGTGTCTCTAAAAAAACTTGAATAGTGACGTCACATCCTGTTAGATGAGTGCTCAAAATCAGGCCACGTGACGCACTAGTATCACCGATGGTGCTCAGATCACAGAGAGTATAGCCATCACGTAGGCTCAGCGAAAGCGTTAATGCCGCAAAAGCAGCACGCACGACGTATCCACAGCCGGCTCCCTGCATGTGTGCCCTCTCTGTGGCAAGGTGTGCCGTTCCAGGATTTACTTTACATCCACAGGACAACGCATTTCATAGCAATAGTCTGACGCTGTCTCATCTTCGCTTGCAATGGGCAACTATTATTATTATTACTACAGTAGTCACATGTGGAGCCGCGTAGCGCAGTGGTTAGCGCGCTGGCTTCGCATCTTAGTGGTCCTGTGTTCATTCCCCAGTTGAGGCGGTAATGTTTTTTTTTTCAGACCGCAATGGCTCCCGGGTCGACCCAGCCTTAAATGGGTACCGGTTCAGTCCGGGAAGTAAAAACGTCGAGGAAGAGGAGATGGCTACCGCCCTCATATAGCAGAGCCCTTGAAATGTGAGATCGCTAACACCTCACACCCCTACGGCAGAAATGCTATGGAATACTTTACTTTTTTAATCACATATACAGTATTCATGTACTCCACTATTCTTGCATTTCTGTATTATAAATTTAGTGCAGCAGAGTGATATCCCAGGTGTAAAGTATATGACTCCGCTGCATCCCCAGCACGTCATAGTTACTGTCCATCGCAGGCGGTGATGGCCACAACATCAGACGGTTTTGTCTTAATAATGTCACGTGCACTGTACAAGTTACCTTGGATCAGTCGCAAGACTATTGGTCGAGACGACTGGAGGTAACTCTTGATGCAGGCATTCTGGTCTTACCTCCCGTGAGACCAGGTGTCGCTTGAATCTTATGGGATTCAATCGCCCACCGTTTCCGTTCATCACTGTGAGAGGCGAGTGCCTTAACAACTTGACTACAGCTACCCCTATATGCTTATCTATAGTATAGAGAGGAGTCGCAGTGATTTCTGTACAGGTCAAAGGAGTCGCAGACCAAAAAAACTTTGAAAACCTCTAGGTTAGTGGTTGTTAGAAAGGCAGCTATAGAAACAATGACTCAGAATGAGGAAGTGAAAAACTTTGAGAATTCTAGAGATTAGAAGGAGTACGTACTTGGAAATACAAGATTCACTTGTCTTACGCACATTTGTTTTACGTGGTTTTCCTTAACGTACCGAAATAACTGAGATAATTTCTTTAAATTTTGCATCCTTAAATATCAAGCATCAATACAAATGAAGTAACTTTTAGGGAAAATCAGTAAATATCAAGTATCAATACAAATGAATTAACTTATACGGCAAATATAAAGTATTGTAACAGTTCCCGCCGGAGCAGAGAGTTTAGGACAAGGGTGATGTGGTTGCTGATAACAAATGTACCTGAATGCGTGTCAAGGTCACTTACCGTCTCAACAAAGGAGAACAGAGTTGGGGCAAAGAATGTGGACAGGTAGGAGCTGACCACTGGCCTTCCGATTTGGGTAGGGAGAGAATGATTGACAGACAGATTGGCAGCAGGGCTTGCTGCGAGAGAATGAGTGACAGGTTTGCAAAGTGTTTCGTTCCAATAAGACTGAATATAGCCATCCTCTGAGATCCATTGGTCAAGCTCTGACTTTGCTTGAGTGTATATAACTCGAGACAAAGTTTAGCTCAGGAGGCTGGATGAAGAGGAAAGATCGAGAGATGAGAGCGAGAGAGAGAGAGAGAGAGACTGAATTTATATAGTATGTTTAACTCACCGACTTAGATAGAGCAGTGATTGATAGACTGTTGCACGAATGTTAGTGATAGAACAGGATCGCTCAAGTAGGTGTGTGAGTTTTGTATTAAGTGATAATCTGAACGTTGTGTTGTAAGCAGGACACAATGTGAACGAGGTGTGTCCCGTTCGCCAGCCTGAGGGGATTTGAGTGAGGAAGAGTATTTGATAAAGTGTGTTGAGGACGCAGTTAAGGCGAGGGGTGTGTGATGTAATTGCAAGGCAATAGAACTGGGTTTAGATAGTTG
This sequence comes from Ariolimax columbianus, assembly GCA_036924085.1. Classification (NCBI taxonomy): domain Eukaryota; kingdom Metazoa; phylum Mollusca; class Gastropoda; order Stylommatophora; family Arionidae; genus Ariolimax; species Ariolimax columbianus. The sequence goes on from JAVGWX010000019.1 coordinate 57,234,836, forward strand.
GGAATTCCATCAATAGCTTAATGCTTAAAAGTTCCGCTTTATTTAATATTTATATTAACTTATATATAACATGGGAATAATTAGTTAAGGTGATATGTATTGAATTGTGTTTGTAATTTCTCTACTCATTTTTATGATATGAATATTAAGTAATAAATATGTCATCTGATGTGTGCTATATTATTTGAAGTGTGTGGTCATGATGATGTGGATAAGTGTGAGAATGTTCTGAGTTAGAATAACGGCCAGGGCAAACAGTGAGGTCTGTTACAGTAACAATACAAATGAAGTAACTTCTAGGGCAAATCACTAAATATCAAGTATCAATACAAATGAAGTAACTTCTAGGGCAAATCAGTAAATATTAAGTATCAATACAAATGAAGTAACTTCTAGGGCAAATCAGTAAATATTAAGTTACAATACAAATGAAGTAACTTCTAGGGCAAATCAGTAAATATTAAGTAACAATACAAATGAAGTAACTTCTAGCGCAAATCAGTAAATATTAAGTAACAATACAAATGAAGTAACTTCTAGCGCAAATCAGTAAATATTAAGTAACAATACAAATGAAGTAACTTCTAGGGCAAATCAGTAAATAGGTCAAAATACTTTATTAAACAAATGACATTTTAACTTGAAAACCATTTACTTTTTAACGTACGTTGCTCCAAATTTCATAAAATAATGTCTACCAACAGGGATAGACTTATTGAATTGCTTTATCGGAGCACCAAAACCTGCTCATTCATTTATTGTGTAGACTAAACCATGCGAACAGCCGATTGCAGTAGCTACACTGTCTATCACTAATCGTCTGTTAGCTCGAGTCATCTCCCCCATGCGCGACACAGACGCTTCTCGTGTTTTGTTCGATTATTCTGTAATTCCGGGTTGTGGATGGGTGCGGAGATGGCTGACAAGTCCGATTTGGGATCTGCATCCTCGCAGGCAGTGATGACATGGAAAGTTCGCTTCACGAGACTGTCATATTTCATGGCAAGCGGCCTATATTCTTCATCCCTGTAAATTCCGCCACTGAACCCCAGAAATGAGTCTAGACGCTGTTACGGTAGTTTATTTCATGAGAAATGTAATGGAACTAATGTGAGTAATGATTCGAATGAAATTTTTTTCATTTCAGTTTGCAATCATCATGGTTCTGTTGATGATTGGTGAGATTGTGGTTGGCACATTGTTCTACGTGACCGACTCGCCGGTTAGTGTGTTCTGGTTAATTCGTTTGTTTTGTTTGTGTGATTTCATCCGTTCTTCTTCTTCTTCTTCTTCTTCGTTCGTTCTCAATCTCCCACTACCAAACCCTGAAAGGGTAAGTAGCAGAATGTAGTCCAGAGAACGGAATGCGTTGTGTCGTAGTTTACAGCTTGGATGCGATATTTGCACCTTTCGGTCCAACACTCCGACTTCAGCAATCATTTTTTGAGTACCAGGTTAGCATTCGCTCTTCGATCCCTTCTCCTTAGCCAGTCTGCCCTGCTACATCCTGTTATCCAGGATCACCGCGTGGAGGTGTAGAAGGGTCTTGGCAGCTGTGGTTCGCTGGCTCTGACGCTAGCAGTCAGCTATGGGTCGCTGACCACTGCAGCTCATGTGCTGCTAAGCATCTTGATCCAATCTCTGCCGTCCGATTATCTTGGTCTGGACATCGGCTATATGAATAGCACTACGCTTAAACCTGTTTCGTATTTCACGGCCTAGTTCACACGGCTGAACTTCACGAAATTGGCGTGTGAGAAATTTAGACATAACTATGATGGACTGAACACAGCCGGGGAGAGATGCCAGACTCACACGCTGAGTGATGTCCTTACGACCTCTTGTGGTTATGGAAAAGGTACAACACACAACGTTAAATGTCATCCCCCTCCGCTGACTTACGGGATACCTGGACAGGCTTCAGGAGTAAACCCTGAGGAAAAATCTGCGTTCTATGCTATCTCCAGTCGTCTCGATAAATATCGTGCCACTGCCCAAGGGTAGCTCAGGAGGATAGACTGAGGTTGACAAAAGGCGCAGTTTCTTCCTCACTTTAATCAAAATCCCCACGCAAGTGACCCATTTCAGCGGACACAGCAGGAGAAAAGACTGTCCACACGGCTGAACAAAGAAACTGGTGATGGACGAACATCATGGACACAGCAAGAGAAAAGACTGGCCACACGACTGAATAAAAAGACTGGTCTTCATCACTTGTGATGGACGAACATCATGGACACTGCAAGAGAAAAGACTGTCCACACGGCTGAACAAAGAGACTGGTCTTCATCACTTGTGATGGACGAACATCAAGGACACAGCAAGAAAAAAGACTGTCCACACGGCTGAACAAAGAGACTGGTCTTCATCACTTGTGATGGACGAACATCAAGGACACAGCATGAGAAAAGACTGTCAACACGGCTGAACAGAGAGACTGGTCTTCATCACTCGTGATGGACGAACATCATGGACACAGCAAGAGAAAAGACTGTCCACACGGCTGAACAAAGAGACTGGTCTTCATCACATGTGACGGACGAACATCATGGACACAGCAAGAGAAAAGACTGTCCACACGGCTGAACAAAGAGAGCGGTCTTCATCACATGTGACGGACGAACATCATGGACACAGCAAGAGAAAAGACTGTCCACACGGCTGAACAAAGAGAGCGGTCTTCATCACATGTGACGGACGAACATCATGGACACAGCAAGAGAAAAGACTGTCCACACGGCTGAACAAAGAGACTGGTCTTCATCAGATGTGACGGACGAACATCATGGACACAGCAAGAGAAAAGACTGTCCACACGGCTGAACAAAGAGACTGGTGATGGACGAACATCATGGACACAGCAAGAAAAAAGACTGGCCACACGACTGAATAAAAAGACTGGTCTTCATCACTTGTGATGGACGAACATCATGGACACTGCAAGAGAAAAGACTGTCCACACGGCTGAACAAAGAGACTGGTCTTCATCACTTGTGATGGACGAACATCAAGGACACAGCAAGAGAAAAGACTGTCCACACGGCTGAACAAAGAGACTGGTCTTCATCACTTGTGATGGACGAACATCATGGACACAGCATGAGAAAAGACTGTCCACACGGCTGAACAAAGAAACTGGTGATGGACGAACATCATGGACACAGCAAGAGAAAAGACTGGCCACACGACTGAATAAAAAGACTGGTCTTCATCACTTGTGATGGACGAACATCATGGACACTGCAAGAGAAAAGACTGTCCACACGGCTGAACAAAGAGACTGGTCTTCATCACTTGTGATGGACGAACATCAAGGACACAGCAAGAGAAAAGACTGTCCACACGGCTGAACAAAGAGACTGGTCTTCATCACTTGTGATGGACGAACATCATGGACACGGCATGAGAAAAGACTGTCAACACGGCTGAACAGAGAGACTGGTCTTTATCACTCGTGATGGACGAACATCATGGACACAGCAAGAGAAAAGACTGTCCACACGGCTGAACAAAGAGACTGGTCTTCATCACATGTGACGGACGAACATCATGGACACAGCAAGAGAAAAGACTGTCCACACGGCTGAACAAAGAGAGCGGTCTTCATCACATGTGACGGACGAACATCATGGACACAGCAAGAGAAAAGACTGTCCACACGGCTGAACAAAGAGAGCGGTCTTCATCACATGTGACAGACGAACATCATGGACACAGCAAGAGAAAAGACTGTCCACACGGCTGAACAAAGAGACTGGTCTTCATCACATGTGACGGACGAACATCATGGACACAGCAAGAGAAAAGACTGTCCACTCGGCTGAACAAAGAGACTGGTCTTCATCACATGTGACGGACGAACATCAAGGACACAGCAAGAGAAAAGACTGTCCACACGGCTGAACAAAGAGACTGGTCTTCATCACATGTGACGGACGAACATCAAGGACACAGCAAGAGAAAAGACTGTCCACACGGCTGAACAAAGAGACTGGTCTTCATCACATGTGACGGACGAACATCATGGACACAGCAAGAGAAAAGACTGTCCACACGGCTGAACAAAGAGACTGGTCTTCATCACATGTGACGGACGAACATCATGGACACAGCAAGAGAAAAGACTGTCCACACGGCTGAACAAAGAGAGCGGTCTTCATCACATGTAACGGACGAACATCATGGACACAGCAAGAGAAAAGACTGTTCACACGGCTGAACAAAGAGACTGGTCTTCATCACATGTGACGGACGAACATCATGGACACAGCAAGAGAAAAGACTGTCCACACGGCTGAACAAAGAGACTGGTCTTCATCACAT